>JAESUZ010004534.1:2627500-2949099 GCA_017311185.1 Proteles cristata cristata
ATAAAATCAAGAAAATTTCCCACTTTTATTAGAAAGAGAGAAAATTTAAAAAAAGAGAGGAAAAAATATCATTGAAAGAATCTTTCCTGGGTTAGAGTCCAAACTTTTCTAAACTGTTGAATTCAAAACTTATACTGGCTGCTAGATTACACAGTTAATCTAGTGAAGCTCCTTCTTATCAAGCACTTGGATAAATAAAGTTACTGCCTATAGCTGAGTTATTTTATCCTAGAAATCTTTTAATTTAATCCATGACCAAAAGAAGAAGAAGAAGAAGGAGCAGCAGCAGAAGAAGCAGAAGAAGCAGAAGCAGAAGAAGAAGAAGAAAGAAAGACTTCAACACATTAATTTCTATGTTCATAAAGTAAACCAGCCACTTTGATTTCTCATTTGTTTCTAAACATATTGATCATGTTAAAAAAAAATAGCAACATGTAAGCAACTAGAAATTTAACCCACATACAAACTGTACATCAATCAAGTCTCCAAACCTTAAGACTAGAAGAGATCACACAAAATAATCATTTCCAGTTTGTTCATAGAGCTCTAGGGATTCTAGAGAAGGATCTTGAGAACTGCCTTTACCATGTGCAGTGGTAAGTGGGTCCCTTCTGCCAGATTCAGTCACAGTCACTGAGCTCGAATCTGTTCTACATATTAGGCTTCGGTTCGATATTGATACAAAGGGTTTTTGTAGCTGTTTCACTTTGAGCCCATATCATACATCAATTTAGACTGAGATTAAGGTCTGAGAAAAGGCAAAAGGAAGGAACCCAAAGGCTTTGTTTTAGCTCTTCAGCTCATGGTATTAAAGTATACATATTAGAGGTCTTCTCAGAGAAGTATCATCCTTTAGAGAAGATTACTTATTGACATATCTGCCAAACATTTTGACTACTTTCTTAAAAATTCCACCGTGAGTAAAGGAACTATGATTTTTGAAGTGTCAATTCATGTGCCAGAATGGCAGGCATTTTTACATTAACAATAAACTCCCATAGTAGCTATTATTATCCTGGGATTCAGAGAAGGCAAATAACTTCCCAACATGTTAAGAAGCAGATTCAAGAGGGAAGGCAAGATGGCAGAGAAGTAGGGCGCTCTGTACTTTTCTCCTGCCACCACCTGTCAAACATGAAGGCCTGAAGCCATAGGACACTGAACAGCAGGAGTCTGGGAGGAAAAGAAACAAACTCCAGTATGAAGACAACGTCATAGGTGTGTGAGTACCAACTGGGGAAGATAAAAACAGTCCAGGACCCCAGACACAGAGGGAGGGGAGAGAATTCCCATCGTGGGGAGCTGCGGAGAGTCAATGGAAAGAGAAAGAGCAGCTGAAACTGCTCATGGAACTGTCCTTGGAGAAGAGAAAAACCTTGGCCTGGGATGGAGAGGGTCCCTATTTCCAACTGTGATGCTTTCTTTGGGCTGGGTGCCCCGGTCCCAGGTGGCACCAGGAGAAACTGCTCCACAGCTCTCCTGGCTTGATTCCTGGCTGGGAAGTAGCCCAGGCTGAAACTGCTCTGCTGCTCTCCTGGCTCGATCCCCAACTGGGAAGCAGCAGGCCTGTGGGATTATATTTCGGAGGTATCAATAAAGCGCTCGGACTAAGATCTGGAGACGAGGCGGGTCTTGGGACATAGAACACAGCCCACCTTGACTACACCTGCAGCACAGAAAGATCAGACCCAAAAGAGTGATTTGCAATGCTTTGTTCAAGATGGGACTGGGGCGCCGCCATTTTTCTCCCCACAACCACCAAGGTGGGACTTAAGGGAGCCACCTGCAAGAAGTAGTGAAGCCTAGGCCTGCCTACACCAAACCACTCCCATCCCCGCTAGAGAGCTTTTTTTTTTTTTTTTAACCACAGCCCAGGGCAAGACCAACATGGATGTACTGCCATGATTGATTCTAGATCAATTCGGACTATTCAGATATATCTTGCCCTCTCTCATTTGCATTCCTCCCTTCTGTTGGACTGGGCACTCTGGTCTTGGTTTGCTTAAACAGTCACATTTAACCCATTCTCTAGATGTACATTCTACTCCTCTACCGCCACCTTCCTATTATATAGTTTCTCTAAGTAACATTATCATCGTTTCTTTCTCCTTACCTCCTACCTTATCCTCCTCTTTCACTCTCTGAATTAAGCTTCTTAGTCTCTCTTCCTGGTTATTGTCCATTTCACTTCCTCCCCACCCTGCCATTTCTCTCTTTGTAAACACTCTTCCATCAGCACTGCATACAACCTGCTCTTTACTTGTAGCTAGGAATTCTGGTTTTATGCTTTTAGACTGTACTTTGTCTTTGGGGTTTTCCTTCTTTGTCTTTTTTTTTTTTCTTTTCCTTTTTCCCTTTTGGTTTGCTTCTTTGTTGGATCTGTCTGTGTGTTTGCATGCCTTTGTTCCCTGTGTGTTTGTCTGTTTTACTTTCCAGTGCTACCTCAAGAAACAAGCCAAACTACACATGGTGGAGAGTCCCAAATATCACTATGAGTAGGGAAAAAAAATAACCAGTCTCAACAAGAGAGAACAAGAGACACCATTAAAAGAATACTTCCTGAACAGACATACCCTGGACAGTCAATGAGCCTTCTTTAATACAGCAGTATTTGCATGTGCAGAGTACATAACAAGCTTTTAAAACTAACAAGAGACAGAAAGCTAGCCAAAATGACAAAACGCAACTCTCCTCTAAAGAAATTCCAGAAAAACATGACAAATAAATGCTCAAAACAGATATAAGCAAGATAACTGAACAAGAATTTAGAACAATAGTCATAAAATTAATTGCTAGGCTTGAAAAAGACATGGAAGACATCAGTGAAGCTACTGCTACAAAGATTATGGACCATGAAAATAGTGATGAATTAAAAAATGCTAATACCAGGTGCATAATAAAATGGAAGCATTCAATGCACAGAATGAAGAGGAAGAGAGGAGAATAGGTGAATTAGAAGACATAATTATAGAAAAAGAGGAAGCTGAGAAAAATAGAGATAAATTGATCCAGGAACACGAAAGGAAAGTTCGAGAACTGAGTGATACAACCAAACGGAACGATATCCATATCATAAATTCCAGAAGAGGGAGAGAGAGGGAAAGGCACTGAAGGAGTCCTTGAAGAAATTATAGCAGAGAACTTCCCCAATCTGAGGAAGGAAACAGACATTGAAATCCAAGAGGCACAGAGAACTCTCCTCAGATGTAACTTGAATCGATCTTCTGCACGACATATCATAGTGAAACTGGCAAAATAAAAGGACAAAGAGAGAATTGTGAAAGCAGCTAGGGAAAAAATGGCCCTAACAGACAAAGGGAAACCTACCAGAGTGGTAACAGACCTATCTACTGAAACTTGGCAGGTCAGAAAGGAATGGCAGGAAATCTTCAATGTGATGAACAGAAAAAATATACAGCCAAGAATCCTCTATAGAGCAAGCCTGTCATTCAGAATAGAAGGAGAGATAAAAGTCTTCCCAGATAAACAGAAATTCAAAGAATCCATCACCACTAAACCAGCCCTACAAGAAATCCTGAGGGTGACTCTATGAGGGAAATGTTGCAAGGAACACAAGGTACCAGAGAGACACCACCACAAGCATGAATCCTACAGAGAACACAATTACTCTAAACCAATATTTTTCAATAATAACACTGAATGTTAATGGACTAAATGCTCCAATCAAAAGATATAGGGTAGGGCCACCTGGGTGGCTCAGTTTGTTGAACGTCTGACTTTGGCTCAGATCATGATCTCACGGTTCATGGGTTTGAGCCCCAAGTTGGGCTCTGTGCTGACAGCTCAGAGCCTAAGCCTGTTTCAGATTCTGCATCTCTGTCTCTCTCTGACCCTCCCCTGATCATGCTGTCTCTCTCTCAGAAATAAATAAAACATTAAAAAAAAATTTTAAAAACCCAAAGACATAAGGTAGCAGAATGGATTTTTAAAAAATCCATCTATTTGTTGTCTACTAGAGACTCATTTTTGACCTGAGGACACCTTCAGATTGGAAGTAAGGGGATGGAGAAATATCTATCATGCTACTGGAAGTCAAAAGAAAGCTAGATTAGCCATACTTATATCAGACAAACTAGACATTAAAGTAAAGGCAGTAACAAGGGATGAAGAAGGGCATTATATCATAATTACATGGTCTGTCCATCAGGAAGAGGTAACAATTGTAAATGTTGATGTACCGAATATGGAAGCACCTAAATACATAAAACAATTAATCAGAAACAGAAACAATCTTATGGAAAAGAACTAGCTAATAGCAGGGAACTTTAATACTCCACTTACAGCAATGGAAACATCATCTAGACAGAAAATCACTAAAGAAACAATGAACTTGAATGACACATTGGAACAGATGGACTTGACAGATATACTTACAACTCTACATCCTGAGGCTATGGAATTCACTCTCTCTTCAAGTGTGCATGGCACGTTCTACAAGACAGATCACATACTGGGTCAGAAAGCAGCGCTCAATAAATACAAAAGAATCGAGATCATACCATGCACACTTTCAGATCACAATGCTATGAAACTTGAAATCAATCACAGGAAGAAGTCTGGAAAACCTCCAAAAACATGGAGGTTAAAGATCACCCTACTAAACAATGAATGGGCCAATCAGGCAAGTAGGAAGAAATTTTAAAATATATGGGAACAAATGAAAATGATAATACAACAATCCAAACCCTATGGGATGTGGCAAAGGCAGTCCTAAGAGGAAAGTACATTGCACTCCAGGCCTATTTCAAGAAATTAGAAAAATAACTAGTACAAAATCTAACAGCGCACCTAAAGGAACTAGAAGGAGAGCAACAAGAGCGCTCCAAACTCAGTAGGAGAAGAGAAATAATAAAAATCAGGGCAGAAATAAACATTATAGACTCCAAAACAACAGTGGAACAGATCAATGAAACCAAGAGTTGGTTTTTAAAAAAATAAACAAAATTGATCAACCCCTAGCCAGGCTTTTCAAAAAGAAAAGAGAGAGCACCCAAATAGACAAAATCATGAATGAAAATGGATTTATTACAACCAATACCTCAGAAAAACAAGCAGATGTCAGGGAATACTATGAAAAATTATATGCCAACAAAGAGGACAACTTAGAAGAAATGGACAAATTCCTAAACATACACTCACTACCAAATTTCACACGGATAGAGACAGAAAATCTGAACAGACACATAACTAGTGAAGAAATTGAATCAGTTATCAAAAACCTCTGAACAAAAAAAGAGCCCTGGGCCAGATGGCTTCCCTGGGGCATTCTACTAGGCATTTAAATCAGAGTTAATACCCATTCTTCTCAAGCTATTCCAAAATATAGAAATCGAACAAAAATTTCCACACTTATTCTACAAAGCCAGCTTAACTTTGATTTCCAAGCCAGACAGAGACCCAGTAAAAAAAAAAAAGAGAACTACAGGTCAATATCCTTGATGAATATGGATGCAAAACTCCTCAACAAGATACGTGCACATCAAATGCAACAGCACATAAAAAGAATTATCCACCATGATCAAGTGGGATTCATATCTGGGCTATAGGGCTGTTTCAATATTCACAAATCAATCAATGTGATACATCACATTAACAAAAGAAAAGATAAAAACCATATGATCCTGTCTATAGGTGCAGAAAAAGTATTTGACAAGATACAGCAACCCTACTTAATAAAGATGTGGAGAAAATCGGGATAGAAGGAACTTACTTAAACATTATAAATGCCATTTACGAGAAGCCCTTGGCTAACATCATCCTCAATGGGGAAAAACTGAGAGCTTTCCCCCTGAGATCAGGAACACGACAGGGGTGTCTACCCTCACCACTATTGTTTAACATAGTGCTGGAAGTCCTAGCATCAGCCATCAGACAACAAAAGGAAATCAAAGGCATCAGAATTGGCAAGGAAGAAGTCAAACTTTCACTTTTCACATATGACATGATACTCTACACAGAAACCCGACAGACTCCACTAGAAGCCTCCTAGAACTGATCCATGAATTCAGCAAAGTCACAGAGTACAAAATCAATGTACAGAAATCAGTTGTATTTTTATACACCAATAATGAAGAAACAGAAAGAGACATCAAGAAACTGATCCCATTCACAACTGCACAAAAAAAAAAAACTCCATAAACTACCTAGAAATAAACCTAACCAAAAACATAGGAGATCTGTATGATGAAAATTATAGAAAGCTTATGAAGGAAATTGAAGAAGACACAAAGAAATGGAAAAACATTACATGCTCATAGATTGGAAGAATAAATCTTGTTAAAATATCATTACTACTCAAATCAATGTACGCATTCGATGCAATCACAATCAAAATTGCACCAGCATTCTTCTCAAAACTAGAACAAACTATTCTAAACTTTGTATGGAACCACAAAACACCCTGAAAATCTAAAGTAATATTGAAGAAGAAAACCAAAACAGGAGGCATCACAATCCCAGACTTTAGCTGCTTCTACAAAGCTATAATCATGAAGACAGTATGACACTGGCACAAAAAGTGACACATAGACCAATGGAATAGAATTGAGAACTCAGAATTATACCCACAAATGTATGGCCAACTAATCATTGACAAAGCGGGAAAGAGTATCCAACGGAAAAATAACACACTCTTTAACAGATGATGCTGGGAGAACTGGACAGCAACATTTGCAGAATGAAACTAGATCATTTTCTTACATTGTACACAAAAATAAACACAAAATGGATGAAGGACCTGAATATGAGACAGGAAACCATGAAAACCCTAGAGGAGAAAGCAGGAAACAGCCTCCTTGACCTCAACCACAGCAATTTCTGGGGCGCCTGGGTGGCTTCGTCGGTTAAGCATCCGACTTTCGCTTAGGTCATGATCTCACGGTTCGTGGGTTCGAGCCCCGTGTCGGGCTCTGTGCTGACTGCCAGCTCAGAGCCTGGAGTCTGTTTCAGAGTCTGTGACTCCCTCTCTCTCTGACCCTTCCCTGCTCACTCTGTCTCTCCCTCTCTCTCCTAGAAATAAATAAAATATTAAAAAAAAAAACACAGCAATTTCTTACTTGACACATCCTCAAAGGCAAGGGAATCAAGAGCAAAAATTAACTATTGGGACCTAATCAAGATAAAAAGCTTCTGCACAGCAAAGGAAACAATAAAATAGGCAACCAACGGAATGGGAACAGATAGTTGCAAGTGACATATCAGGTAAAGGGCTAGTATCCAAAACCTATAAGGAACTCACCAAACTCCACACCCGAAAAACAAACAATCCAGTGAAGAAATGGGCAAAAGATATGAACAGATATGTCCAAAGAGGACATCCAGATGGCTAACAGACACATAAAATGATGCTCAGCGTCCCTCATCATCAGGGAATTGCAGATGAAAACCACACTGAGATACCACCTCACGCCAGTCATAGTGGCTAAAATGAGCAAAACAGGAGACTCTAGATGCTGGCAAGGATGTGGAGAAACGGGCACCCTCCTACATACTCTTGGCGAGAATGTAAACTGGTGCAGCCCGTCTGAAAAACAGTGTGGAGGTTCCTAAGGAAACTAACAATAGAACTCCCCTATGACCCAGCAATAGCACTGCTAGGAATTTACCCAAGGGATACAGGAGTGCTGATGCATAGGAGCACATGTACCCCAATGTTCATAGCAGCCCTTTCAACATTAGCAAAATCATGGAAAGAGCCTAAGTGTTCATCAACTGACAAATGGAGCAAGAAGATGTGGTTTATCTATACCATGGAATACTACATGGCAATGAGAAAGAATGAAATCTGGTCATTTGTAGCAGCATGGATGGACCTTGAGGGTGTTATGCTGAGTGAAATAAATTAGGCAGAGAAAGAAAGATACCATATGTTTTCACATATTGGTGGATTAGGAGAAACTTAAAGGAGGACCATGAGGGAGGAGAAGAGTAAAAATAGTTGGGGAGCAAGGGAGGCAAACCATGAGAGATTCTTATATGCTGAGAACAAACTGAGGGCTGATGGGGGTGGGGGTGGGAAAGGGGGGAAATGGGCATGGAAGAGGGCACTTGTTGGGATGAGCACTGGGTGTTATATGGAAACCAAATTTCCAATAAAGTATGAAAGGAAAAAAAAAGCAGATTCAAGCTTAATCTGACTTTTATACCATGTTCACAATAAAACACAAATTCCATACGGCATGCATTTTTAATGGAATCAAAATCAATGAAATTTTAATCTCCACTTATGGGACAAAAATTGGTTTAGGGAAGTAAAAAAATTCTTAAGGTGGTTTGTTGTCCAGCAAAGGGTCATAGTATGTGAAGAGAATATAATATATCTGTGGTTTTTAAATTTCATGGAGAGTGCGGACAAATAGAAAAAAAAAAAAGCGCTAAGAAGGGTCCTTGGCTTGGAGTGGAGGGTGATAAAAAAAAAATAGTTTGAGTTACATTTACATAAAGACATTACATTAACTATTTTCTTTTAACCCATTTGGATTTTATTCTATAGTATCATTCTATCCTCTCACAAATATTTGTTTAACTGCCAAGGATGTAATAGTAACCTAAAGGAATATAATCTCTGCTTTCATAACAGTTACATCCTAGTGCCTGTCTGTCTGGCTTTTACATAAGTTTGGCTATTTTAATTATCTCAACCCCTGGGGCGCCTGGTGGCTCAGTCGGTTAAGCGTCGGGCTTCGGCTCAGGTCATGATCCCATGGCTCGTGGGTTCGGGGCCGTCTTTAGGCTCTGTGCTGACTGCCAGCTCAGAGCCTGAAGCCTGTTTCAGATTCTGTATCTCCCTCTCTCTCTGACCCTCACCTGCTCACCTTGTCTCTCTCTCAGAAATAAACATTTAAAAAATTTACTTATCTCACCCCCTACTATTTTCATTTCATATTTAATTTCATTAATCATCATAAGTTTTCTTATCCTCTTTATCCTTTCCCTATAATTTTATTGCCTTTTGTTATTTATTTGCCTTTTCTTCTTAACCACAGGAACAAATGACACTAATAGATTACATAGACCTAAGTCACTGTTTAAATTGGGATATATTGAGTATCATATGCATATAACCTACTTAAATTACCTTTCATTTAGGAATATAGAGGCTTGGTCTTTGAAGGCACAGTTCATATAAACATTTTTAGAAATGACTTTTCTTTTTGTATTCCAAATAAAGCAAGTGAAAGACATAAATAGATTTCCTTACTGATACACAAACTGCCATGGGGAATCTTCCCCACCTTCTACTTTAAAAGTATTTCACTATTCTTCAGAGGGGTTTGCAATGTCAGCTCGGGAGCCCATATTAGGCATAAGGAAGGCTAGAAGTATTTTAGATAATGTCTACATTATTGAGGGGAGGGAATATTACCTTTAATAGGAATTATAAGATTTGTAAGATTCTTTTAATTGTTCATGTCTCTAAGTATCTTAAAATATCAATCTCTTTTTAATTAATGAGTATCAAAATCTGTTCTAGTCAAGACAAGGATAAAAAGGTCAACAGACTCAATAACTGGCAAACCTTAAAATATTATTATGCTATCAATTTATTTGTTTATGAGGTATATATATCATTGTATTTTACTTTCAAAAAGCATAACATGTAGTGTTTGGCCATCTCTTGTGAAGATAAACTGTGGTCTAATCAGGCAAGAACTTTCCCTGCATTTATTTCTACAAAGATCCTCCACTGACTGACAGGATAATTTCCTGATACTTAAACAATCCAGTGGTACCACAGGCCATAGTTCTCTTGAGGAGTACAGAAAGCCCACTTCCTACATCAATTGATTTGAATTATTAGAATGATGCTATCTTGTACCTTGTACCGTTCAATCTATTCATAATATTTAATTCAGTTATTTCTTCCAACAAAGCATTATGGAATGACTACTGAGCAGCCCATGCAAACAACCCCCTATACCACCAGATACAGAAGATGGTTTTCTTTAAAAATTTAACTTTCACAATTAATTGTGCATCAATCTTCCAAAACCTCTCAATAAGAATTTTTAATAAGACACAACAGGTGGTCCTTAAAAGGGCAAATGAAATCTCTTTTCTTACACTATTTCCAAAACAATGCTCCTCTTAATATGAATACATGATTTTATGAGCTTTCTGTTTAGAGTGCAAGTCTTTTTGTATCTTATTATGATAAGCTAGAGAGTTTAGCTTGACCAGGCTCATTTCCAGAATGGGTTTTAGACTTGAAGTAACTCTTCTTTTAAATGGAGGAATCATTCTCAATCCACTCTTGTCTATTTAATATTTCAGAGCAGCCTCAAAAAAAGGAGGAGGAGGAAGGGGAGGGAGAGGAGGAGGGGAGGGGGAGGAGGAGGACGACAACGACAAGGCAGAGGAGGAGAAGGAGACTGAGATGGAGAAAGAAAAGGCAAAAGTTTCATTCTCAGATTTTACAGGCATATAAATCTCACAAAGGAATCTTCTAGTATACTGAAGATAGCTAAACTCTGCTTCCCTTCTGTAAAGATTTGACTCTGTAGAGAAATCTAGCACAGAGGAGAATAGCTCACCAATAAACTAAACGGCTTTGTGGGATATGCAATTCCTTTTTCCAGAGAAAGCCCCAGAGAGAATGCTTCTGCTCAATTTTGACAGCATTCCACCCTCTTACAATCTGAGTGCCTTGTAATTTTACCTCTGATGATCCCAATGCCTGGTATGATAATGTTCTTGTCACACCTTTAGCCATAAACAGGGTGGTCAGAAAGAATTCTTTCCCCACAGGCCAATTTTCTAGGTCTTACTGTATGAAACAAGAAGAAAACACCTTGTCAAATTTATGTGCAGACATAATCAAATAATGCTGAATGGAAGACCATGGGACTTTAAATGATTTATAAATACCTGGAAATTCCCATGAAACCTGGGTCTGGTTTGGGATTTATTGTGAGAACCCAAATCGCATGCTCTAAAATTCTCTTGAGAATTCTTTTTATGCCCTACATCTTAAGATGCAAATGACAGATTTGTGTTATTTTATTTCAATAGCCCTTAAACTGATCCTAATACACATTTTCAATATAGTCTTTTAAAAAAAGAATACATAATATAATTTTCAGGATGAGAAGACATACATTTATCTCATTTTCATTTTGTAACCTTTAATGCATTTATCATTATACTAGAATGAAAACATATCAATAGCATATATAATAATGCAAGTATAATTTTCAGAACTAATGAATTCATTTCACAATTCATATAGCACTAGCTACATAATTCAAGGCATTTGAAAAAAGAAAAATTAAGGGTTTTTTCCCTCTAGGTGACATCGTGTTCAGTTCATTTAGGGGAAAAACAATTAAATTCTTTACCCACAGCAGCAATTTAGATTAATTTCAGAGGCCATCTAAAGATGAGAATACTTTATAGCTATTATCTTAAAGATCATAAACTTGTTCCTAAAGCTGGAAAAAATGGTGATAAGTGGTCCATAAGATACAAAAAAGTACAACCAACATTTGGTTGCCTCCCCACTTCTTCTTTCCTCATAGAACCAAAGTTACCTGGAGTTCTTAAGCCTTCTCCTTTTCCCAGAAATCCTATGTGCCTCAGGAGAGTCCTCCTTTCCTCCCAGCTCTTGGAGTGGGCTTAACAGCTATATATAATCCCAAATCTCTTGCCCATAATTTATTCAGGAATGAGTACGTGACTTTAATTGAACAAGTGGTATATGAGGAGTGATTTTCTGGGAACTGCTGGGAAAATTCCTTCTGACTCTCCTAAGAATTTTTCTAAAAAAGCCTCCCTTCCTTTTTCCTGAACACTGCCATGCATGGATATGAAGCCATAATATCTACAGACATTTTACCAGCTGAGGAAGAAGTCACTGATGGAGGAAGATTTAGGCAACAGACCCCTGGGAAACAGAAATGAAACCAAGATTATAAGAACCCTAACCAAAACCCTATACCTAAACATTCCATTAAGTGAGCTAATAGTTTTATATTACTTAATTTGAATTGGGTTTCTATTGCTTACAACTGATATAATGCTATTAACTACAAAAGTTTAAGGCAAGGCTCATTTTCTCCTAACTACTGAAACATGCACTAGTAAAATCATTGATTTTTGTTAAGATATTGACTTCAAGTGCATGTGTTTAAATTAAATATTTAGGCATATTAAGGCATATCTCTTAGATTAAAATCTTGCTATGTTACCATTGATACCTACTAGCAAAAATGCATTTATCAGGTTAGTTATTGCCTAGAGTCAGGGATCGTTTCTTAATTAAACACATATTTATTGAGTGCCTATAGTGTGTCAGTGGAGATACAGTAATAAACAAAACAAACAAAAATCCCTAACCTTATGGAATTTATATTCTAGAGAGGGAAAAAGAAGGTAAAGCAATACATCTATAAAATATATAGTATGCGAGATGGTGATAAGTGTTTAGAAGTAAAATCATACAGACACAAAAAGAGTCTGAGGACAAAGAGAAAATGTAATTTCAAAAACAGAAGGAAAGGAAAAGCCTCAGGGAAAGGTCACTCCTCACTAACATTTGTGCAAAAGCCTCTAGGAAGTGACCAAAGGGGTGACTACGTGGTGGGAGGGCAGACAGCTACAGGCAAAGGAACAGTGTACAAAATTCCCTGGATGTGGAAAGCTTCCTGCCTTTTCAAGCCGCAAGGAATGCTACATTATTAGGATGCATGCAAAGGAAAGGGTAGTAGAGAGCAGGATGGAGAGTGGGACCAATCTGTACTTACCAGAGTCTGAGCGGAGTCAAGAATGGTAGTGTACATTTGTTAGAAGGGATCTGATAATAAGTATATTTTTAAGATAGAGGCAACAATCAGGTGTGAGGTGCGAGGAAAACATATCAGGCAAAGATGGCTCAAGGTTTTTAGACTGAAGGAAACAGATGGCATTCGGCAAGAACATTATGGACAGAACAAATTTCTCTGAGGGGTAAGGGAGTCACAGTTTGGTTTTTGGACTTCCTAAATTTGAGCTGTCTCTTAGAAACCCAAGTAGAGATGTCAGGAAACCACTTGATTCCAGAAGACAGAAGTCTAGAGTTCAGAGGAGAGTTCCAGGCTGGAACAGTTGATTTAGAAAGTGTTAGTGTATAGTTGGTACTTGAAACATGGAATCATCTAACAAGAAGTATATTTATCATAAGACAAGTGTATTTATCTTGAGGGGAGGGTATAAGAAAAAGCCGGATGATCCCTATTTCCAATTAGCCTAAAGACTTCAAGAAACAGGGATAAAGATGAGTCTCACAGGATTATCTTTATGACTTTACTTCTCTCCCATCCACACAGCACATTAACATAGTCATATGTTAATTGAATGAAGTCAAGTTGAATGAAGGTTTGCTTTTGTGAATGGATCCTTTAGCCAAAATTAACAAAACGCCCAAACTCAAAATGGAATAAATGGGAAGATAGCTATTTACCTCACATAACAATAAACCTAAAGCAGACCCAGGGCAGGGTACAGGGCTCACCTAGGCCTCCCTGTGATTCTAGTGCCACTGTTCTTTCCTGCATCAGCTTAGGCTTCAGGGAACTACCCAGATGGTCACAGCTGCTCCTAACCTGGCACCCAGATGTCCAAGAACAGAAAAACAGATCATTTATTAGAAGAGTATAAAGAACAGTTAGAAATGGTGAGGAGCTAGAGAGATTTATTTCAGAGAATGGGTAACGCAGACACAGAAGTTGACAACATAATCAAGAAGGAAGTGATTCAGGAAAGATGTCTCAATGCCTTTGAGCTCATTAAATACAGAATACATTTTTCAAATACTTCTAATTACTCTTTTTTCCTTCTATTGTTTGCCTCAACACAACCAATCTTTCAAACCATTTTACTTAGTATCCTCTTTCTCTATCTCCATTGCTTTTTCAAATTTACACCAATAGCTCTCTGGGCCTGCTGCATAGCTATTGTCATAGAAATGTGCTTCATTACTTCTCTGGGCACATCTTCTGGATCATGTATGGTGATCTTTCCTAGAAAGCTCTGACAAGACATCCCTTCTTACATCATTGGCCCTTGCTAGATCTAATTCCCATTCATAAACCAACCAATGGCAAGAAGGTTAGATAACCATCACTAAACTAACAAAGGTTACAAGTGGCCTAGAAATATAGTGTCTCTCTCTAATGTTTGGGGGGAAGTCAGCATTTAATCATCAGGAGGAAAGAAGGAATTTGGATGCCTGATAGGAAGCCAACAGTATCTGATGCAACATGGATAAAAAAGCTTTACTGAAAACAAGGAAAGAGAAAAAAGGACAAGTACATTACAGAAAGAAGAAATATAATTGCAAAAATTAAACAGTTATTTTACTTGAAAAGTTCTAACCTCATGAACTATAACTTCATGAAACATGAAATATTTAGAAGATTAATTTGGATTTATAAAATAACTTATAGTACTAGCATCTTAACATTTTGATTTAAAAAGGAAAAAATATGAATTGCTATAAAGCACTATAAAATATCACTACTTTACTTTGGAGAAATCTTAGTATTTCATAGGAACAATTTTAGAACATAAGCTGGTTGATGCAATATTTTAAACATTACACTGCTGATTTTAGGTAAATGTAAGTTTCAGTGGAGGGCAATCTGATAGGTTCCAGAGTATAAATTACTTGGACTTAAAACAGAAAATGGTGACCACCTGATCCTCAAAATGCAATTTAATGGAGCTATTACTGAAGTGAGAATATGGCAGGGCCAGATGAATGGTAGATTCGATAAATGCTGGTGATGTCAGTCCTAAAGGCAGCTTACAATTTATCCTCTGTCTATTCTCGAAGTGAGAAAACTCTAAATTGATGCTTATAAAAGCAATGTCATCCTTCCCAATCTTTCTTATTATCTCATCAACCATGTATCACAGGTCCTCCAGATTCTGACCTTCACTTCACTTCATTTGCCTCTAATTGGGTCTCTGTCACACTAATTGCATTTGAGAAGGTTATTTTAAGAAGGCAGAGAAACATTGCATGTTATACATGTGCAGAATTGCCATTTGAATAAGGAAACTCTTCTCTCATAAAAAATTAAGTTTCTGAAAAGAAATTAAAAATGTATGGAACCATTTACTCTTTCTATCCCTGGCTAAATGATAACTAAATTTTATCCTTCATCCTGCTAGACCACTGACACAAATATATCACTGCTACTAATTTTCTGTTGGACTAGGGTAATAGCATGTGTGCTTTCAATTTCTATATGATGTTTATTGTTTTTTATTACTGTTGTTTTTGTTAATGAAAAATCACTTAGTAAATAAGATTATCATTATTTGTGTCAGCATACAGGTTTCTCTAGTAATGAGACTATCAGGTGGTTTGGCAGAGCTCTTTCTCTCAGGGAAGATATCTCTTACTCATTTTAACTTAGATTTGAAACACTAATCTCTCCTCAATTCTTTAAAAATAACTACAAATTAATTATAAAGCTGCACCAAGAAGTAATACAAATCCTTTAAAGGAACAAAATGGATAAACTAATTGATACTTCATGAACTATTCACCTGAAGCTTTTCTGTCATATTAAAATAGTCTTCTCAAGGTCAGAGTTGGTATAATTTATAAGAATTATTATATCCTTTTTCTCTGGAAGTTTGAAATATAAGTTGGAGTCAGTTTCTGAGAGAAGCTATTATAATCTGACAAAATAACTTATGGAAAAATGATGAGGAAAACATTAATTAAAGCTTCAAGATTATGCACCTCTAGCCATCTTTCCTGAACCTTCCTGATTGCAAAGTGATCATATATTACTGACTGTCTGATAATGAATGAGTCATCATTGGAACTCAAGGTATTTCAACATGAAATAAAGTGCCACTTTTGGCATCCTGTACTGAATGTGTTCTTTGCGATAGAGTTTCACTTTTTATTTATAAAGATATACTTTGCCATTAGAGCCCAATTACACTGATGCACATATTCCAAATTTTTAGCTTAGTGAAAATTTAATCAAACTATAATCTTAAAATAATTATAATCTTTTTAAGCTTATAAATTTAAAGAATAAAATTTAATCAAACTATAATCTTAATGCTGCTAACAAGATCACAGTATAAAAATGAAAGTATGTACTGAAAGCATGTGGTACAGTGTCATAACTAGAGCAAGCACATGTTAAACACATACCTAAAACAAAGTCTCAGTTCATTGTGATGACAGATTCTACCCTTTGCAATAAAGCAGCTGCCTAATGTGGATTAGAAAAGTTGTTCTTTCCTGAACAAAAGACTAACCAGTTTGCCATCCTCTTCACAGGATATTCACTATCCCATCAGTTCTATTTAGTCAAGTTTATGACAGGTGGCTGCTGCAGTAGTTGCCACACACTGAATTTGGTCCATCTTAGCTTGAGTAAGAGGCAATGCAACTCTTAGTGAGGGAGTATGTGAGCAGACCCCATCCCCACCCCATTGCCAGTGCACAAAAGTGAGGAGATGAAGGGGTTTATTTCAATGAATGTCCCATATAGAAGTCAACAACATAATCAAGAGAGAAGTGATAGAAAAGAAAAAAACACACACACACAATGTTGCCCTTGTATCAAAAGAGTGGTGAATACATTCTACACATTTTTCCTAGTTCCCTTTCCCTTTTCCTTATATAGTCTGTCTTTACAGATCTGTCTCTCAAGATCATTACCAAATTTCTTCAAATTACTTTTCAGTTTCCTCCCTTCTGGTCCTCTATCCTCTTGCTTACCTTGAACCAATGGCCCTTAGGGCCTTCTGCTCAGCCATCATTACGGGAAGGTGCTTCATTATTCTCCTGAGTGATATCAAATGTTTCCTAGCTGCCATATGCTGTTCTTTCTTAGTTTACTCCTCATTTTGTTCTAGTTCATCTTTACACAACTTCTAAATTAAGGCTTATGAAGTATGGTAGGTAAGCTTTTTGAGCTTTGACTATTTGAAAATGGTATCTCATTACAAACTTGATTACAAGTTTGACTAAATAAAGAATTCTAGGTTAAAATAATTTTCCTTCAAATTTTTGAAACTCACTGCCTTGTTGTCTAGCACAATATCTACTTGTTGAAAAGTATATACAGTTTCAATTCCCTTGTTATGTTCTCTGGAATTATTTAGGATCTATTCTTTGCTCTTGATATTCTAAAAGTCAAAGTTTTAATCTCACTCTACCACCTCCTTAATTTAAGAATTACAACCTGAGATAGAAAATCAATTTCAAATAATCTTAAAGACTTCTAACCCCTCCAAAATTATGTTTGAATGAGTTATTTTAAACACAATCATACCACCACACAAACTTATCATGTCACCTCTTTAACACTAAAGAAATCAAAGAAATCACTGAATTGCATTTTCAGAATTATGTATTATGAGTAATGTTTTTGTTCACCTAAGGATCCAGTTTTATACATTGTTTCCTAAAACAAGTATCAAACTAATTTATAGCACTCACTATATATTATAAAGTATTCTAAATGCTTTACAAATATTATCACATATAATCCGCTTAAGAACCCTGTGATAAAGTACTGTTATTAGCCTCATTATAAAGATAAGAGGGCACTTGGGTAGCTCAGTCGGTTGAGCGTCCAACTCTTTGTTTCAGCTCAGGTCATAATCTCATAGTCACAGGATCATGTCCCATGTCTGGCTCTGTGCTACATGTGGAGGCTGCTTTGGATTCTCTTTCTCCCTCGCTCTCTGTCCCTCCCCCTCCCCACACTCATGCACACACATGCGCTCTCTCTCTCTCTCAAAGTAAATAAACTTTAAAATTAATTAGTTAGTTAATTCATTAAAAGTGAGGCACAGAGAGGTTAAGCTATTCATAAATAACACACAACTGGTGACTGGATGAGTCAGGATTTCAGGATTTTCATCCAGGAAATCTTGCTCAGGAGACCATATGCACTAAGCCATGTTGCCTCTCAAGAGCTAACATATCAGACTCCTTAAACACTGCACTATGGATACACAATAAGCATTTAAACATTACAAATGAATAAAAACTCTACATGAAAATATGAGGCAATTTATACTCCCATCTTGCTCAAATTATTCCTTCCTAAAATGTGTAAATTCTCATCTACTTAGCATTTGATACATGTGGAGCCTTCATTAACTGTAAGCTGATGCTGCTATAAACCTTGCTATATAATGAGGCCCTCAGAAGAAAACTAACCATTTATTTCATTAGTGAACTCAACACATGTTTCCCTCTATTTTACAGATAGATCAAGCCAGGATAAATGCTCAAGACCATACAATTTCCAGAAATTTAAGATGCTAGGTGTCCTTTTCAGTCACAATAGTATATGTATTGACTGATATTTGATTCTGAAACTTACCCTTTTCACTAGATTTTTGTTTTAAATAATAAAAAACTCAGAAGTAATACTTTGAAGATGTTGGAGTTTTTTTAGATCTTCTTATATACTTTTCATAGTCATTGTATGCAATTGTACCTTTTATTTTATCCTCTCCATCCAATAGCCAGTTCCTACCTTAGGGAATCACTCTGGTACCTTTGGCCTAAATGCCCTAAGTTCTAGTTCTATCTCTGACTCTTGGTAGCTATGAGAGACCTGACACAAATTTCCATCCTTTCTGAAACTCAGTTCCCTTATTAATAAAAGAGTAATCAGGGCACCTGGTTGGCTTAGTTGGTTAAGCGTCTGACTCATGGTTTTGTCTCAGGTTATGATCACACGGTTTGTGGGTTTGAGCCCCACCTTGGGCTGTGTACTGACAGCATGGAGTCAGCTTCAAATTCTGTGTCTTCTTCTCTCTCTGCCCCCTCCCTGCTCTCTCACTCTCTCTCAAAAATAAATAAATAAACATTAACAAGAGTAATAATAATTCTTCTCTTGAATATTTGTTGTGAAGATTAAAAGCATTACACATGAAGGATTCGATCCAGAATAAACACTCAATAAACAGCCCTTTTTCTATGTCAGTAGTGTGTTAAGAAAAAGAAAGTGCACTGTGTCTTTAAATGAAAATAGCCTAAGTGGAAATTTTACTATAAATTCTTTATAAATTATACTTTATTATAATTCTTTCAAAGTTTGAAAAAAAAATCAGGAGATGATTCCTGGAGTAAATGCTCTATATTCCAATCCATAAAAATGAATAACTTCTCAAGGATGAGATTTGTTAAATTGTTCATTTGGGATGAAATTAAGCAAAGTGAATACTAGGCAAATTTTAATGATTTCTTCCCAAATGCAGATTTCTAATTATAATTACTGAGCAGATCCTTTACTCCCCTTGTCCATATTAACAACCACATCTTTAAAAATTGTTTCAACCCCCTACTAGTCAAAGACACACATTCAGCATTCTCTTTTTAGAAAGACCTTCAGGGCTTCAATACTTCTATGAACAATTAAATTATTCTGAGGGTCCCTGGGTGATTAGCTTTCTCCAAGTTGTTAATTAAGAAGATTTATAAGATATACCAAAGACAATTATAAGCAGCCTACTTTGAAAGATATGACTTTTCTAAGTTTGGTCTTGCTTTCAAGTATCTAAAGAAAGAATTTGAATTGGTTATAAATGAAGTGTTTTTGTCCCTGACATTGCCCATTCAATCAATCTGAAGCTAATGACAGAGGCCTGAATTCACAAGGCAGAAATAAAATGGTGTTTTCTCACATGCTAAGAACAATGACCAGTAAATGAGTCATTTTCCTTACACAGTCATACACTTAATTTCCCATGCTCTCTGTTGCATAACTGGTAAGTGATCATTTTCTGTGTACATAAACAGTCAGTATTTCCTTAAGAAAGAAATATCTTATTCAATACCAATATCAAAAAGAAATATTAGGAAGATATGATTCACTTATATCTTATGAAAAGTAGTAATGCTAGAAGTGTCTGCTGCATGTCATCTTTTCTTCTGTTCGTGATTTTTTTTTGAGCAAACTTATAAACACCAACACCCTAAAGTATCCTTTAAAAAATAGTGCCTGTGTATACGCCTTTAGTTTCGTAAGGAATTGTATAATTTAGATTTTGTTTTAGATTTAGTTTTCTAAATACCTTCGGTTATTAAAGTTATCCAAATGCAAATATAGAAGTGTGACACATAATATTAAATTGTCAAAATATAAAAGCTTTGCCTTAATTCCGTTCTTAACAATTCATAGTAAGGAGGGACCCCTAGGTGGCTTAGTCGGTTAAGCGTCCGACTTTCGCTTAAGTCATGATCTCGCGGTTCGTGGGTTCGAGCCCCGCGTCGGGCTCTGTGCTGACTGCCAGCTCAGAGCCTGGAGCCTGTTTCAGTCTGTGACTCCCTCTCTCTCTGACCCTCCCCTGCTCATGCTGTCTCTCTCTCTCTCTCTCTCCTAGAAATAAATAAAACATTAAAAAAAAAACAATTCATAGTAAGGAATTAATCCAAAATGGACACAAACAAATAAAAACACAATATTCATCATCACATAAGCTATATCAAGTATAATTATAGAATATTTGGGTATCATTTAAATTAGTAAATACTATAGATCAATCAAAAGTTTTGAACTCTGTTCCAAAAAATAACTGTTCTTATAAGGAAATGTTAATAAGTAAAAAATATATAAATTAATATTATAATATGGCCCAATATATATTCATATATCAGTATTTGTACATATTTATATTAAATATACTATATATATATATACTATATACTGTACTATATACACTATATATATGTTCATTAGTTTATGTAAAGAAATATATAGGTGCATAAATATATATGAAATAATGAAAGGATATATACCAAAATGTCAATAGTGTTACTTCCAAATGGTACAATTAACAACCACATCTTTAAAAATGTAATAATCTTTTTATGTCACTGTTTTTTCCATGTGCTATATAATGAATATTTTTTTTGACAAACAATATATATTGTTTTGATTTAGGACAAAAAGCTCAGACATTGAAATAAAAATTCTCAATAACACTTGTGCTAGAGGCTTTGGTAGTTATGGCAAAGATAGCTAATTACTTTCTCATATCTAATCTTTATCTCTTTACTGGAAGAGTAGTAGGAAACCCTACCTGCTGCCTGGAATTAAGTTCTGCCTTTTCTATCTTCCTGTGTAGCTGGGCATGGCCATGTGGCTAGGTCTAAGCCAAAGGAATGTGAATAGAAATCCTTCCCTTAATGAAAGCTGATGGAATGGGAAAAGCATATTTTTGTCCTTCCACATTTTCTTCTATGCATGGCCTGCAACAAAGGAGATGGCCTTGAAGACGAGGCCAACTAAACTGGCAGAGCTTAGCCTCAGAGGATCCTGGGTCCCTTTAGGCCAGGAAGCCAATATTCCAACCCTAGACCGTTTTTGTGAGAGAAAGAAATAAACTTGTATCTTGTTTTGGTTGTGTTCTTTGGGGATTATTCTCTTCTGTACACCTGCTACAGTCCCCAACATTGGTCCCTAGCAACCTCAACAGTTATACTAATGGGCAGCAGCAGCAGTAAAAATTTATTTAGCAACTTTAGAAAAATAGATGTCATATTTGCCCATAGAGACAAAGGAAAAAAAAAATCAACAGGACACACATGGCAGTAAGACCTGGAGCTATTTATAAGATATCTGAAGGAGGTTGCATTCCCACATAACACGTGGCCATTTTTACTGATAATATTCTTGCTACAGCTCACTAAACCTTTAAATGGTATTGGTTCACTCCATCAGCTTATTCTTCCTGAAAGACAAGTAAAAATCTCTAAGTGTTCTTTTCTTCAAACTTTCTCCATAGATGCAATATGAAATTAATTTTTGTGAACTGATCATTTCCTTAAAAAGTGCAGTTTCTCCCTATCAAGCTATACTATTTCATGTTTAATTGCTGCATTACAGTATTTTTAAATTACTAACATTTTCTCAATCCCTAATGAAATTTCAAAAGTGAAATCTATACTAGGCTTAATTTATGACTGTTTAATTGTATGATGACTTCCTCAAGAACTTTGGGTTTCATTTGTCTAACAGTTTGAGTTTAAAGTTTTTAAAACACAATGAAACATTTTTAGTATTTTATTCCAAATGAGAGAACAGTTCAGCATTTCTCTCGTTTCCATTCTACCAAACTCTGTCCCTCTGCCACAAACCTACCATACTTACCAAGTTCTAGAACTGAGTTTGCCTCATTTTTGTTATCAGTATTTTGGTTCACCTTCTGGGGCTGGAATCCTTTCTATAAGTGGTTACATGTTGCAAGTTTGTCCTTCCCAGGAGCTTGAACTCTTCATCATACCCCAGTGACTGGATAGTGTTCTTCCTAGAATTGGGATGGAGGCTGCACCTGACCTAGTTCAGTGTCTGTGTCACTCTCTACTATGATAGCCAGCTCAGCTGAAGCATGTGGTCATCATAGCCCTTAACGACAGATTTAAATCACTGAATGCCCAACCCTAGATTTAGTTCCTTTGACCACTGCTGAGATTCTACCTTTCCTTTCAGGCAAGTTCATCCAAGAAACAATCACCTAGGATTTCAATTTTTCTTTTATTGATTTTATAAATCAGTGACAGGAAGATAATTATGATTTGGTAATAATACCAAAATCTAAATGGCTTAAATATTCCCGTGCTTCATGAGTTAGCCCAGAATTACCAATAAATGATTATGCAACAGTCCAGACAGAGATAGAAAGAGATGAGAAAATAACATAGAATCACATACCGGCTATCAAATATTTTATTAACTAAAAGTAAGTTGCATAGTCATGCTTAACTTTAAGAGACTAGAAATCTCAATCCTGCAGTATACCCAGAATGAGAAGAGAACAAAGTGTTATAGACACCGTTAATGTCCACCACATCTTGCTAGTTACAGTACTTATATCATTAACTTTTATTATCATAATGTCACTATAACATTATTTATTAAGAACTAAAACAAAAATATTAATAATTGCTTATACTTATTGAGCACATACTGTGTGCCTTATGTACCAGATTTTACATCTGAGCATTTTACATAAATATATTAATTCTCAAAACAATCTTAGGCACAATTGGGACATTTAGATAAGATGGAATTGAGGCCCAGAAAATATTAGCAATTTGCCCAAGGTCACATAGCTGGTAAGTGGCAGACCCAGAATTTAATCTAGTTCTGTAGAACTCTAAAGATTTTGAAATTAACAAAGTTAAAGATTTATGGATATCAGTCAGAAAGAAATTTTATGTCTACATTCCAAATCCTAATAGGTAAGCCTTTGAGCATGTAACTTCTAGGAGAGGTTGTTGTACTACATAAAAGAAACCAAGCTGAGACAACACAAATTAAGAGATTCCAGCTTAGGCTGAAAAACTGAATGAGATCATGAGGTGATATTTAACCTGTGTATGCTCAGATGATCAAAGACTAATTCACATGGACATAGGAGAGCCAGGCAGAGTACAGACAGCAACTCAGATAGAGAGAAATGACTCAACAAAAATGTGTAGAATGCAAGACCTGAGGTGCCTGAGGACAAGATTTTTGTTCATTTTAGCAGAAACCATAATTTCATGGTCTTAAGCCACTTTCTACCCTAGAGAAGGATATGATTCTGAGCATTAACTGCCAAAAGATCTGGAAATTAATTTTATAATGTGATCTTTCATTTGGTATGAATACTGGGTAGGGGGTTCAAATAAAAAGTGAAGTGAAAGAGGAAAGTGTAATGCATGAGTGATATGTGTATATATAACATATTCTAGAGTAGAAAGGGATTCAAGTAGAAACCATTGTCTTAGTTTAGGCTGCTCTACCAGAATACTATAGACTGGCTGGCTTGAACAACAAACATGTATTTCTCATAGTTCTGAAGGCTTGAAGTCCAATATCAATGCTCAAGAGAGCATTACCTGTACCCTAACAATGAGGAAAAATTAGATAATCCACAAAATCATAACTTTATGAGAGTTCATTAGGGAGCTAAATTTACAAGGCAACAGGGTGAACTGAATTCCAGAATGAAGAGTCTCTGTGAGGATAAATGAGATGTATAAAGTGATGTTCTTTTGGCACAACACAAGAGAAATGAACTGCCATCATCAGAGTAGTCTAGAAGAAAATAGCTAAAATATTAACAAATTCTTAAAGACCAGGAATGGGTTAGCATCCCTTGGACCCTCAGACATAAACTGAGATTGTACTCAATACAACATCTTTTCCTCTGACCTCCATTAAGTGCTCACAGTAAAGATTAGGGGCAGAGAACAACTTAGAGAGAGCACAGGGCGGTACACAAATGAAGCCCAACCTTCTTTCTTAGTCTTTTTTTTTTTTTCCTTAGATACCAATAACTTTAGGCTGCTGGAGGAAGGGCAATAAACCCTTCCACCCCCAGGTCCCAGGCAATAGTGAAATGCAATCAAGGGACAGAGGCACCACCACAAGCATGAATCCTACAAAGAGCACAACGACTCTAAACCCATATTTTTCAATAATAACACAGAATGTAAACAGGCTAAATGCCCCAGTCAAAAGACATAAGGTAGCAGAAAGCAGAAAGCAGAAAAAAACAAAATCCATCTATTTGCTGTCTATAAGAAACTCATTTTAGACCTGAGGACACCTTCGGATTGAAAATTAGGGGATGCAGAAATATATACCATGCTACTAGAAGTCAAAAGAAAGCTGGAGTAGCTATACTTAGACAATCTGGACTTTAAAGTAAAGGCAGTAACAAGGGATGAAGAAGGGCATTATATAATAATTAAAGGGTCTATCCATCAGGAAGAGCTAACAATTATAAATGTCTACTCACTGAATAAGGAATCAACTAAAAACATAAAACAATTAATCATAAACAGAAACAATCTTATGGACAAGAATGTGCTAATAGCAGGGGACTTTTATACTCCACTTACAGCAATGGATAGATCAACTAGACAGAAAAGCACTAATGAAACAATGGATTTGAATGACACATTGGACCAGATGGATCTGACAGACATATTTAGAACACTACATCCTGAAGCTATGGAATTCACTTTCTTCTCAAGTGCGCATGGCATATTCTCCAAGGTAGATCATAGACTGGGACATAAAGCAGCCCTCAATAAATATAAAAGAACTGAGATCATACCATGCACACTTTCAGTACACAGTGTTATGAAACTCAAAATCAATCACAGGAAAAAGTCTGGAAAACCTCCAAAAACATGGAGATTAAAGAACACCCTACTAAAGAATGAATGTACCAACTATTCAATTAGAGAAGAAACTGAAAAATATATGGAAACAAATGAAAATGAAAATACAACAATCCACTCTATGGAATGTGGCAAAGGGAGTCCTACGGGGAAGGTACGCTGCACTCCAGGCCTACTTCAAGAAATTAGAAAACAAACAAGTGCAAAATTGAACAGTGCACCTAAAGGAACTAGAAGGAGAGCAACAAGAGCACTCCAAACCCAGTAGGAGAAGAGAAATAATAAAAATCAGGGCAGAAATAAACAATATAGAATAAAAAAAACACTGTTGAACAGATCAATGAAACCGAGAGTTGGTTTTTTGAAAAAATAAACAAAATTGACAAACCTCTAGTCAGCCTTCTCAAAAAGTAAAGAGAGAGAGAGCACTCAAATACACAAAATCATGAATGAAAATTGATTTATTACAACCAATACCTCAGAAATACAAGAAATTATCAGGGAATACTATGAAAAATTGTATGCCAAAAACTGGACAACATAGAAGAAATGGACAAATTCCTAAACACACACACTACTAAAGTTCACACAGGAAGGGACAGGAAATCTGAACAGACCCATAACTAGTGAAGAAATCGAACCAGTTATCAAAAATCTCCCAACAAATAAGAGCCCTGGGCCAGATGGCTTCCCTGGGGAATTCTACCAAACATTTAAATCAGAGTTAGTACCCATTATTCTCAACCTATTCCAAAAAATAGAAATCAAAGGTAAACTTGCAGACTCATTCTACGAAGCCAGCATCACTTTGATTCCCAAGCCAGACAGAGATCCAGCAAAAGAAGAGAACTACAGGCCAATATCCTTGATGAATATGGATTCAAAACTCCTCAACAAGATACTTGCAAACCGAATTCAACAGCACACAAAATCAATTATCCACAATGATCAAGTGGGGTTCCTTCCTGGGCTACAGGACTGGTTCAATATTTGCAAATCAATCAATATGATACATCACATTAACAAAAAAAAGTAAAAACCATATGATCCTGCCGATAGATGCAGAAAAGCATTTGACAAAATACAGCATCTCTTCTTAATAAAGACTCTGGAGAAAGTTCGGATAGAAGGAACCTACTTAAGCATCATAAATGCCATTTATGACAAGCCCTTGGCTAACATCATCCTCAATGGGGAAAAACTGAGAGCTTTTCCCCTGAGATCAGGAACATGACAGGGATGTCCACTCTCTCCACTGTTGTTTAATAGTGCTGGAAGTCCTAGCATCAGCAATCAGACAACAAGAGGAAATAAAAGGCATCAGAATTGGCAAAGAAAATGTCAAACTTTCCATTTTTGCAGACGACATGATACTCTACATAAAAAACCTGACAGACTCCACCAGAAGCCTACTAGACCTGATCCATGAGTTCAGCAAAGTTGTAGGGTACAAAATCAATGTCCAGAAATCGGTTGCATTTTTATATACCAACAATGAAGCAACAGAAAGAGAAATCAAGAAACTGATCCCATTCACAATTGCACAAAAAAAAACGTAAAATACCTAGGAATAAACCTAACCAAAGATATAGGAGATCTGTATGATGAAAACTATAGAAAATTTATGAAGGAAACAGAAGAAGACACAAAGAAATGGAAAAACATTCTATGCTCATGGATCAGAAGAATAAATATTGTTAAAATGTCATTACTACCTAAAGCAATCTACACATTCAATACAATCCCAATCAAAATTGCACCAGCATTCTTTTCAAAACTAGAACAAACTATCCCAAAATTTGTATGGAACCACAAAAGTCCCCAAATAGCCAATGTGATATTGAAGAAGAAAACCAAAACAGAAGGCATCACCATTCCCGACTTTAGCCTCTACTACAAAGCTGTCATCATCAAGATAGTACGGTATTGGCACAAAAACAGACACATAGACCAATGGAATAGAATAGAGAACTCAGAATTAGACCCACAAATGTACGGCTGACTTATCTTTGACAAAACAAGAAAGAGTATCCAATGGAAAAAAGACAGCCTCTTTAACACATGGTGCTGGGAGAACTGGACAGCAACATGCAGAAGAATGAAACTAGATGATTTTCTCACACCATACACAACCTCCTTGACCTCACCTCAGCAATTTCTTAATTGACACATCCCCAAAGGCAAGGGAATCAAGAGTAAAAATGAACTATTGGGATCTGATCAAGATAAAAAGCTCCTGCACGGCAAAGGAAACAACCCACAAAACTAATAGGCAATCAACAGAATGGGAAAAGATAGTTGCAAATGACACATCAGATAAAGGGCTAGTATCCAAAATCTATAAAGAACTCACCAAATTCCACACCCAAAAAACAAAGAATCCATTGATGAAATGGGTAGAAGATATGAACAGACACTTCTTTAAAGAGGACATCCAGATGGCCAAGAGACACATGAAACGATGCTCAGCGTCCCTCATCATCAAGGAAATACAAATCAAAACCACACTGAGATAGCACCTCATGCCAGTCAGAGTGGCTAAAATGAACAAATAAGGAGACTCTAGATGCTGGTGAGGATGTGGAGACATGGGCACCCTCCTACACTGTTGGTGGGAATGTAAACTTGTACAGCCCCTCTGGAAAACAGTGTGGAGGTTCCTCAAAATATTAACAATAGAACTCCCCTACGACCCAGCAATAGCACTGCTAGGAATTTACCCAAGGGATACAGGAGTGCTGATGCATAGGGGCACATGGACCCCAATGTTCATAGCAGCACTCTCCAAAACAGCCAAAACATGGAAAGAGTCTAAGTGTCCATCAACAGACAAATGGATCAAGAAGACGTGGTTTATCTATACGACGGAATACTACATGACAATGAGAAAGAATGAAATCTGGCCATGTGTAGCAACATGGATGGAACTTGAGGGTGTTATGCTGAGCGAAATAAGTCAGGCAGAAAAGGACAGATACCATATGATTGCATGTATAGCTGGAGTAGGAGGAACTTAACAGAGGACCATGGGGGAGAAGAAGGAGTAAAATAGTTAGGGAGAGGAAGGGAGGCAAACCATGAGAGACCCTTGAATGCTGAGACAAACTGAGGGCTGATGGGTGTGGGGAAGAGGGGAAGGAGGGTTATGGGCATGGAGGAGGGCACCTGTTGGGATGAGCACTGGGTGTTATATGGAAACCAACTTGACAATAAACTATTAAAAACTAAAAAAATAAAAAATAAATAAGAATAAAAGATGTCAGTTCTCTCCTCATTTACCTAGAGATAAATCACAATTTTAATCCAAATCTGAGCAGGCTTTTTGAAAATAACTAAAAACTTGTTATAAAATGATATGAAAAACAAAAGAACTGAATGTGCCAAACAATTTTGAAAAAAAAAAAAAGTAATCATACTAATTGATTTTAAGACCAAGTAGAAAGAAGTTGTCAAAAACAATATGATCCTGGAAAAAGGACAGACTTTTAGATCAAAACAACAGAAGAGAGAGTCCAGAAATAGATACCACACTCACCTGCCTTTCCTCCTACCTCACTGGCTACTGTTCAATCCTCTTTGCTCATTTTATCCCTAATCTCTAATATTGAAATATCCTCAAAGCACAGAACTAGGACTTTTCCATTCATAACCATTTATTTAGTGATTGCAATCTCTCTCATGTTTTATATATTTTCTACAATCTTCTGATTTTCAAATCTATATCCTAATTCTGAATCTTCCTCTTGAACCTCAGAATTCTATATACAGTAACCTATTTTATATCTCGACCTGGTGGTCTAATACATTTCTCAAACAGTATCTCCTAAAACAAACTACTGAACTTCTCCACCAAACCTGCATTCTAGACACTTCTCCATTTCACCAAATGAAAGCTCCTTCCTTCCAAATGCCTACATCAATAAACTTAAAGTAATCCCATATTCCTCTATAATTGTTACCTGCCACATCCAATCTATCAGCTAATTCTATTAGTTCTACCTTGAAACTATAATATCCACAACCCAACTTCTTCTGACAGCTTCTATTGCTATTATTTCCACAGTCAAAGCCACCACCATGTACTGATTCCTTTTTTCCCCCCTCTCTTGCTACAATCCTCCCAGTACATTCCCCCTATAGAACTAGAATGATCCTATTAAAACATAATTCAGAGGGGCGCGTGGGTGGCTCAGTCGGTTGAGCATCTGACTTCGCTCAGATCATTATCTCACAGTTCATGGGTTCGAGTCCCGCATCAGATTCTGTGCTGACAGCTTAGAGCCTAGAACCAGTTTCAGATTCTGTGTCTCCCTCTCTCTCTCTGTCCCTCTCCCACTTGTGCTCTGTCTCAAAAATAAATAAAACAAACAAAAAATTATTTTAACATAATTCAGAGCATTTTCTTCTGCTGCTCATAATCCTCCAATTACTTTTCATCTCAGAGCAAAACACAAAGTCCTTAAAATAGCCTTCCATTTCCTACCCAAATTAGGTCACTATTTATCCTCTTGAACTCATTTATATTTGTGCTTGTTCTTGCTGCTACGGTCACTTTGGCTTTCTGCTGTTTGGGAACAAGCCAGGCACTATCCCTCCTCAAGTTCCTTCTATTGCAATTCCCTATGCCTACCAAAACATGGCTCACACACTCAACTCCTAAAGTCTGCTTAAATATCATCTTTTCAGTGAGGTCTTCCCAGAATTCTCTAACATTTTCCACCCCCATTCTTTCTGTCTAAGTCTGTTTGGGCTGCTGCAACAACATACTATAAACTGGATGGCATTAAAAATAAATTTATTTCTCACAGTTCTAGAGACTGGAAAATCCAAGATTAGGCAGCCTGCTGATTCAGTTATTGGTAAGACACTCTTCGTGGCTTGCAGACAGTCACCTCCTTACTGTGTGTCACATGGCAGAATGATGGAGAGAAAGAACTATGGGCTTTTTCCCCATATGGATACTGATCTCATCATGGGGACTTCACTCTCACAACTTCATCTAACCCTAACTATCTCGCAAAGGCCCCACCTCCAAATACCATCACATTAGGGGTTAGGGCTTCAACATACAAATTTTGAGGGGACACAAACATTCTTTTTTAATGCTCATAATATTTAATCAATGATATATTTTATTTATAAGTATATATATATGTACAACACACACATACATATTTAATTGTTCTCATCTCAGTATTGTGCGTATTCTATGTGAGCAGAGATGTTTTATCTATTTTATTAATTGTATATCTCCAGCCAGTAGAAAGCTGTGTTGTGAGTAAATATTTGCAGAATAAATTACTAAACGATTCCAACAGTTGTTTCTCTACGAGCTCTGAAAACACCTGTGGAGACATACCAAATGAACTAGAACATATAGTCTTCTACTTAGTAAGTATGGAAGGCACATCTAATGCTTAATAATTGTTTGTTTCCACAATGCAAATGTGTGATTGATTTTTCCCCCTCACTTTGCTCTCACAAAAGTTTCTACTTCAATGAAACAAGTCCTTAATTGTTACTTTCACTCCCACATAATGACACACAAATACAAATTTGACTGGATCAGGTTTTCTTCCATAATATTTAGCAGCAACCAAATCCATACTAGCTCTGGAAAGAAAAACACATCTTTCAAACAACTACAAAAGACTCATGGTTACAATGTCATCTGTTTTAGTAAGTTTATGTCAAAAGAGGATACATCTTGACAGAATAGTAGATAATACAATACAGTGAAATATGGGGAACTATTCAAACAGTAGCATACTACAGATCTACTAATAATTTATTTGTATTTCATTTCTTCATTTTATTGTAATTCTTTTATTGGAAATGTAATCTTCTTACCTCTATTTTTATAGGAATTATCTTTTATGTTAAAAAAACTAAAATTGCCATTTAAGTACAGTTTAAAGATACAGTTTTACCACTGGATATTCTTTCCTGCTTTGTCAAAGATTAATTGGCCATATAATTGTGAGATTATTTCTGGGATCTCTATTCTGTTCTATTGATCTATGTGTCTATTTTTTGTGCCAGTACCATACAGTTTTGATTATCACAGCTTTGTAATCTAACTTGAAGTCTGGAGTTGTGATACCTCAAGCTTTGCTTTTCTTTCTCAAAATTGCTTTGGCAATTTTATAGTTTCATATAAATTGTAGGACTGTTTGTTCTATTTTGTGAAAAGATGCTTTTGGTCATAACAACATTCTAGATATGTCTCCAAGTGAGAGAAATAAAAGCAAAAATAGACTATTAGGACTATATCAAAACAAAAAGCTTTTGCCCAACAAAGGAATCAGTCAATAAAACTAAAAGGTAACTTATTGAATGGGAGAGGAAATTTGTAAGTGACATATCTGATAAGGGTTAAAATATATACAGAACTGATACAACTCAACATCCAAAAAACAAATATAGTAAAGCCTTGGTTTGTGAGCATGATTCATTCCAGAAACATGCTTGTAATCCAAAGCACTTGTATATCAAAGAAAATTTCCCCATAAGAAATAATGGAAACTCAGATGATTAATTCCACAACCCCAAAATTTTAATATAAAAATGGCAATACTGTAATATAATATAATATAAAACAATAAGCAAAATATACAATATGAAGAAAAATAAACAAATTAAACCTGCACTTACTTTTGAAAGCCTTCATGGCTGGTGTGAGGGAGACAAGAGAGAAGAGGGTTATTGTGTAGGATGACTTTCACTATTACTAACAGAATTACTGCTATCTGTTGGCTCAATGGAATCTTTTTCTTTTTATGCAACTTTAAGAAGGAATCTACCCAATGACACTTGCTTTTGCCTCCTTTTGAGGATTTTGTGGAAATGTGACATTGCATTGATGATCACCCACAGAGACAGAGACAGAGAGAGAGAGAGAGAGAGAGAGGAATCATTGGCTCTCTTGTGATCATGTGACATTTAGCATCATGTACTACTTGTATTGCAAGACAACCCTCATTTATCAAGTTAAAATTTTATTAGAAATGTTTTCTTGTATGTAGAACAAGTTACTCACAATCCAAGGTTTTACTGTAATTCAATGTAAAAATGCACAGGGGTACTCAGTTGCTTCAGCCGTTTAAGCCCCTGATTTTAAGCTGTGCTGACAGCACAGAGCCTGCTTAGAATCTCCCTCTCCTTCCCTGTTCATGCTTCCTCTCCCTCTCTCTCAAAATAAATAAATAAACAGCTTTTTAAAAGATAAAAATAGACAGAAGGCACAAACAGACATTTCTCCAAAGAAGACACACAGATGGCCAACAGACATGTGAAAAGATGCTCATCACTCATCATCAGGAAAATGGAAATCAAAACTACAATGATATACCACTTCACACCTGTCAGACTGGCAAAATAAAAAACATAAGAAATAATAAGTGTTGGAAAGAATGTAGAAAAAATGTTATACTGTACATATACAGTGTATAGTGGTGCATCCACTATGGGAAACAGTACAGAGGTTCCTCAAAAAGTTAAAAATTGAACTACCCTATGATCCAGCAATTGCACTACTTGGTATTCACCCAAAAAATACAAAACACTAATTCAAATGGATACATGCACTTCTATGTTTATAACAGCATTATTTACAACAACCAAGTTATGGAAACAGCGCAATTATCCAATGATAGATAAGTGGATAAAGAAGATGGGGTATATATATATACACACACACAAACACATATGTATACAATGTAATATTATTCAGCCATAAAAAAAAGTGAAATATTGCCATTTGCAACCTCATGGATGGAGCGAGAGAGTACAATGTTAAGTGAAATAAATTAGTCAGAAAAAGACAAATAGCATATGATTTCACTCATGTGGAATTTAAGAAACACAAATGAGCAAAGGAAAAAAGGGACACAAAAAGAAAAGCCAAGAAACAGACTCTTAACTATAGTGAACAAACTGATGGTTACCAGGATGAAGGTGGATGAAGGGATGGATGAAATAGGTGATGGGGATGAGGAGTGCATTTGCTGTGATAAGCACTGAGTAATGTATGGAATTAATGAATCATTATATTATACAACTGAAACTATACCACTATATGTTAACTATACCAGAAGTTTTTAAAAAGATACCATTATTTTGATTATTTATTTTCACGTTCTTCCTTATGAATTCCATTTGGCAAAGTTTTTGGAAAATGTATTAGATAATTTTTCTATTTATTTTGATGGGAAAATCAAAAACTATTTGTTATTTCTTAAAGTTATTAATTATAGGAATTGATAAATAGCAACATTATAACATAAGATTAAATATGACATGTATTTCTTAATTGCCACTAAAATTCTACAGTTTGCATGAATATAATTTACAAATATTAAGACAATTGGCCAATTATTTCTGATGTAAAAAAAACTTTATAAACACACATTGGTTAAAACATAATTACAAGTCACAAGATCTTATAAGGATCCAGGATGAAAATTGGACTCATTCTCTGCTTGGTGTTTATCAGGAATTGCTAAACCTAATTAAGAGTGTGAAAGGTTGGGGAACCCAAAAGAAGTAGAATGCTGAGTACAAGAAATAGGAGTTAGAGGCGCCTAGGAAAGGTTCTGAACCAAAATGTAAGTGATTGAATGATTTCAAAGTTTAAACAAAAAGAAAAGCAAGGAAGAAACCTTTTGAAGATAGTATTCCTAAAATGTCCATCAGATTTTACATCATTCTACCATTTCAGTTCAATCTTCTTATTTAGGGATTACATATTTAAAAGTAATCTTTTTTTCTAATGTTTATTTATTTACTTAGAGAAGAGAGCGAGAGTGTGTGACCAGAGTAGAGAGAGATGGAGAGAGAAAATCCAAAGCAGGCCCCATGCTCAGCATGGAGCCTGATGCAGGGCTTGATCTCTCAACCATCAGATGATGCCTTGAGCTGATATCAAGAGTCAGATGCTTAACCAATTGAGTTACCCAGTTTTTGCGCACTTAGTATATGCCAAACACTTCTTTAAAGGTTTACATGTACTAACTCATTTAATCTCAACAATAATCCTGTGAGATAGGGAGTATATTATCTGTATTTTACAAAAGAGGGAAACAAGGGATAGGTATTAAGTGAATTGCCCAGAAATGAGTGGACTATAACACTGAATCTGGTTCCAGTTGGAAGACTGAGAACAATGACAACTTGAATTCAGTTGAAAGTGGCTTTCACTTCAGCTTATTTCCAAATGAACAGAGAAATGGTGCAAAGATTATATGGGGTAAGAGCATTAGAGAAGGGATACGGCCCCTATTGGCTCCCTAGTTCTTCCCAGAGGCTCATGGGAATGTCCATAGTCACTGAAGCCTGGTTACAGGGAGAAATCCACCAGGTCAGGAGTATGCAGACCCACAGTTTGCTCCTTACCTCTGGGTATCTCTTCTAACACATGACTGAAATTCTGCCCATACTAAATTGTCTTTGTCCCTGTTTGCTTCATCTTCATAAGTTAGCTCCACTGCAGCCTTGACCATAGCTCACCACTACAGTAGAGTCTGCTTATTTCACAACCACCTGAAACAAATGTGGTGGGAGGCAAGGGACTAACCTTGGTGCCCATTGTGGTGGTAAACAAGCATGGTCTCTGGAGCTAGATGTTTAGGATTCAAATCCTGGTTCCAGTACATTTTTTTAAAGTCTGTGACACCTTGTGTAAATTGCTTAGCAGCTCTCTGCCTTGGCTTCCTCATGTATAAAACTGGTATAATGGTAGTATTTAACTACTGTGAGGTTTCAATGTGTTAACACATAAAATTACTTCAAAGAGTTGGCAGGCCCATAGTTAATTCTCGATGAATATTAACTATTCACCTTATCACTAGCATTATTATTATTATTTTCATCATCATTTTACATGCAGAGATTTTTCTGATCCTGTCACTCATTCATCTAGGAAATAAGTTTTCATGCCTAGTGTGTGTCAGGCACTCGACTAGGCATCAAAGACATAAAAAAACAATACAGTGCTGTTGCTAACAGTCTAGTGAAACAGAGCATCAAGTAAACAATCAGTAGACAGTGTGACAAGTGCCTTGATAGTCATATTAATGTAAGAGGAGTCACCCATGCTCACAAAGCCTAAACCCTGCCCCCATCACCACTACCACACCCCAAATCCTGTCTGTTGTTTAATCTGTTTGGAACCCAGGACACATGCCCCGAGAGAAACAGTTCTAGAAATTGCCAGTTCATATAACCCAACTTAATTCATAGTGCAGAATTATACAATGACATGGGTTATTTGAATCGTCATTCTCTTATGTTCTCTCTTTCCTCTCCACCTCCTCATGTATTCTTTGCATTTGTGCCAATAATGGTTGAAATGAGAAACAAATGGCTCTAAAATGAGCAATAAAAATGCAAGTAGTGGCTAAAAGTCAAAGAGATATCAAGAAAACTGATTATCAATAAACTCAGAAACCATGTGTTTAGAGTGCAATTATGCATGAATGCCAATTATTTCTCAAACCCTGGTAAGAATCCAACAGACTCTTTCAGAAGTTCCATTTACTATTTCTTGCTTTTCTAATAAAAGCTATATTGTTATAAAAGAATAAATATCCAACATATATAATTAAACAATGCTTTACCCCTTATCCCACACATACACACACACAAAGATCATCCTGCTAGCATCACTGTAATGGATCTTAATTATTTACTTTATCTTTTTCATCAGCATGCTTTTCCCAAACCAGGTAAAGAATGAGGGTTGGTTGTACAAATTTGCAAATGGACTCATAGACTTTACCTGGGTTATTATGAGAAATATAATTATTCACTAAAATATGTTATGTGAAGATATGGCAAGATTATAGTTCAATGCTAATGCTTTAGTTCTATTTAGTTTCTTCTACTTCATGTGTTTCCTTTGACTCCCAGAAAAACGTTATTATTGAAGAGCAGTTTATTCCATAAAACAGTGATAGACTGCAATTTGACGTGTGATCCACCAAACCTCTCTGCCCACCTGGGAAACGTTTTCAAAGGTTTTCCCAGTAAGATGCCTAAATCAAGAACCCTGGACTAATTTGCTTAAACTGAAACAATAAGAATCTTTATAAGTAGGTGAGGAGTAGCTAAAAAAGAAAAAATTCAACCACCTTACATAAAGTAATAGATTGCTGGCCTTGGATAGAATCCAAATAAAGTAATTAGTTGAAAATCCTCTATTTCTCAGCCTAGGGGAAAAGTCAGTGAGTTATAGAAACACAGACATGCCTCACTGATCTGGGCTTTTCAAGTCCCCATTAGAGAAAAAAGAAGTTGTTTTTGCCATGAGGACCCTGATGCCCTTAGCCACTTTTTACCATATTTCTCCAAAATGACCTGATTCTTCCTGTACCTAAGTGTTGCCTCTCTACTAACTTATTTTCTCTCTCCCCCATTTGGTTCTGTCATCCCTTTGCTGCTCTTTGTTTTTTTTTTTTTCTATCATTAAAAAAATAAATTCATTGCCATCTTCTCCTGCCCACTCCCCAGCTGGTTTACTTCTTTCTTATTTTGATCTCAGATGCTGAAAATTTACTGAACATGCACACACACACACACACACACACACAGCTCCCACAATGATTTGATTCAAATGCACGTGATGGGTTTCAAGTCAAAGAATTTTGGTCCTGGATACCAGGTAAGTTTTCACTGTAGCAAGTAATAAAGAAACTAATTTATTGTGCTAAAATAGAAATAGTCCTGTAAGTTGCTACAGGTTTGTCTGTTTACCTAATAAAGCACTGTTTATGTATATTCTCTAATCCTGACAACTTCCTAAAAGGCTTCAGAAATGAGCTTAATTACACTGGGGAATTTCCAGAGCAGTGAAGTTCCAGCCTTGATAACCTGTTATTAAAAACTGCACTATAATATGAGCAATGATAATAACAATCTATAAAAAGCTCTTGACCTTAGTAAATACGCATTAGTGTCTAGCTTTGAAGTATATTCTTTGCATGCTTTTTAAAAAGTTTACTTGCTTATTTGAGAGGGACAGAGATAGCATGAGTAAGGGAGGGGCAGAGAGAGGGATAAAGAATCCCAAGCAGACTGCATGCTGCCAGCACAAATCTGGACATGGGGCTCAAACCCACAAAACCACAAGATCATGACCTGAGCCTAACCTAAGAGTCAGACACTTAATTGACTGAGAGACCCAGGCACCCCTATTCTTTGCATATTTTAATGCACATTCAAATTTGCAGCATAAATGAAAATTTTAATTCCATACTGTCAGATAATATGACTTAAAACATAAGAGCATAAGGAGGAGGAGAGTGAAGAGGTAAAGCACAGAAGATTTTTAGAAGAGCAAATCTATTCTTCATGATACTATAACCTTATACATTTCTCAAAATCCATAAAATGTACACACCAAGAGCAAACCCTAAGGTAAATTGTGGTCTCTGGGTCTGGGTAATAATGATGTGTCAATGCTGGTTCATCAACTGTAACAAATGTGTTACTCTGGTGAACTATGTTGATAGTGGAGGAGGCACAGAATGACTACCATCTCTCTATACTGTCTGCTCAATTTTTCTGTGAAACTAACACTGCTCTAAAAAATAGTTTATTTAAAAGTGGAAACTGAGGGAGATTGGCTAATAAAGGAAATATGATTAAAAATTATAAAAGCACAGAGAAGAGAAATGTGCATTTAATCATTTCCCAGTTGAAGTTGAACATGCCTCCTTTGTCAATCCACTAAACCCCTTTACCCTGGAAGAAGTCACTGGTCTCCTGGCCACCTCCTTAACACTTCCTAATAGCTCCTTAGGACAGGGACTGATTTACCTGCTTTACCTGCCTGATAAATAGCAACACTTAATAAATGTCTGCTGAGTGAGTGGAAACATTTTAAGAAATACCACTTCTAGGGGCACCTGAGTAGCTCAGTCAGTTAAGCGTCTGACTTTGGCTCAGGTCACATTCTCACGGTCTGTGGGTTCAAGCCCCGCATTGGGCTCTGTGCTCACAGCTCAGAGCCTGGAGTCTGCTTCAGATTCTGTGTCTCCCTCTCTCTCTCCCTCTCTTCCGCTCATGTTCTATTTCTGTCTCAATAATAAATAAACATTAATTTTTTTAAAAAAAAGGAAAGAAATACCACTTCTAGATTTGGTGATTCCTCTCTGTTTTGAAATCAAGAGCTAAATACATTTTCTTTTTTAAATTTTTATTCCTCTGTGTGTTTCTCACATCTTTTTAAAATTATTTAAATTCAGGTTAGTTAACATACAGTGTAGTATTCGTTTCAGGAGTAGAACCCAGTGATTCATCACTTATATATTATATCCAGTCCTCATCCCAACAAGTGCCCTCCTTAGTGCTCATCACCCATGTTTTCTTGGTAAAGACTTTGAGCCTATGCTTCCCAGTTTCTTCCTTTTACCTCATACTAGTCTAGAAAGTACTCTAATAAGCTTCACCAATTTAGTGAAAGCTCTCCATCTTGTTCCTTTTAATAGCTTCACAGTGATTATAAATAAAGGTGAGGAACGAAATCATTATTTTTGAGTAAAATGCTAATCACATTACTTTGCAAGTCTTATTAGTTTCTCTTTCAGAAAATCACAAGTAGAATAAATAGCATGCGATGTGAAATTGTCATAGTAAAACTGCAGAGCCTGGCTTAGTTTGTATCTATCTCATTCAAGGATAAAGTTCCTAGTATTATATTTTTATGGCAATCACTAAAAATATTATTCTTCAGTGATTTTTATGCACCAGAATTTCCAAATCTCTTATGTCCCCCAGTATAATTATATTAAATTAATTGGGCCAATTCTTATTTCACTGGCTAAGTCAACAACTAAAAGAAAATCAGGTATATGGTATATAATACCAATGTAGGCATCTACTGAGCTGATGCTAAATGTCATTTTCTCTATCATATATTTGATAAGGAGTTAATTCCCAAAATATGTAAAGAACTCATGAAACTCAGGAGGAGCGAAGATGGCAAAACATCATAGATATTTTTTCTGTGTCTCTCATTCCTGAAATAGAGCCAGATCAACACTAAACCATCCTGCACACCTAGAAATCTGATTTGAGGATTAACATAACAATCTGCACAACCTGAACCAAAGAACTCAGCAGGTACATGACAGAGAGAGGCGAATTGGGTGAGGAAGCTGTCGAGTGCAGGGAGCTGTTTTTGCTTGCTGACAGAGGATGAAAACTGGGAGAGAGTATGGAAAGCATCCCCCTTGCCAGAAAGCAGCTAGAGAGCAAAAAAAGAATACACAGGGACTAAACAATAAAGAGAGAAAGGAGAAAGGAGAGAGTTTAAATTCCATTAAGACTCTATAAACAGGGGGAGGGCAGAGTCTGAAACTCTGCAGCTCAATACCTGGCAGTGCTCTTGTCAGAAAGGCGAATCTCCAGGAGCAGAGTGAGATCCTTGGGTTCCCCAGGCCACACAGGGAGAGGCGGTTCCTCTGCTGGGAGAACACATGGTAGAGGCTGAGCAGCCTCCCCAGAGGCAAAGGTCCCAGTAGACCCCAGAGAACAATCACATTTGCTGGTGCTGAAACAAGGACATTAAGGGGGAAGCCTGGCACCAGATGTGTGTTATGATTTTCCATAATCCCTGAAACACTTCTGCTATACTATGGTGTGAACTTTTCCTGGGGCCGGCTGGCACCCAGTCACAGTCTCTGTGCATCAGCAGCAGTGAGGTCTCCCAAACATTTGGGGGGTGGGCTGGAATCTGGCCATTGCTCAGTGAGACCCTCCCCTTGAAAGTGTGAGAAGGTCAAAGACACAGTCCCTCAGAAGTGAGGGGTTGGGAAACACAGCCTCATGTGAGATAAAACTCAGGAGGGAGGTGTCACCTGGCAACCTGTCAGCTTGGTCACAGACAGTGTTAAAGTGGGGAGTGGATGGAAGATGGAGACACGGGAGGGGTGCGCAATTGCTGGTCAGGGAGAGCACAGAGTTCTGATACCAGAGACTGGGTAGCTGGGTGATGCCATTTTCACCCCTCCGTGCATGTGCATACATACCTACAGGTGCCACAGTAATCCACCCCAAGATGCTAAGCAGTGTCATCTAGTGGAGAACCAAGCCATTACACTAAGTCCTGCCCAACTGGGCCAATTTCGCTCTTCAGGAATACCACAAGTCTCTCTATGTGCTTAGTTTACTGACTATAAAGTGCTTCATAGTTCAACTTCTAGGGGAAACTGATGTAATTTCAATTGTACTTCAGTCTGTTTTCTGGTCCATCTATTCAATTTTTTTTCTTTTCCTTTCTTATTCTTGAATACAGAAAGAGAAAATTTTATTTTTATTTTCCATTTCTACTCTGCTTTTTACTTTTTTGTAAATCCTTCAAATTCTATGTTTTTACTTCCATTATTTCATTTTATTATATTCCATTGTATTCATTTTTTCAAATTTTTAAACATTTTCCTTTTTTATTTCTTTCTTTTCTTATCTTTCCTTTTTTCCTCTTATCTATCAAACTCTTTTCAACAACCAGACCAGAACACAACTAGGATCTAGCATCATTTATTTGATTTTTTCAGTTGTCTTTAATTTTTTAATTTTAATTTTTTTACCTTGTTACTTCCTTTTCTTCCTTCAAAATGATGAAATGAAGGAATTCACCTCTAAAGAAAGAACAGGAAGAAATGACAGCCAGGGACATAATCAACACAGATACAGGCAAGATGTCTGAACCAGAATTTAAAATCACGATAACAAGAATACTAGCTGGGGTTGAAAACAGATTAGAATCTTTTTCTGTGGAGATAGAAGCTAGTCAGGATGAAATAAAAAAATGCTATAAATGAGCTGCAATCTTGAATGGATGCCACAGTGGCAAGGATGGATGAGTCAGAGTAGTGAGTCAGCAATATAGAGGAGAGACTTACAGAGAACAATGAAGCAGAAAAAGAGGGAGACTAAGGCAAAAGAGCATAACTTAAGAATTAGAGAAATCAGTGACTCATTAAAAAGGAACATTAGAATCATAGGGGTCCCAAAAGATGGAGAGAGAGAAAAAGAGGTAGAAAGGTTATGTGAGCAAATCATAGCAGAAAGCTTTCCTAACCTGGGTAAAGACACAGACATCAAAATCCAGAAAGCACAGAGGACTCCCATTAGATTCAATTAAAATCGACCATCAACAGGCATAGCATAGGTAAATTCACAAAATACTCAGGCAAGGAAAAAGTCATGAAAGCAGCAAGGGAAAGAAAATTCTTAATCTGCAGGGAAGACAGATCAGGTTTGCAGCAGACCTATCCACAGAAATCTGACAAGCCAGAAAGGAGTGAGTGGCAGGATATATTCAATGAGCTGAACTGGAAAAATATGCAGCCAAGAATTCTTTATCCAGCAAGGCTGTCATTCAAAATAGAAAGAGAGATAAAAAGTTTCCCCCAAAATATTAAAGGAGTTCATGACCACTAAACTAGTCCTGCAGGAAGTTTCAAAGGGGACTGTCTAAGGGGAGAAAAGATGGAAAAAAAAAAAAAAAGACCAAAAGCAACAAAGACTAGAAAGGACCAGGGAACACCTCCAGAACCTCCAACTCTACAGGCAATGCAACAATAGTAGCAATAAATTCATATCTTTCAGTACATACAAGGTCTTTCACAATCAGGACCCAGACTCACCTTTCTCTTACCAGGCCCTAGATTCCAGTTCTAGCAGGTAGCAATCTGAATCCCCTGCAGAGGGAGTTCTCGTTCTTCTACTCAGGTTCCCTCTTTCTACACAGGTAACATCTTAGGCATCCTTCATGGAAAAACCCATACATTGCCTCTGGGAAGGCTTCCCAGCTGCTTCACCCACCCACCCTCACTTGAATCAACTGATTTCCTATTCCTCTGTCTTTGCTCCCACAGCATGTATGAAATACATGTGAAGCCAGCAGGACCATGACCTCCTTTTCTATTAGAATCTTGTGATCATGGCACTTAGTGCACTACTACTTAGTAGGCACCTAGTCCTACTACTTGGACTGTTTAACCTCCAGAAGCTAGCTCAGCAAATGTCCCACTTTATCAGGCCACCAGGCCTGTTCTTAGCATGCTGTTATGGAAATAAGCATGTCATGTCCAGATGTTCTCCAGAAATACCTACTATATGCTACTTGTTCTCTGGAGCAATTTGTCAGTCTCTTGTGTTCCTCTGTCACTGAGTCTTCTACATTGCTGAAGGATTTCAACTTTCTCCTCCTTCTCCAATAACATTAGTTTCCATGTCCAGTGCTAGTGTAGACTTCAAATTTACACTGTCAGCTAAACCACAAAGAAATGCTGACTAAATGTAACTATTTAAATAAGATTAATGTATAGGCAACTGTGGAAGAAAGAAAAGAGAATCTCCAGATGTCAGAAGTAAAATGGGACCTTAAAGACAGAACAATCAGTTTGTGTACTGCTCTTATGGGGGCCATGGAAATATTGATCCTGAAATTAGTCCCTGACTCCTGGGAGAAAGCACATGGCTTGAGGCCTTGATACAGGGAACTTACCCCAACACGTAGCCAGGGCCCTGTGACGGATGACCTCCTCATAAAAGGAGACCCAGAAACTTTCCTTGTGATTATCCTCCCAGGAAACATGAAAAACCATTTCTATTCAAAGCTATGCATATTAATTCTAATATCAGAAACAAACCTCCAAATCTATAATTTATCAAAGTATTAGGGAACAGTTAGCTACGTAGCTGGTATATCAAAGTCAGATATTAATGTAACACTACCAATTTAATAAGAATTTCTTGAAGAGAGAGGCAAACAATAGGAGACTCTTAAATACAGAGAATGAACTGAGGGATCCTGGAGGGGTGCTTGGTGGGGGATGGGCTAAATGAGTCATGGCCATTAAGAAGGGCATTTGTTGGGATGAACACTGGGTGTTATATGTAAGTGATGAATCATTAATTATACTCCTGAAATCATTATTACACTATGTGTTAACTAACTTGGATTTAAATAAAATTAAAATGTTTTAAAATAATTTCTTAAAATTTTAGGAGAAATAAGGGCAATATTACCCTTGAGAAGAAATACCATAATCAAGAATGTATTGACTGACATAGTTAAGCAAACAACAACACTACAGAGGTGTTTTCAATTAAAAGAAAAATGGAAAAAACAGGACAAGGGACAACCAAGAGTGTATGACCAACAAAAACAAAAAAGAGACACACGGAGAGGAAAATATTAGAATCTTCAACAATTTGATAGAAGAAAAAAATCTGAAGAAGAGTTTAAAATGTTTAGAAAATTAATAACATTGTTAAAGTTTGATTAAGCAATTAACATAAAAAGGAACAATAATAAAAACTAGCCAAAAAAATCCCATGTTTAAAAATGAAAAAGTACATATCACAAGATTAAAAAAAAATCATAATGTAAACTATAATCAACTGAGAATTAAACGACAATGAAAATACTATGTATCAAAATTGTGGAGTACAGCCAAAGTAGTACTTACAGTAACATATGTGGTTTAAATGCATATATTAAAGGATAAAAAATGAACTAAGGCCAGACAACAGTAACAAAATAAGCCCTAAGTAGATGGAAGTATGAAAATTAGCAGGATTTAATGAAATAAGAAACAAAAACAAACAAGGTGTGGAATTAAAACAGTTTTAGATGTCACCAAGATGGCAACAAAGGTCATTCCTCACTTCACTCCCCCTCACAAGAACAACTAACAATTATTCACCAACACACCATAAAAGAATCTTGAGGCTAGAACATGGGGTGAGGCTGAGGTATCCCTTGCACCATGGAGCCCAAGAAAGACTGCATTAGAAGGGTAAGGAAAGCAGCTATACACTGACTGCATTGTCCCTCCCCGAGGCCAGTGCAGTACCATATGGAAAGATTCTCCTGAGCCTTCAGTTCTTTTAGTAAGAAAAGAGAACTTGGGAGTGGACCACCAGCTTGCCTAGCATTGTAGACCACTTTGAGGGAGTGTCTGTTCTGATTGTGCAACACTGGGGATTGTAGAGGAATCTGGGGGGCTCCAGACCCGGGAATCTGACTTTGATGGAAAAGGGAGGAGGGGCTTGTAACAATGGTCTGCAGTGAATGTGCAGACCAAATTCATACCTGCAGTGTCCAATTAGTAATCCCAAATAGTGGTTTTGCTCACTTGCAAAACCAAGTCAGGAGCATTCTCTGACCAGGGTAGCTGATGTGGTGCAGGTCTGCCTGATTCAGATTCTAAAATGAGGAGTTTTGCCAGCACTAGAGCCTGGTTTTCCCATACCCAATCAAGAAGCTGCTACATAGCCCCACCCACTATGAAGAGCATCTTCTGACCCCATTGATCAGAAGATCTGGAGACTATCCTGGAGGCTTTGCAGGCCAGAGTCACTTAAGCCAAGAGACGGACAAGCAGAGATAATAGTTTGTAGAAAAAAGTCAGTAGCCCTGTTCAGACAGAGAACCTGGGATGTGAGATGGCTTGAGTTAAGACAACAATTTTACTGGTTTTAAAGCTACTTCTCTTGCTGCACCCAAGCAGGGGATATACTTCATAGCCCTACTCAGTGCTGAATATAGCCTTCAACATGTCTGACTAGGGAACCCAATTGGAGCACATGGAAAGCCATGTAGCCCATCAATATTCCTACAGTGGCACTTGTACAGAGGGCATAGTCCATGATTTCCTGTCTACAGATCAAGACCAGTGGCCTCATATGACCAGGGAATTCAGTGAATGCTCAAGTGTGATTTAGGTCCCCAAACAATGAGCTATACATGCCCTAGGTCCTGGCCTGCTGCTCTGCCAGGGCAGGGAAGCTACTTCACATCTCCATCTACTACTGAATGTAGTACCCAGTTCCAGCCATCTAGTAAGTCTGACCAGAGAATCCAGGCAATTATGGAGCCCATGCTACCACCTTACTTGGGTAGGGTACCGAGCCAATAGTCTCATTCGACTGTTCTCAGCCATTGCCATCCTTGGCCTGTCCATCCTTGGCCCCAGAGCTCAGAGAGTTGCCTTGTCCTAAACTAGACCATTACAGCAGGTACCCCCTGCCAAGGATGTTACCAGCAGACTCACCCAGAAATCCAGACTGAGCTGACTGTTGAATAATTGTCTCTGCCAAAGCAAAACTGTAGACTCTGGAAGAGCAACCCAATTACTCCAATGTGCAGATACCAACATGAGGAATCAAGGATCACACACACAAAAAAGGAAAAACTCAGGTAAATATGACAACACCAAAGGAAACTAATAAAGCTCCAATAACTGTCCCTAAAGAAATGGAGATCTATGAACTGTCAGACGAATTCAGGATAGTTCTTTTAAAGAAGTTTGGTAAACTACAAGAAAACACAGACAGGCAACTGAAGAAAATTACAGCAAAAATGCATGAACAAAATGAGAAGTTCAACAAGAAAATAACAATTATTTTTAAAAAAGGAAATTCTAGAGTTAAAAAACATAATAACTGAACTTAAGAATTCAATAGAAAGTTTCAAAAGTAGATTCGACTATGCCAAAGAAATAATCAGTGATCTAGAGTACAGGACATGGGAAATTATCAACTCAGTGGGAAAAGAAAAATGAAAAAGAGTGAAGAAAGCCTGTAAGAATTATAGGACACAAAAGCAAGAAGCAATATTCACATTTTGGGAATTCCAGAAGGAGAAGAGAAAGGGACAGAACGTATACTTAAAGCAATAATGGTTTAAAACCTCTGAACTTAGGGAGAGAAATGGACATCAAGGTCCATGAGAGCCTAAGTGTCCATCAGTGAATGAATGGATATGAATGGGTAAAAAGTTTGTGAGATATGTATTTATATATCTATATCTATATCTATCTATCTTTCTATCTATCTATCTATCTATCTATCTATCTATCTATCTATATACATATCTATCTAAAGAGATCTCTCCCTCTCTCTCTACACATAAACATAAATATATATTATTACATATTAATAATATATATTATGGCATATAATATATATAACATATATCATTATGGCAGAATATAATATTATTATGGCATAATACTATACAGCCATTAAATGTGAGGAAATCCTACCATCCATGACAAATGGATAGACTTTAAAGGAATTATGCTAAATGAAATAAGTAAAACATAGACAACTACTGGGTGATCTCACATATATCTGAAAGCAAAAACAAACAGACAAAAAACCTAAAACAAATACATAGATGACTCAGTCAGTTGAATGACTGAGTCTTGATTTTGTCTCAAGTCATGATCCCAGGATCATGGGATTTAGCCCTTTGTTGGGCTCCATGCTCAGCTTAGAGCCTGCTTAAGATTCTCTCTCTCCCTTTACCCTCTCCCCTGCTCATGTGCTCTCTCTCTCTCTCTAAAACAAATAATAAAATAAATAAAATAAAAATAAACACATAGAAAGATCACACTTGTGGTATCAAAAGCAGAGGATGGTGACAGATGAAATTAGAGGAAGGTGGTAAAAGGTACAAACTTGCAGTTATAAGAAAAATAAGTACTGAGGTAATGTACAATTTGATAACTACAGCCAACACTCTTGTCTGATATATAGGAAGTTGTTAAGAGAGCAAATCACAAGATTTCTCATTACAAGGAAAAATTTTTTCCTTTCTTCTTTTATTCTTTCTTCTCTTTTTATTGTATCTACATGAAAAGACGGATGTTAGGTGAACATACTATGGTAATCATTTCACAATATATATAAATGAATCTGAATCCTACATAAATTAAAAAATAATTTGAATTTTACTAACTAAAATATCATTGGCCAAAGCAGTTTTAGAGATAAGATTATATGAATATTCCAGAATTTTTAGCAAATCAAATCAAGCAATATATTTTTTAAAATAATGGTACTCAGAGAGTTTATTGTAGTTACCTAAGGTTTATCTCACGAGTGGAAAATAAAACATATTAGAAAGAGAAGATATTAGAAAATTTCACTGAAGCAAATCATCACATTAGTGGATAAAAGGTATAACCTATTTTATCACCTGTATCATATGATGCAGAAAAAAAGCAGCAGACAAAATTCAACAACAGTTCATAATAAAAACTCTAAATAACTAGGAAAAGAAAGAAAATATGTTGAAAATCTCTCTACAATACACTTATAGCAAACAACAAACTTAATAGTGAAAACTAGAAACACTTTCTTCTAAATTAAAAAAAAAGACAATACTTTACTTATTTATTACTTCATCAAAATGCTACTGAAGACATAGTATATGTATACTTATAATTGAATTTGGCTATATATTACAGAAAACATAATAGCACCTTAAACAAAATAGTAGGGGTTTTTTGTTGTTATTGTTGTTGTTTTGTTTTGTTTTTTGTTTTTTGTTTTTTTGCTTAAAAGAAATTCTGATGTAGGCAGCATTGTCCTAAAATTGCAACTCCATAAATTCATCATGGCCCACATTCCTTTTTCATTCTGTACCACCATTCTCAACATTTGCTTACATGCTCAGAGGTACCTCATGATCTCAAAGTGGAGACTGGAGCTCCGAACATCAAATCTATGTTCCCAGCATCAGAAAGGAAGACAGGATAAAAGCAAAAGGATGCACTTACAATAGGAATCATTTGTCCAAGAATTTTCCTGAAGCTCAACCCAATTACTTCCATATACATTTCATGGCTATACCTAAATGTAAGGGAGGCTGCAAAATTTAGTTTTTTCATTTGCATATTCTATCCCCATTTTTAAGAAAGAAGGAATGAATGCATTTTGTAGACAGCAGTCTCTGATAGACCAATAAACAAGAAAAAGGAAATCAGAAGTATAAGTGGAAAAGAAGAAATAGTTTTACCATTATTTGTCAAAGACATGGCGTTTTACATAGAAAACCCATGGGTGCCAGGGTGGCTCAGTCAGTTAAGCACCCAGCTTTGGTTCAGGTCATGACCTCAGGGTTCACAAGTTTGAGCCCTGTGGTGGCCAGGTCAGGCTCTCTGCTGACAGCTTGGACCTGCTTTAGATCTGTGTCTCCTTCTCTCCCTGTCCTGCTTCTGGTTGCACTCTGTCTCTCTCTCAAAAATGAATAAACAACACTTGTTGGGATGATCACTGGGTCTTATATGGAAACTAACTTGACAATAAACTATGAAAGAAAAATAGATAAATAAATAAATAAATAAAATATTCCAGCAGAAATAAAAATAAAATAAATAGGGGCGCCTGGGTGGCTCACTCGGTTAAGCGTCCGACTTCGGCTCAGGTCATGATCTCGCGGTTCGTGGGTTCAAGCCCCGCATAGGGTTCTGGGCTGACAGCTCGGAGCGTGAAGCCTGTTTCGGATTCTGTGTCTCCCTCTCTCTCTGACCCTTCCCCACTCATGCTCTGTCTCTCTCTGTCTCGACAATAAATTTTTTAAAAGCTGTGAAATAATAAAATAAAATAAAATAAAATAAAATAAAATAAAATAAAATAAAATAAAATAAAATAAAATAAAATAACATACAGGGGATAGATACAATGAGAAAGACAAAATATTGCTGACAGGTAAAGCTGATTGATGGATTTATGTGCATTTAAGTACTTTCTACTTTTGTGTCTATATTCAAAATTTTCCATAATAAAAATTCAAAGATGTATTTGATCTTTAAAACAAAAAGCAAAAAAAAAAATTAATAAAAAATAAAGAGAAAAGAAAAAGAAAAGAAAACCCAAGAGAATCAATAGATCAACTTAAAATAGAAGAGATAAACAAGGTTGTGCAAATATTAATATAGGAAAAATGAAGGGTTCCTATAAACCAGAGATTTTCATTTATAAAATGTAGTTTTATAGTAATATTACACACATACACACACAGTAATGGGGAAAAATCCAATAAAAGATATATAAATAATCATAAAATATTAAAGATATAAAAGAACAAAGTAAGGATGAAATAAACTATTCTTAGATGGAAAAATTCAATATTTGAAACATATCAATCTTCCTAAAACTTAATCTATACATCCAATCCAAATTTCAAAAGCATTGTTTAAAGAAGTTTAAATGGTGATAATAAAACTTATATGAAAAAACAAAAAGGCCAGTATGGGCAAAACAATTAAAAGAAAACTAAGATAGACAGACCTGCTCTCACAAATACCAACATACTTTAAAACTGAAGTAGTTATGATAATGTTATAGTAGTACAAGAATAATCAAATAGACAAATACAACAAAGGCCAATAACAACCCTCCACTTATATTTGAAAAGTTAACGTAAGATAGAGACAGAATTGCATAGAATGGAAGTGACAGGCCATTTAATAAATCATATCCGGGTAATGGTTCGCTATACAAGGAATAAACTTAGATTTCTACATCACAGCATAAAAAAAATAAATTCTTTTCTTTATTTATTTGGAAGTTTAATTATTAATTTTGAAAGGGAAAAAAAAAGAGCATGAGCAGAGGAGGGGAGGGAAAGAGAGAGAAGGGCATGGGGAGAGAATCCCAAGCAGGCTCTGCACTACCAGCACAGAGCCTAATGCAGGACTAGAACCCACAAACTGTGAGATCATGACCTGAGCCAAAACCAAGAGTCAGTTGCTTAGCCAACTGAACCACCTAGATGCCTCAAAGAATAAATTATTTTAAAAGAAAATATTGAATGTGTTTATGACCTCAGGATAGTGACATACATTTTAAACAAGACAAAAAAAGCCTTAAACTTATAAAGAAAATGTGAAGGGGCACCTGTGTGGCTCAGTCAGTTAAGCAACCAACTCTTGATTTCTGCTCAGGTCATGATCTCACGGTCTGTGGGATAGAGCCCCATGTTGGGCTCTTCAATGGCAGAGTGTACCCTGCTTGGGATTCTCTCCTTCTCTCTCTGGCCCTCCCCTTCTTGTGCATGAGAGCTCTGTCTCTGTCTCTCTCTCTCTCAAAATAAACATACAAACATTTAAGAGAAATGTGAAATCATTTCACTATATAAAAATTTAAAACTTCTGTTCATCAAAAGAACCTTAAAATACAAAGACAATTTACAGACTGGGAGAATAAATTTGCAACACATACAATGACAAAGAATTGGAATTCCAACTCTACCATGAATGCTTAAAAACCAATAGTAAATGAACAAATGACCTGATAGAAAAATGGGCAAAAAGAAAACTCATATCAAAGTAATCCTAAAGTCTAATAAATAGGGAAAGGCAGAGGCATCTAGGTGGCTCAGTCAGTTAAGGGTCTGAATTCGCTCTGGTCATGATCTCGTGGTTCGTGGGTTCAAGCCCTGCATAAGGCTCTGTGTTGACAGCTCAGAGCCTGGAGCCCACTTTGGGTTCTGTGTCTTCCTCTCTCTCTCTGACCCTCCCCTGCTTGTGCTTTTTCCCTCTCTCTCTCAAATAAAATTTTAAAAAAATAAACAGGGAAAGGCAAGTAAAAAAAACTATTTAAAAATATTCTTTTCTATTTATCCATTAGGCAAATATTTATCAATATCAAGTGTTGACAAGAATGTCGGGAAATGCTAATTCATGTATTCAGCTATTGAGAGTATAAAAAGGAGAACAATTCAGTAAAATCTAAGTTATAAATATTTTCAAACCACTGATTCCACTTCTAATTATATCCTCAAATGCGTACAAGATTTTTAAGAATATTAATTACAGGGGCGACTGGGTGGCTCAGTCGGTTAAGCATCCGACTTCAGCTCAGGTCACGATCTCACGGTTCATGGGTTCAAGCCCCGCATAAGGCTCTGTGCTGACAGCTCAGAGCCTGCAGCCTGTTTCAGATTCTGTGTCTCCCTCTCTCTCTGTCCCTCCCATGCTCACGTGTTCTCTCTCTCTCTCAGAAATAAATAAAACATTAAAAAAATTGTTTTAAAAAGAATATTAATTACAGTATTTTATAAGAACAATTTAAGACAATTTAAGAGAGTATACTACCTGGAGAATTACTGGGAGAACAAATAGATAAATGATTGTATATCAATATAATGGGATCCTTTATAGCATTTTAAAACAAACTGGTTCTCTATACATCATCATAAATAAATCTTAATATAAGTGAGTGAACAAATTGCAGAATGATATGTATACCACTATTGTTATGGATAACCTTAAAATACACATAATACTAAATGTTATTTATGGGTGTTTCCACATGTGACAAAAATATTTAACAAACCTCAGACTAGCGATTACCTCCCCGAAAAAAAGAGAAATCAAATGTTTTTTCTCAAATAAACAAAATGAAACAAAAACAAAAAACACCTGAAAATACCTAAGCACATAAGATTTTAAAATAACATGTAGATTCAAGGTTGTCTGTTATTTTATATCATTCTCCATACTTTTGTACACTTAAAAAAATTTTTTTTAACATTTATTTTTGAGAGACAGAGAGAGACAGCATGAGCAGGGAAGGGTCAGAGAGGGAGGGAGCTGTCAGCACAGAGCCCTACACAGGGCTCAAACCCACAGACTACAAGATCATGACCTGAGTAGAAGTCGGGCACCCAACCGACTGAGCAACCCAGGCACCCCCATACTTTTGTATATTTTAAGTATCTATTTAAGAAGGAAAAACAATTGTTCATCATAAAAACTTTTTTTTTATGTTTTTTTTTTTTTATTTATTTCTAGGAGAGAGAGAGAGAGACAGCGTGAGCAGGGGAGGGTCAGAGTGAGAGGGAGTCACAGACTGAAACAGGCTCCAGGCTCTGAGCTGGCAGTCAGCACAGAGCCTGACGCGGGGCTCGAACCCACGAACCGCGAGATCATGACCTGAGCGAAAGTCGGACGCTCAACCAACTAAGCCACCCGGGAGCCCCTCAACATAAAAACTTTTAAAAATATGAAGTAATCATTAAGGAAGAAACAAATTATTCTTAGTGCTTTACTATATTTCCCTCTAAGCAGTTTATATGAATATTTTACATAGTTAAGAACATATTTTATACTTAATTTTCTATTCTCTTTTTTATTTACTTAATATAATAGCATAAGCATTCCCCATGTTGTCATAATGGTGGCACAATGTCACCTTAAATGGCTGTATAATAATTTGTTGAAATAGTCTAAATTTTGGGCCATTTGGCTTTCTCTAATTTTTCGTGATTATGTAAAAATTGATGTAAAAATGTCTTTTACTGAGCTTTTTTGTATTCCTCATTACTCTGAAGCATTTTCTAATTTTATAAGAAGCTTTAAAATTTTTAAGATTTTAAAAGTTTGATAAATATGGCTGAACTTCAGAACAAGTCTTCACTTCAACAAATGTTGAAGTACCAAAATGTACTATTTTGGACAAAACTAAAGTTAGCTCCTTGCTAAGGGGTCAGTTTTATGTGCTGTCAGTTTTACCTTCTTTACCACTTTTGAAACTCACTCTAAGTAGGCAGCTTTTTTTTGTTGTTGTACTTGCACGGTTAAAGACTGCTGAGGTTCACTACCTCAGTAACTTTTTTTTTTTAACTCTAAGTGAAGCTTTATTGTGGGGGCTCTGGGGGGGGTGGTCAGTTGGGACAGCCAAAGACAATCATGTTCTCAGTGAAGTTGGCCAGATCTTGGCACTGCTTCTCATTCTCCTCATCTTGGCATTCGTCGACCTCCGGCCACAGCTCCACCCAGGGGTCCTTCCCGATGGTGTAGCTGACGTTGGGTTTCTCTCCCCTCAGGTCAGCAGAGATGCCCCACATGACGTAGTGTTTTCCCTCCTGCAGCTTCAGGGCTTCTCTGCACTTGACATGGCTGATGAACCTGCGTTCCTGCCCAGGCTGCATCTCATCAGAGCCTGACTTGATGATCTGCTTGGTGACCATTATGTAATATTCAAAGTCTTCTGACAGCTCCTTCTTGAGAAGTCTGGTCTTGTACACGTAGTCAACTCCCGGCTCACAGTCCTTGTCCAGATGCTCAGCCAGGGTGATCTTTTCATCCACCTCGTGCATGAAACAGTTCTCCTCAGCACAGCAGCACATGTCCTTGTGACAGAGCTTGCTCAGTAAACCGTCTTCTTTGTCTGGGTGGTAGAACCAGATGCAGGTTGGAGTAGGAGTACACCTTGACCGACCCAGGCTGGATAAGCCCCACGTTGAAATACCGGTGCACTTTGAAGGTCAGACAGTCCTCTTCGTCATGTGAGATCTTGTCCAGTAGATGATGAGGGTGTTCGTATGGGAGACGGCCTTGTTCAGCTCATATTTAGAGATGTATCTGTTGGTGCCATTGCTCAACGGGTCAAGGTCACCAGTGTCAGGAGAAAAGCCAGTCATCATGGATATATCCAAGATCGACATGGTAGCATCCTTGTCTCCCAGGTACCTGGTACAGATGCAAGAATCATGGTGTTCAGGGCAGCCTGAGGCCCTTGACATCTTCAGGAGCTCATTGTATATCCGCCCTGAGGTCAACCTTCTTGCAGGTATGTTTGGTTTTGAGCTTGGCATGGTACACTGTCACCACTGACAAGGTACCTTGTCCTTTTCCCTTAGGTGTTACTACAAAGTCCTCATTTATCTTGGTCTCTGCTGACCACTGGAGGCTAGCAGATTCCCAGAGGATGGTGTACTTGATAGCAGAGCTACAGCTGGGTAGGTTACTGGACACATACAGGTTCAGGTCCTTGTGGTCAGGGACATCCTTCTGGTATTGGGCCAAGGCTTGGAACACCATGAAGGTGGCCTGGGTGGAGCCATAGCCACCTCTGTAGTATCTCTGCTCATTGAGCCAGTTCATGACAGGACGTAGAGTCAAAGTCTTTGAGCAACAGCAGGGCCAAGAGGGCATGAGATCATGACAGCTGAAACCAAGAGTAGAATGCTTAACTGACTGAGCCACATAGCAGCCCTCAAATTTTTTAATTTTAATTTCAATTTAAAAAAAAAACTCTTTTCCCTTTGACAATAAGTATGTTGTAGAAATGGATGGAAAATTTTGTCATTTCACAATTACATTTTTCTTTGTAAACTTTTTGACAAATACATGTCCTACATTTTTTTTTTTACAAATAGTTTATTGTCAAGTTGGTTTCCATATAACACCCAGTGCTCATCCCCACAAGAATCCCCCTCCGTGCCCATCCCCCCTGCTCCCCACATCCATCAGTCCTCAGTTTGTTCTCAGCATTCAAGAGTCTCTCATGGTTTGCCTCTCTCCCTTTTCCCCACCATTTCCCCCCTTCTTCTCCCCCATGGTCCTCAGTTAAGTTCCTCCTAATCCTCCTACACGTGCAAACATATGATATTTGGCCTTCTCTGCCTGCCTTATTTGGCTCAGCATAACACCTTCAAGGTCCATCCATGTTGCTACACATGGCCAGATTTCATTCTTTCTCATTGCCATGTAGTATTTCATTGTATAGATGAACCACATCTTCTTGATCCATTCGTCCATTGATGGACACGTAGGCTCTTTCCATGTTTTGGCTATTGTTGAGAGTGCTGCTATGAACATTGGGGTACATGTGCTCCTATGCATCAGCATTTCTGTATCCCTTGGGTAAATTCCTAGCAGTGCTATTGCTGGGTCATAGGGGAGTTCTATTGTTAATTTTGTGAGGAACCTCCACACTGTTTTCCAGAGGGGCTGCACCAGTTTACATTCCTGCCAACAGTGTAGGAGGGTGACTGTTTTACATGTCCTACATTTCAAAACAACTTCTTGACAAATATATGTCCTTTATTTCAAAAATAAAGAAATAAATTTGTGGCTCCTGTTGAGCTTATGCTGCAGGGGGAAAAAGATAGAATAATAAAACATATGTCCCTAATTTTTAAGAACAACAGCTTTTCTGAACTTTAATGTATTCCTATTATTATTATGGTTTATTTCATAGTGGAATATAGATACTGTCCAACTGCATGAGAGCAAACTCTACTGGTAAAGTGAGTAAGAAATCTTTGAAGAGCCTTTCTCTCACAGCTTTGCAGGAATGATGATTTTATTATGTCCAGACTGACTTAACCACACCAGGGGAATCAAAAACAAAAGACTTTGAGAAACAGGGACATAGGACTCTTCAGGGATTCCTCATAATTGCAGAGCCCACAGCAAGCCCTCACAGTCAAACTCCCAGCAGTAAGTTGTCACAGCAGCCACCCACACCCTCCTACGGTACAGTGATCATTAGTTTTTCCATCTCAAAAGCACTCTACAAACGGTAACCAATTAACAGGAGCTTACAGACATAAATACCAATAAGCAAGCAGAGCAGGAGTACAGTTATATAAAAATCCTAAGTAAGGTGCATTTAAACATTTAGAATTTACAGTCTAATTTCTGTAAATGTTCCACTCTGGAACAAAATGTAAAGATCATAACTATTAATGACATTAAGTTCCTTTATCACTAAAGAATAAGTGCATAATAGGGGCACCTGGGGGGGGCTCAGTTAGATAGGCATCCAACTTCAGCTAAGGTCACGATCTCAAGGTTCGTGAGTTTGAGCCACATGTCAGGCTCTGTGCTGACGGCTTAGAGCCTAGAGCCTGCTTTGGATTCTGTATACCCCTCTCTCTCTGCCCTTCTACCGCTCATGCTCTGCCCTTCTCTGTTTCAAAAGTAAATAAACATTCAAAAATTTTTAAAAAAGAGTAAGTGCATAATAAATTCTAATTGAACTAACAGGAAATTCATTTACTACCCTCCTCCAAAAGAAAAGAAAGAAAGGAAAACACATTTTGTAAACCTCATTTTTAAACAAATAATGGGTAGAAATCCTTGAAAAAGCCTTCTTCTGAAAACTCAAAGTCTCCCCAACTAAGAACTATGGGGAAAAATGTAATAGGAAATGAACTAGCAATTCATTTTGATCCTATTGTGCATGATGTCCACTGTGACTAAGTTTATTCATTTTTTCACTATTACTTATTTTTGGGAAGCTAATTTACACATACAGGTGCCATGACTAAAGACAGTACTATATGTCTTGGTTATTATGTGGCAAACTGGTTTGATCATCAGCAAATGCAGATCAAAGGAAAAAAACTGTATGCCTTAAAATATTTAATTCCTTCAATTCTTTTAATCAAGGTAAAATTTCAATACTTTTTATTGCCAATGTAACCAGTCTGAGTGATACATCAGGTATCACAGGTACGGATGAGATGCCTTATCTAGCTCATTCATTCCTTCATAATAAAGCCAAGCACTATTCTAACAGGATGTCATTGAAATGGAGTTTAATTGATTACAGAATAAACATATTATCATTAAAATTAGCTTAAAGGACTAATTATGCTGTATATGGAAATATAGACATTACTACTCCACTCATACCTGCACTGATTTTTCTCAAAACTCTCACAGAATAAGAAAGGACATGTGACTAGACAATCCATCTAAAACATAAGTAAAGTTTATTTTTAGTATCTCCTACAAGTTTTGTACTTGTCTATATGAAACAGATTTTCTTGTTGTACTACATTTTTCATAATACTAGGAAAAACAAAGATTAATTTGCAAATATTCTCTGGATATAATCCAGAGGGGGGATGATCTGGAAGAACCTTAAACCAACAATAATATAGTCTAATTAAAGTAGAAAACCTAGCCAAAAATTAAATGACCTAGCAAAAGAACTATGTTGTAAACAAAAAGGGTACATACTTTGGGATCAGATAAACTTGACTACAAACCTTGGTTTTGAGTTTGAGGACCTGAATCCTATTCTTCGATTCAGTTTCTTCATCTGTAAAATACTGGTGTTACAAGCCTTTATGAATTAAATGATCTCCACATCCTTGCCAACATCTGTTGTTTCCTGAGTTGTTAATTTTAGCCACTCTGACTGGTATGAGGTAGTATCTCAATGTAGTTGTTATTTCCCTATGATGAGTGATGTTAAGAATCTTTTTATGTATCTGTTAGCCATTTGGATGTCTTCTTTGGAAAAATATCTATTCATGTCTTTTGCCCATTTGTTCACTGGATTATTTGTTTTTCAGGTGTTGAGGTTAGTAAGTTCTACATAGATTTTGGATACTAACCCTTTATCCAATATGTGATTTGCAAATATCTTCTCTCATTCCGTTGGTTGCATTTTAGTTTTTGCTGATTGTTTCCTTTGCCATGCAGAAGCTTTTTCTTGATGAGGTCCCCATAGTTCATTTTTGCTTTTATTTCCCTTGCCTTTGGAGATGTGTCGAGTAAGAAGTTGCTGCAGCCACGGTCAAAGATGTTGCCTGTTTTCTCTCCTAGGATTTTGATGGTTTCTTGTCGCAGATTCAGGTATTTCATCCATTTCAAATTTATTTTTGTGTATGGTGTAAGAAAGTGGGTCAATTGCATTCTTCTACATGTTGTTGTCCAGTTCTCCTAGCACCATTTGCTAGTAAGTGATGAGTCACAGGACTCTACTCTCAAAGCCAACAGCATACTGTATACACTGTGTAAGCTTACTTAACAATAAATTATATATTAAAAAATTACAGGTGGTAATATTTCCACTCTAAAAAATATCACTGGTGCTAACCAAACCCATTTGTAGTCTGACCATTGCCTCCTTTTTTCCTCCCTCTTTTGCTCAAGTGCATCTTTTTCAACAATTCTTAGCCACAGGGAAGGCTTCACTTTCTTTTGCCAGCCCCTAGTCTTCACTTTTATCCTTATTCATTTTAGATGGTGTGGATGCTTCAGTCTCTCATCTTCCTACCCTTGCCCGCTTCCTTTCAGTAGTAGACCACACCTGCATTTTTTAGCAGTTGACTTCTTTAGTGCATTATCTTCTTCCCTTTCTGGTATCCCTTGTCAGTCTTCTTGCCAACTTCTCCCTCCTAACTTGCTACCCAATTCCTTTCATGACCCCTTCCAATTCATTCTCCACACAATGGCTGATATGATCACATACTCCATCTACCTTCCTGGGCCAAAAGCCTTCAATGTCTTTTCAAGGTACATTACACTTAGAATAAAATAATAAATCATTAACATGGGCTTTTATGGCCCAAATAACATGGTCCCTGCCTCATCTGGAGCTTCAACTTTCCCTTATGCTTGTTATATCCCAACCACACTTGCCTTCACTCTGGTCCTAAAATAAGTCAAGTCTATTCTGTCCTGTGCTTTCTTACATGTTCTTCTTTCTGCCTGCCTGGAGGTGAGTTTTTCCAAAGCTTCACTTAAGTGATCCCACCCATCTAACAGGTCTTTTCTTAAATATCAATATAGGTATTATAAAGAAGGCTTTCCTTCCTCTCCACCTAAATTTCATCTCTGTTATTATTCCATGCCTCTCCTGACCTTTTTTTAGAGCTATTATCACCATGTTTAATTACATAGTTTACTGGGGTGGCTGGGTGGCAAAGTTGGTTAGGTGCCCAACTCTAACTCAGGTCACAGTCTCACATTTCATGGGTTCAAGCCCTTCATTGGGCTCTGCTGTTAGCACAGATTTGGCTTCAGATCCTCTATCTCCCTCTCTTTCTGCCCTTGTGCTGCTCTACCTCTCTCTCTCAAAAGTAAACATTAAAAAAGCTTTAGTTGGGGCGCCTGGGTGGCTTAGTCGGTTAAGCATCCGACTTTCGCTTAGGTCATGATCTCGCGGTTTGTGGGTTTGAGCCCCGCATCGGGCTCTGTGCTGACTGCCAGCTCAGAGCCTGGAGCCTGTTTCAGTCTGTGACTCCCTCTCTCTCTGGCCCTCCCCTGCTCACGCTGTCTCTCTCTCTCCTAGAAATAAATAAAACATTTAAAAAAATTTAAAAAAATAATAAAATAAAATAAAAAAGCTTTAGTTACATATTTTACTGGTATGATAATTTGCTTAATATTTCCAAACTACATAAGGGAAAGGCTATGTCTACTTTTTTTGTAATTTGAGTATAGTTAACACACAATGTTACATTAGTTCAGGTATACAACATACTGATTCAACAACTCTATGCGTTAAATCATGCTCACCACAAGTGTAGCTACCCTCTGTCACCATACGACACTATTACAATACCATTGACTATATTCCTTATGGTATATCTTTTATTCTTTGACTTGTTCATTTCATGCTATGCCTGTTTTGTTTATTACTACATCCTCAATGCCTGGAACACAGTAAAGGCTATATCATTCAGTTATACCATCAATGAAGGAATAACAACGATGTTCAGTGACACTAGGAGTAGGCAAAGTCCTTCCACAACTTAGGGGACGTGGAAACAGTTTGCATTGTTTATAATACCTTAAAACAACTACTTATATTTCCTCCTTTACACACAACAGGAAAAACAAAATGAAAAAGCTCAGAAATTTTGGGGTGCCTGGGTGGCTCAGTTGGCTGGGCAGCTAACTTCGGCTCAGGTCATGATCTCACAGTTAGTTCATGGATTCGAGCCCTGCATCAGGCTCTGTGCTGACAGCTAACTCAGAGCCTGGAGCCTGTTTCAGATTCTGTGTCTCCCTCTCTCTCTGACCCTCCCCTTCTCACGCTTTCTCTCTCAGAAACAAATAAAACGTTAAAAAAGTTTTTTAAAAAAAGGAAAAAGCTCAGAAATTTTAACAGGTTAACAATGGCAGTGTATACAATGTGGACTTTGGAGTCAAACACACCTACTTGTATTCTGGTTTTCAGAGACACTACCTAGATGACCCTGGGTAAATTCTATAACCTTCCTCATGCCTAATTTCCACAACTGAATATAGGGGCAATGATACAGATAATAGTCCACTGCCTAGTATTTAATAGGCATCTTACAAAGATTAGTTTCCTCCTGATGCCAACTTCTACAACATTTATATTAATACTGCCATTCTATATGTGTCATGACATTGTTTCATTAAGTTAACGAAATAAATTCACACTCACAACCACAACAAAGTCTCAAAATGATTTTGAGGAGCCTGGGTGGCTCAGTCGGTTAAGCAACCAACTTCAGCTCAAGTAATGATCTCACAGTTCATGGGTTTGAGCCCTGCATAGGGCTATGTGCTGCCAGCTTAGAGCATGGAGCCTGCTTTTGGTTCTGTGTCTCTGTTTCTCTCTGCACCTGCCCTATCAGCACACTCTCTCTCTCTCAAAAAAAAAAAAAAAAAAAAGAATAAAAAACATTAAAATTAAAAAAAAATTTTTTAACATTTATTCATTTTTGAGAGGTAAAGTGCTAGTGGGGGAGGGGCAGAGAGAGAGGGAGACAGAATCCAAACCAGGCTCCAGGCTCTGAGCTATCAGCACAGAGCCTGACACAAGGCTCGAACCCACCAGCAGTGAGATCATGACCTGAGCCAAAGTCAGACACTTTGTCTGAGCCACCCAGGCGCCCTTAAAAATGCTTTTAAAAGCAAAATCACTTCAAAGTTTCTTCATTTTCCAGTTATCTTAGGAGCTTTCCATGAGGTGTTTCATATGTGTTCAGGAGAAGCAATTAGTTGGGTTTTTTGTTTGTTTTTTGTTTGTTTACTGAAGTATAATTAACATATAGCATTATATTAATTTCAGGTATGCAACAAAATAATTCTATATAGGTATATATTGCTAAATGATTACCAAAATAAGTTTAGTTACTCTCCATCACTTTACAGAGTTACAAAACATTATTTTTTCATGATAACATTCAATATCTACTCTTTTAGCAACTTTCAAATATGTAATACAATATTAACTATAGTCACCATGCTATACATTATATCCCCATGACTTATTTTATAACTGGAAATGTGCACTTCTTGATCACCTTAACCCATTTCCCACATACCCTTATCTCTTTACCTCTGGCAACCACCAATCTGTACTCTGCCTCTATGAGATTTGATTTGTTTTATTTGTTCATTTGTTTTGTATTTTACATACACATATAGTGAAATCATAAGGAATTTTCATTCTTCATGTGACTTATTTCATTTACCATAATACTCTCAAGGTTCATCCATGTTGTCACAAATGACAAAATTTTATTTACTTCAATGGCTGAGTAATATTCCTTTGGGTATGTATGTACATATATCACATCATCTTTATCCATTCATCTATCTACGATACTTAGGTTGTTTCCATATCTTGGCTGTTGTAAATAATGTTACAATGAACATAAAGTGCATATATCCTTTCAAATTAGTGTTTTCATTTTCTTTGAATAAACATTCAGAAGTGGAACTGCTGGATAATTTTAGGAAAGTTCTATTTTTAATTTCTTGAGGAACCTTCATATTGTTTTCCATACTAGTTGTACCAATTTACATTCCAACCAAAAGTGCAAAAAGGTTTCTTTTTATCCACATCCTCACCAACACTTACTATTTTTTGTCTTTTTGACAATAGCCATTCTGATGGAGGTGATATAATATCTCATTGAGGCTTTGATTTATACTTCCCTGATAATTAGTGATACTGAGCATTTTTTCCATGTGTCTGTCGACAATCTGTATATCTTCTTTGGAAAAATGTCTATTCCAATCTCCTGCCCACTTTTAATTTTTTTTTTTTTTACTGATTTGTATAAGTGAACTCCTTATCTATTTTGGATATTAACTCCTTATTGGATATATGATTTTCAAAAATCTCCCATTCAGTAAGTAGACTTTTCATTTTGTTGATGATTTCCTTCAAGGTGCAGAAGCTTTTTAATTTGAAGTAGTCATAATTGTTTATTTTTCCTTCTGTTGCCCTTGCCTTTGGAGTCAGGTCCAAACTATTATCACCCAGACCAACGGCAAGGATTTACTACCTATGTTTGCTTCTAGGAGTTTATGGTTTCAGGTCTTACATTCAGTCTTATATACATTTCAAGTTATTTTGTATATGCTATAAGATAGTGATCCAGTTTCATTCTTCTCATGTAGTTTTCCAGTTTTGATGGCACCATTTATTGAAAATATTGTCCTTTCCCCATTGTATATTGTTGCCTCCTTTCTCATAAATTAATTAACCAAATATGCATGGGTTTATTTCTGGGCTTTCTATTATGTTCTCTTGATCTATGTTTCAGTTTATGCTAATACCATACTGTTTTGATTACAATAACTTTGCAATACAGATTGAAATCAAGGAGTGTGAGGTCTCCAGCTTTGTTCTTTCTCAAGACTGCTTTGGCTATTTGAGGTCTTATGATTCCATACAAATTTTAGGATTATTTGTTTGATTTCAGTGAAAAATGTCATTAGCAATTTGATAAGGATTATATTCAATTGGTAGACTGCTTTGAACAATATGGACATTTTAACAATATTAAATCTTCCAATCCAAATGCATGGAGTAACTTTCTATTTATTTGTGTCTTCTTAAATTTCATTCATCAGAGGCTCATAATATTTGGTAAACAGGTTTTAAAAGTTTTGGGTAGTCTTTAAGCTTTTCTATATATAAAATCATATTATCTGTAATTAGTAACAGTTTTAGTTCATCCTTTCCAATTTAGGTGCCTTTTATTTCTTTTTCCTACCTAATTGCTCTGGCTAGGAGTTCGAATACTATGTGGAATAAAAGTGGTGAGAGTGGGATCTCTGTCTTGCTTCTGTTTTTAATGAAAAAGCTTTTAGCTTTTCACTGTTGAGTATATACTACATGTGAATTTGTTATATATGGCTTTTTTCTGTTGAGGTACATTTCATCTCTACTCACTGTGTTGACAGTTTTTTTATATGCAAAATTTTGTCAAATGCTTTTACTGCACCTGCTGAGTTGATCATATGCATTCATCCTTCATTTTGTTAATGTAGTATATCATGTTAATTGATTTGTGAATCCTTACATCTCTGGAATAATCCTATTTGACTATGGCATATGAATCTTTAAATGTATTGTTGAATTCAGTTTGCTAATATTTTGTTGAGAATTTTTGCACTTATGTTCATCAGTGATACTGACTTGTAATTTTCCTTTTTTTTCTGGTATCCTAATTTGGTTTTGGTATCAAAATAATGTTGGCCTCACAAGATGAATTTGGATGTATTATTTCCTCCTCTTCAATTTTTGGAAGAATTTGAGAAAAACAGATATTAAAATCTTTAAATGTTTGATAAAGTTCACCAATGAGCCTGGACTTTTGTTTGTTGGTATGTTTTTGATTACTAATTTCATCTCATAACTGGTAATCAATCTATTTAGATTTTTTATTTCTTCATCATTAAGTCTTTAAAAATTGAATGTTTCTGGAAATTTATCTATTCTAGCTGTCCAAACTGTTGGCATATAACTGTTAATAGTAGTCTCTTATGATCCTTCATATTTCTTTTGTATCAGTTGTAACATATATATATATCTATATACCTAAAAGCAGCAGAATACATATTCTTCTTAAGTGCACATGGAACATTCTCCAAGATAGATCAAATATTAGGCCACAAAACAAGTCTTAATAAATTTAAGGAGGTTAATATCATATCAAGCATCTTTTCTGAACACAGTAGTATGAGACTAGAAATCAATTACAGGAAGAATACTGAGAAATCACAAAAAAGTGGAGATTAAACAGCATGCTACTGAACAACTAATGGGTCAACTGAAATCAAAAGAGAAATTAAAAAAAAAATACTTGCCTGGCAGGGGAGATACCATGATCAAAAAGAGAAATAAAAAAATACCTTGAGATAAATGCAAATTGAAATACAACATACCAAAATCTCTGGGTTGCAGCAAAAACAGTTCTAACAGGGGAGTTTATCACAATAAAGGCTGACTTCAAGACAGAAGAAAAATCTCAAATACAAAATCCACCTTTACACCTAAAGGAACTAGAAAAAAGAAGAACAAAGTCCAAAGTTAGTAGAAGGAAAGAAATAATAAAGATCAGAGCTGAAATAAATGAAATAGAGACTAAAAAGACAGTAGAAAAGTTCAATGAAACTAAGAGCTCATTCTTTGAAAAGATAAATAAAACTGACAAATCTTTACTGAGACTCATTAAGAAAAAAAGAGAGCATTCAAATAAGATCGGAAATGAAAGAGAAATTACCTTCATACTAGCTTTATAAGTGATTCGTTCCATATTTTTACTGTATATTTTTACTGTATATATCTTTACTGTATATTTACCTTTACTAGTGAGACTTTTACTTTTGTATGTTTTCTTGTTACTAATTAGTTTCTTTTCAGCCTAAACAAGCACCTTTTATATTCATGTAAGGGCATTTAGTGGTGATAAACTCCTTTAACTTGTGCTTGTCTGGAAAACTCTTTATCTCTCCTTCAATTCTGAATGACAACCTTGTAGGTTAGAGTTTTCTTGGTTGGAAGTTTCCATTCGTCAACCAACTTTGAATATATCCAGTCACACCATTCTGGCCAGCAAAGTTTCTGCTGAGAAATTTTCTCATAGTCTTATGGGAGTTCCCTTGTACATAATAAGTTGTTTTCTCTTGCTGCATTGAAGATTGTATCTTTAACTTTTGACATTTTAATTATAGTGCATCTTGGTGTCATTCCCTTTGAGTTCATCTTTTTTTTTATTTAAAGTATAGTTGACACATAATGTTACATTAGTTTCATGTGCACAATACAGTGATTTGACAAGTCTATACATTATGCTATGCTTACCACAAGTGTAGCTTCCATCTGTCATCGCACAACATTATTACAGTACCGTTGATTATAATCCCTATGTGGCACATTATTTTCTCTATACTTATTCATTTCAAAACTGGAGGCCTACATCTCCTACTCTCCATCCCCCATTTTCCTATCCCCTAATTCCCACCCCTCTGAAAATCATCAGTTTTTTTCTCTATTTACAGATGGGTCTGTTTCTGTTTTTGCTTATTTGTTTTGTTTTGTTTTTTAGATTCAATAAATAAGTAAAATCATATGGTATTTGTCTTTCTCTGATATATTTCAGTTAACATAATACTTTTTAGGTGCATCCATGTTGTTGCAAATAACAAGAGCTCAACCTTTTATATGGCTGAGTAATATTCCATTATATACACCACATCTCCTTTATCCATGCATCCATCATCTATGGACACTTAGGTTGCTTCCATATCTTGGTTATTGTAAATAATGTCTCAATAAACATAGGAGTGCATATATCTTTTCAAATTAGTGGCTTAATTTTGTTTCAGTAAATACCCAGTAGTGGAATTACTGGATTATATGGTATTTGTATTTTTAATTTTTTGAGAGACTTCCACACTGTTTTACACAGTGGCTGCAGCATACAGTTTCCTTTTTCTCTATATTCCCATCAACACTTGTTATTTCTTATGTTTTTGTCTCCAGCCATTGTGACAGTCGTAGGTGATATTTCATTGTGGTTTTGATTTGCATTTCCCTGATGATTAGTGATGTTAAACATCTTTTCATGTGTCTGTTGGCCATTTGTATGTCTTTGGAAAAACATCTATTCAGGTCCTCTGCTCACATTTTAATCAGATTATTTGTTTATTGTTGTTGTTGAATTGTATAAGTTCTTTATGTATTTTGGATATTAACTCTTATGGGTTCACCTTATTTGGAGCTCTCTAGGCATCCTGAATCTGGATGCCTTATTCCCCAGATTAGGTAAATTTTCAGGCATTATTTTTTTTAATACACTTATCCCTTTCTCTCTGATTTCTCCTTATGGGACCCCTGTAATGCGAATGTTATTCCACTTGATGTTGTCCTACCAGTTGCTTAAGCTAGCTTCACTTTTTAAATTCTTTTTTTCTTTCTGCTGTTTTGTTTGGTTAAGTTCTACTGTTCTAGATCACTAATCCTTTCTTTTGTTCCATCTAGTTTTCTGTTGAAATCTTCTAGTATATTTTTCATCTCTGTGACTTCTGTTTGGTATTTTCTTCTATTTTCTACCTCTTTGTGAAGTTCTCATTGTGTTAATCCACTCTTCTCCTAAGTCCAATAAGCTTTGAGCTCATTACATATCTCTATTTCACTAAGGTTTTTTTCCTAGTATTTTATCTTGTTCTTTCATATGGAACAGATTCTTTTGTTTCTTCATTTTACTTGACTCTGTGTTTTTCTCCTATATATTAGGCAAAACTGCTTGCTTTCCCCTGAAGAAGTGGTCCTGTGTAGGAGATAAACTTTATCATTGAAATGTGCCCTAGCTCTTGGTTGTCTCTTAAACCTTTCAACTGTCTAAGCAGCCTGATTTACTCTTGATGGGTCCCAGTTATTGATAGGTCTCAATTGTATGCCAAGATCTGTGAATGTTTCAGAGGGAGGAGGATTTCAGTCAGCACCTAGATTCAGGCTGACTGGAAGATAGTCCCCTAGGCAGCCACTTTGAATGTATGCAAATATATACTGTTTGGTGGAACAGCAATTGTAGATCCTACTGGACTCCAGTCCAGAGAGTCGGGAGGTGTCCCTTTGGCAACAGTTGTAAAAACTGGGAGTTTTGGTGAGACCACAAGGGCAGTGCTGAGTAGGCACACCTACTGGTGCTTAGCAGGTTAGAAGAGTGCAAAAATGACTTCTGCTAATGCTGGCATTAGCAAGGTAGAGAGGAAAAGTAAAATATTATGCCCACCAGTGACTCTGTCCCTGAAGAGAATTCCAACAGGCTCCTGCTCCTCTGGTAGACATTTTAAGATTAAAAAATAAATCTCATTCACATGTGGTCTAGATGCTTTTCAAACTGCTGCTTTTGTACTGGGTCCCAGGGCTAGTGAGTCCATACGTGAGCCCTTTATAAGAGAAATCTCCATTCACCCACAGTTCTATGCTTCCCTGGGTTTCAGTTTGGGGGGCTTGTCCCTCTATGTCGGTCCCAAGGGTTGAGGTGCCTGATGTGGTGCAGAAACATCTCTTTCCTCATGGAGAAGCCCCATATTTGTGATATCACTCCCAATTGTGGGTTTCCACAATAGGGGTTGGGGGGTTAGTTGGTGAGACTTCATCTTTGCCTCTCTAATCACCTTTATGTTGTTCTTTCATTCTTTGTTGTGGAGAAACTATTCAACTAATTTTCAAGCCTCTTTCAGAGGGAACTGTTCTAAATGTAGTTGTAGATTTGCTCTGTCCATAGGAAGAGGTGAGTTCAGAATCTTCCTATGGTGTCATTTTGAACCACCTCCTAATTAATTCTTAATTACTCATGTTCTCCTTTTCTCTTAGGTTTGGGTCCCTGTCTCTGTGAGTAACAACCAAGGCCTTCCCTGCTGTAGCCATCCCACAGATGCTGGTTGATCTCCAACTGGTACTCACATAAGATAAGCTGTGCTAAGCTCAACTGCATGGAAATAATTTCAATATACCAAGACATGCTGCTGTGCTGTTTCCTGGTTTTGCCCCTGGGATTCTTGCCATTCATGACGCTGTGGTCATTTTTGGTTTTGAAGCTCCTCTGACTAGAAAGTGAGTAATTCTTATCATCCTCATTTTTGTACTACCCTCCGTTATGATCTGTTAGAGAAATTTTAAATATAGCTCTTTTTTTTCACAATTACTCCTTTTTCTCTAAGGTTCAAATACAAACCTAAAACAGTCTTTATTATAGAGTGAATGTTTGTGTCCCCTCAAAATTCATGTGCTGAAATATTAACCCCCAATGTCACAGTATTAGGAAGTGAGGCCTTTGGGAAGTGATTAGATCATGAAGGAGGATTTCTCGTAAATGGGATGAGTGCTTTTATAAAAGATGCCCCAGAGAATCCTCTCACGTCTTCTGTCACGTGAGGACACAGCAGGAAGACTGCCATATAAGACCAAGAAGCAGGCCCTCATAAGACACAGAATCTGCTGACACCTTGATCTTGGAACTCTCAAAAGTAAGTGTTTGATGTTTAAGCCACTTAGTCCATGGTATTTTTGTTATAGTAGCATGAACAGACTAAGAGGGCCCTGAATGAGTATGCCGGGGCTGCCATAACAAAATGTCACTGACTGGGTGGCTTAAACAACAGAAATATATTTTTTTACAGTTTTGCAGTAGAAAAATATAAGTAGGGTTGGTTTCTGGTGAGATATCTCTCTTCAATTAGAGAAGTGTGTCCTTACTGTGTCCTCAAATGGTCTCTTCTCTGTGTCCAAGCAGTTCTGTAAGGACAGCAGTACTATGGGATTAGGATCCCACCCATATGACCTTATTTACCCTGAATTACCTTATTAAAGGCCCTATCTCTAAAGATGACATTTTGAAGGTTAGGGCTCCAACATATGAATGAGGGTGGGGAAGGCACACAATTCAGTTGATAACAAGGCTGGACTAATATCAGAGAATGGGTCATACATAAAACTTTCCATCCTTTCAAATGATCAAAAAACTATTCTTACACCCAACTTCTACTCTCTCAATTTCCTTTCCTTTAGGATGACTTGTCTCCTTTAACGGTTCCTTGCTCTTAATTTGATAAAAGACCTTTGATAAATGAAGAACACGATTCCTTATTCCCAATTTAATAAACTGGCTTCTGTAGTGCAACTCTATCCATACCCATATACGCCTAGAAATGTATGAATCAGTTTGATCTTCCTGCCTCCACTCCCACACACATATTTTTCCTTTCAGTATCAGAAAGATAAATACCCAAAGTGATGATGATACAGAGTCTCTCTCTGGCTCCTGCCTACCTTCCACATGCTACAGAAAATGAGGGCTTCATAAAGAATCATTGAAATTTTAGGTGCTTATTTATCACATGGCCTAAAAAGATTAGTAACTCACTATCCAATGTCTAATTTACTACAGAAAAGCAGTTTAGGCCATAGGAAAAATGAAATGTGTCAACTGCCAATCCCTCTGATAACATAAAAGTTATTTTTCTCTAGTAGCTATTTGGCTTTTAAATTAAAAGAGCTTACAGCACAAAAGGGAAAGATGTAGCTTACATATGTATAAATTTGTGTCTGATCCCATTAACTGAGGAGCTTAGAGTCTGGTGCTAATGAGGAAAAATGCAGAACTTTAATCCTCAGAGATCAGTTATATTCACACCATGAAAAGTTTTGTTTCCTAGCTTACTACCTTGTTTTCACATAAACCTCTGTTACTGGTCATAGAAGGGACTAAGTGAAAATGGCAATTTACTCAGCAATCATTAATTGTGCTTTTCCTGTGTCCCAAGCCCTCTACTATATAGTGGGGATTCAAATATAACCCCTACCCTCAAGAGTCTTGCCACCTAGGGAATATTCACTTACATTTATTACCATTTACTGAAAAACAATCATATTACTTACGTGTTTTATCTTAAACATGATATATTTATGTTTAGCAAACACTGTTATATAATTATCTCACTTCATACTCCCAGTACTCATTAGTAGATGTCATTACCCTAATTGGAAGACAAAAAACTAAGCATTAAAAAGTTTAAGTGAATTACCCAAGGTCACACAGCAAGTGCATAAACTCATGGCTTCTCTTAAACTCAGATAACTATGTATCATCAAAAAATTCATAAATCCTTGACTAATTTATCTTCAGAATGGCCTTCTATGGTTTTATGTAACTATATATTTTTATTTATAATTTTATATATTACAATTATCTGCCAACGTCAAGGGGAACATTCTTGATGAGAAAGCTTCTGGTGACTTCAGCAATGACAAAGAAACAGAAACCTAATGCTGTAGCTTAAATAAAATCAATTTACAATCAGTTTACCCATTTTAAGTTGATTCTAAATAAAAGAATCTAAATATTCACAAAAGTTGATTTTGGGATCCTGGGTTATATCATAATGTTTCAGCATAATCCCAAAAGACATTTTGAAAGTAAAAGTATCTTTTCCCTCTTCTTATGCTAGTGTGCAAAGTTCAGCTCTAATAATTAATTTTTAGTTTCGCATCAAGTGACACATGGAGAAATTTCTACCCTTTGTTAAAGCCATACATGTCAAAATGTTTGCTGCAAATTTGATGATGAAAATTATATTTGCATAGTGCTGTCTTATTTCTCATTTCACACAAGACTTTGACTCCAGGGAAGGAGTTCACAGAGACCTTGTGAAACTAGCCCAGGTACACAGGCAGCTTACTGGAAATTATTAGTTATGCCAAGTGCATCTAGCTGCCAGTCAGCAGACCTTAAGGCAGAGGTCTCACACTTGCACACATACTGGAATCACCTGGGAAGCTTTAAAAATTCTGATACCAGGTCTCACCCTTCCCAACACACCCCAGAATTCTGATTTAATTGGTCTGGAGTGCAGTCAGTTTTATGGAATTTTTGAAAGCTCTCCATGGTTTGGAAGGTACAGTGATGCTTGAAAATCATTAACTTGAGACAGTCAAAGAATGGTTCCTATGTTAGAGTAGACAGTTATCAGGTATATAGGCATGAGCAAGAGGGGAGAAAGAGGATGATAGATGGATAACTGCTAGGAGCCACCAGGTCTGCATGCAATGACTTCTCTATTTCCTTTAGATCAGCCCCTTTTTGTGGTTTAATACAAGTAATAAGCAGAAGATACCAGATACAGGGACTTCTCCAACCTTAGAGCATGCACACTTAAGAAAGACCTTCTTCCTTAGTAACCTCAGGCTATTACAATATAATTATAATACATTTTCATTATGGTTTGGGTCCCACCCCCACCCCATGGGTTGTGCTTGTGTGCTCATGGGAAAATAGCTAACACCAACTTGGGCAAAAGGCTGGAGCGAAGGAAACCAAAGCAGATATAAGTGTAGAGCAATAATAACAAGATGAGAGGGAGAAAACCAAAAAAACACCTATATAAAATAACACAATGAGAAACTCAGTGAACTACTACCCACCCTTGGGACAGCCCATGCATCTGTCTCTTGAGTATACTGTTGTGTTTTGCTAAATAAAAAAATTAAAAAAGAATTAGGTGCCTGGATGACTTTAATTGTTAAGTGTAGAACTCTTGATTTAAGCTCAGGTCACAATCTTATGGTTGGTGAGTTGTAGCCCCCTGTGTGACTCTGCGCTGACAGCATGGAAACTGCTTAGGGATTTTCTCTTTCCCTCTCTCTCTCTGAGCCTCCCTAGCTTGCTTGCACATGCACTCTCTCAAAATAAATAAATAAACATTAAAAAAAAAAAGTTTGTTACTTTAACTCTCTATCGAGTCTCTCGACTGAATTCTTTCCTTGGAGAAGAAAGGACTAAGGACTTCCACAACCCACCACCCAGTACCACCTAGACACCCACACACACTGTGAGCTTGTTAGAAATGTGAATCTGGAGCCCCACTCAAAACCTACAGAATCAGAATTCTGGAAGCAGACCCAAAGTAAAGTTTGGGAACTATAGTCCTTAAGGGAAAAGAAGAGGATATTAAGAAGTTGTTATAGATACTGTCAAGATCAAATTTATTTTTTAAAATTTATTTCTGAGAGAGAGAAAGAGAGAGAGAGACAGCGTGAGCAGGGGAGGGTCACAGAGAGAGGGAGACACAGAATCCTAGGCTCCGAGCTAGCTGTCAGCATAGAGCTCGACCTGGGGCTTGAACCCACGAACCATGAGATCATGACCTGAGCCGAAGCCGGACGTTTAACCAACTGAGCCACCCAGGTGCCCCAAGACCAAATATTTTTAAATAAATAGTAAATTCTAAAGAATCTTAGGGATTTGAGAAGAGTAACTGTTTGGGGTAAATATTATCTTATTTGCCATCCCTTTGATATAAGCAACATTCTGAAAAAGAAGTTCCCTTGCCTTCATCTCTTTCCATTTCAAGTGCCATAGGAAAACAGAACCTAGGTACTGGAAGAGAAGCCCTGGAAACCACTGGTGAGAAAATCGACCTTTACTGAATGTCTGTAAGAAACAGTGTCACTGCACACTTGTGAATAGATGTCTATATGTTACCATACCCACAATTTTATTCTGTTAACATTTTTGGCCAGTAACTGAAACGGCTTCCTCAAACAGAAAGGAAGTGGATACCACAGGAATAATAATTGTCTTGCTACATTCACCTTAGGTTGTAAGTATGAATTTTCTTGAATGTTTCAAAACAAATACTACAAAAGATTTTGATTTTTTTTTTTTCTATTGGGTGGTGCCTTATTTATGGTCTCTTGACCCGAACTACTTGCTTTCCTCAGACACCGTTTATCAAGCAATTACATCACAATAAATACAAAAAGCCCTTATAGCCATGGAACCTTTTGCTGATTCTCTCAAGTTAAAGAGTTCTGTTACCTAATGAAAGGAAGCCTTTTTAATTATTCTGAATTTTCCCCCTTTGTTGAAAGAAAAATCGAAGAAAAAGAAAAAGGAAATCCCTATATTTGCATTATGCCAGGCCTCAAGGTGAAAACTCTGCCTATATTTTTGTCTAAATATATATTTCTTTGCCAGGAAATGTCTGAGGGATTAAGAACCCTTCTCATCACAGAGCTATCTGCTATTGTTTCCATCCATTTGCGGTCAGTACGTTCTTAGCCGCTCCTCAAAAGGATCAAACAATTCAGCTCTCTCAGAGACTTTCTTTAAAGAGCTTGGTCTTTCCAAAACTTCAAAGAATATAAAACAAAACTTTTAAAGGGTGCATTTAAACAGAAGATGACATTTTATTTTATTCTTAAATTTTTTTAATGTTTTATTTATTTCTGAGAGAGAGACAGCGTGAGCAGGGGAGGGTCAGAGAGAGAGGGAGACACAGAATCTGAAACAGCCTCCAGGCTCTGAGCTAGTTGTCAGCACAGAGCCCAAGACAGGGGCTCGAACCCACGAACCGTGAAATCATGACCTGAGCCAAAGTCGGACACAACTGACTGAGCCACCCAGGAGTCTGAAGATGACATTTTAAAACTCATTTCACTGGCTTCCAGTCCCAGAATATAGTTAGGTGAAGTAACACAGAATAACTCTGCCCCTAAGATCAGAGAGGAATGCTAGACTTAAGGAAATAGTGATAATGAATATTTTACGTACATAGCTGAGCTGAAAGAGAAGAGCGATCTTTAACTCTTGTTTCTTTTTTCTCCGAGCCCACATCCAACCCTCCAGGAAACTGTGCTGCATGTACCTTCTTACCACTTCTTCAGCTGCTATTCTGGTTAGTTTCATCACCTTGTTCCCAGATTGCTTTAGTACCCTCACAACACATCTCCCTATGTTTACCCTTGACTGCTATAATCTATACTCAACACATAGCCAAAGCAGTCTTCTTAGAACCTAAGTCAGATCATGTTGCTACTTCTTTCACACATGAAGCTAAATGTCAGAGTCTTTATAAAAGCTTTCAACTTCTACAGGATCTGTCCTCTCCCTTTGTCTCTGCGGCCTCATATCCTAGGGCCCTCCCTCTTAACTAACCCCTAGCAACACTTGCCTCCAAGTTACTTCTAGAATGGACAAAGTATCTCACTCACACACAGAGGCCTTTACTTTGCTGTTTCATCTGTCTGAAGCACTCTTCCTCTAGAAAGCTGCTTGGCTCACATAATTTGCATTACAGTTCTGTTCAGATTTTACCTTTCCACGAAGCTTACCCTGAAAATACCTGCCTCCCTACCTCTACCCTTCCTGATCCTTTTATCTGACTCTTCTTTTCCCCCTCCACATTATTTATCATTTTTTAAGATTCTATAGAATTTATTTTTTTATCGTGTTTACTTTTTAATCTGTCTACTACTGGAATGTGAATTTCTAAAGATAGAACTATGTCTAATTATTCACAGATATAGCTCAAGTTCTAGAACAGTGCCTGATACATTGTAAATGCTCGATAAAAATCTGTTAAATAAATGAATAAAATTCTCAAGTACCAGAAATGAAGAGTAAGAGTAACTTAAAGTCAGGGTTGTAAAGCTGTACAAGGGAACTCTGATAGCTCAGAAGGGACATCAGATGATGATATAGACCCTGTGAGCAAGGAGTTGGGACTTTAACACAACACTAAAAAGATGACAATTGTCTCAACGCATGAAATAAGCTGAGGCTGATATTATCTGCCAAAATTCAGTATCCTAGAAAACCTGGCATCTCATAGGGGACTAGAAAACTCCATCACCCAAGGAAGTAAATCTCTGCAAGACTGTGGGTATAAATACATACATAAATACATAGATAGGTAAATAAGAGATCAAATCTGAATTGACATGTTAGGAGGTGTCTTAAGGAGTGTGAGAATCCTGAATCAAGAAATTAACTTAAAAAATGGACTGGTGAGGGAAATACAAATCAAAACCACACTGAGATACCACCTCACGCCAGTCAGAGTGGCTAAAATGAGCCAATCAGAGAACTCTAGATGCTGGCGAGGATGTGGAGAAACGGGCACCCTCCTACACTGTTGGTGGGAATGTAAACTGGTACAGCCCCTCTGGAAAACAGTGTGGAGGTTCCTCAGGAAACTAACAATAGAACTCCCCTATGACCCAGCAATAGCACTGCTAGGAATTTACCCAAGGGATACAGAAATGCTGATGCATAGGAGCACATGTACCCCAATGTTCATAGCAGCACTCTCCACAATAGCTAAAACATGGAAAGAGCCTAAGTGTCCATCAACAGATGAATGGATCAAGAAGATGTGGTTTATCTATACCATGGAATACGACATGGCAATGAGAAACAATGACATCTGGCCATGTGTAGCAACATGGATGGACCTTGAGGGTGTTATGCTGAGCGAAATAAGTCAGGCAGAGAAGGACAAATATCATATGTGTGCACGTATAGGAGGATTAGGAGGAACTTAACAGAGGACCAAGGGGGAGAAGAAGGGCGGAAATGGTGGGGGAAAGGGAGAGAGGCAAACCATGAGAGACTCTTGAATGCTGACAAAAACTGAGGACTGGTGGATGTGGGGGGGAGGAGGGGATGGGCATGGAGGAGGACACTTGTGGGGATGAGCACTGGGTGTTATGTGGAAACTAATTTGACAATAAACTATTTGTAAAAAAAAAAAAAATGGACTGGTGAGACTCTTCATACATTCACCTAAAGTAAAAATAAGACTGCTCTGGAAAACACATTCACAATCCTCAGGACTCATGAAAAATAATAACTCCAGCTTGCAAAATTCACAATACAAAAATCATAAACTACTCAAGAAAACAATTTACTACAAGAATTAGCAGACACAAAAACCAAGAGGATTAGCACAACTGAGAAGTTGACATAATATACTAATCTGCAAAGTACTCTAAAATAATTATGTTTAAAATAAAATAAGGATATTGAATATGGAATAGGAAATATCCTGAAAGAAGCATGCAATAAAAAAAGTATATGTAAATTTAAGGAAAGAACATTTTCCATTAAAATTGAAACTAATATAGTAGTTAAACTAAAAATAATACTTAAAAGAGAATCAGATTGATAAACCATATCAATTCATCTGATCTGTAAAATAATTTTAACAAATGTAAAATAAAGTAAGAGCTATATGTAAGACCTAATTTAGGGCTACATCATTATGACTTTGGTTGTGGCAATGGATTCTTAGATATGATACCAAAAGTGTAAGCAACAGCAGAAAAAGTAGATACACTGAGCTTCATTAAAATTTAAAAAACTTTTGTGTGTCAAAGGATACTCTTAAAGTGAAAATACAACCTATGGATTAGGAGAAAATGTTTGCATATCATATTATCTGATAACTGTCTAGTACCCAGAATGTAAAAAGTGAAAACAATTTAACAATGGGTAAAAAACCCAGGTGCCTGGGTGGCTCAGTTGGTTGAGCATCCAACTTCAGCTCAGGTCATGATGTCCCAGTTCATAAGTTCAAGCCCTGCATCAGGCTTTGTGCTGAGAGCTCAGAACCGGGAGCCTGCTTCAGATTCTGTGTCTCCCTCTCTCTCCCCCTCCCCTGCTCACATTCATCCTATCTCCCAAAAAGTAATAATTTTTAAAAAATTAATATACTGTTTTTAAAATGGGCAAAGAACCTGAATAGACTATCTCCCAAAGATATATAAAAATGGCCAAGCACATGAAAAGATGCTCAACATCATTAGTCATCAGGGAAGTGCAAATATAAACCACAGTAAGATATCATTTCAAATCCACAAGGAGTACTATATTAAAACAATAACAAGTTATGGAAAAATTGAAACTCTCATACATGCTGTTGGAAATGTACAAAGATTTAGCCAGTTTGAAAAACATTTTGGCCTCCTCAAAAAGTCAAACACAGAAGGGGTGTCTGGGTGGCTACGTTGGTTAAGCCTCCAACTTTGGCTCAGGTCATGATCTTTGGTTAGTGAGTTTGAGCCCCACAATGGGCTCTGTGCTGACAGAGCCTGAAGCCTGCTTCGGATTCTGTGTTTCCCTCTCTCTGTCCCTCGCTCACACTCTCTCTTTCAAAAATAAAAATTAAAAAAATTGTTTTAAGTCAAATACAGAATTACCTTATGACCCAACAATTCCATTCCTAGCTGTAAACCCACAAGAACTAAAAGTAGGCACTGAAAAAAATACTGTACACACATGTTCACAGTAGCACAGTTCACAATAACCAAAAGGTAGAAACATGCTAAATCTGCATCAAGGAATGAGTAGATAGGCAAAACATAAAAAAAAAAAAAAAGAACACAGTGCTGATACATGCTACAACATGGCTGAACCTTGAAAAACATGCTAAGTGAAAACAGCCAGACACAAAAAGTCACATAATGCATACTTCCAATTATATGAAATACCCAGAATAGGTAAATTCATAGAGGCAGAAAGCACATAGGTGGCTGCCCGGGGATAAGGTGAGGGGAAAATGGGAAGTGACTGCTTATTGGGTAGGAGGTTTTCTTTTGGGGTGATGAAAATGGTTTAGAACTTAATGAAGGTGGTGATTGTACAACACTGTGAGAGTACTAAATGACTCTGAATTGCAGATGTTAAACTGGTTAATTTTCGGGCACCTGGGTGCCTCAGTTAAGTGTCTGGCTCTTAGTTTCAGCTCCAGTCATGATCTCACAGTTTGAGTTCAACACCTGCATAAGAGCAGAGCTAACAATGCAGAGCCTGCTTGGGATTCTGTCTCCCTCTCTTTCTGCTGCCCTGGTCACTCTCTATTTCTCTCTCTTTCACAAAAATAAACAAATATTTTAAAAAATAAAATAAAATGAGTAATCTTATGTCATGTGAATTTCACCTCAATTAAAAACAATATACCAAAATAAACAGAACTGTTATACATCATAAGCATCTAATTAGAAAATTTAATTTTTAAGGATTCCCATATATTCCTAACAAATATTTTACAATTATGAATAAATTCCACAAAGTATATTCTACACCTTTATGGTACAAAAATATCAAAAAATTTTATTAAAAGAAAAAAGCTAAGGGGGAGAGGGGGCAAGATGGTGGAGAAGTAGGGAGCTCCGTACAGTGCACTCGCCCCCATATCTCACACGCAAAAGATCTGAAGCCATAGGAAGCTTTACAGTACCCAAGAGATTGGGAGAAAAAGGACACAGAATCCACTGAGAAAGACTTCTAATGTGAGTGTGAACTGGGGAAGATAAAATCGGACCAGATTCAGAGACTCCAGGGACGGGGGCGATCCCCCTCTGCGGGGAGTGAGAGGGGAAAATAGAGAGTCTGAAACTGCTCAAGACACTGTCTCTGATGCTAGGAAAAAGAAAAACCTCCGCTCTGGGCACAGAGGACGCTGTGCGCCAAATCCCTGCGCGCCAGGTCCCCGCGAGCCAACTCATCCCGGAGGGGCTGCGCACTCGGACCACTTCTTTGTGCTCCTGGCTGGCTGGACCCCTGGAGGAACTGCGCGCAGACACTGGGCGTCGAACTCCTGGCTGGCTGGAACTCTAGAGGGAAGGCGAAGAGCTTAAAAACAGGGAGATTTGCCCGCGAATTCGTGTTTCAGGTGACAAGACACAGAAGCCCTGGTTTCCCTCTCTACAGCGGGCCCTACGTGCCCCGCAGCCAAACTCCCACCCATGCTCCCCAACACTACCTGGAGGAGAAGGGAGCAGCTATTCTGGCTCCATCCCCAGGGCTAGGCAAGAGGCTTGGAATTGCCCCGAGGGGCTCACCTGCGAGGTTGTGTCTACAGCAATTTCAGTGGGGCGCTCAGACTGGGATGTGGAAACTAGGCCTGGCCTGGGTTACAGAGCCCAACCAACATTGGCTACGCCCCTGGCATGGGGAGTTAACACACCCAAAAAAGCGAGATGCAGCGCTTGGTTCAAGAAGGGACTGGAGCGCCGCCACTCTCCTCCCCACAACGGCCAAGGCAGAGCTCCCACCTGACCCATTGGATCACACCATGCTCATCGCTGCTTGAGAGCTGCCTCGCCCCCCCCCTTTTTTTTTCCATGCCTGGGACAATGACAGAGTAACTCTGGTCGCCAGCTTGCTTAAACAGTCACATTTAGTCCATTCTGTAGATGTAAATTCTACACCTACCGACCTTTTCATCTCTTTATCTCAGGAGTAATTAGACTATATAGTTTCTCTGGATAACACCACCGTCCTTCTCTCACCTGTCCAACCATATTCCACCCTTTAGCTCTTTGAAAAAAGCTTCTTATCCCTTCTGCCTGATCATTCTGTTTCCAATGTTGCCTCATCCCCGCCCTGTCTTCTCTCTCTTTCTCTATGCTCTTCAACCAGCACTACATATACCTGGCTATTTAATTGTAGATGGGAAATCTGGTTATATGCTTTAAACTGTTCTTTGTCCATCAGTTTTCTTCTTTTTTCTTTTTCTCTTCTTCTTTTTGACCGTTTTATGTATGTTTTTAATTTTCTATTATTCATCATCCCTCCTCTGTCTTTTCTGTTAACTTTTTCATTTTCCCTCTAGGATTGCATGTAAGTTGGATTTGTCTGTGCGTTTGTGTGCCTCTGCTACCTGTGTGTTTGATGGTCTGTTTTCTTCTCCAGGGCTAACTCAAGAAATAAGCCAAAGTACATATGGTGGAGAGTCCCAAAAATCACTACGAGTAGGAAAATAAAATGACCAAGGTCTCAACAAAAGAGACCAAGAGATAACATTCAAAGAACACTCTCCGAAAGGATAGGCCCTGGACAGTCAAAGAGTCTTCTTGGGTTCAACAGCGCTCACAGGTGCAGACAGCATAACAAGTCTTTAAAACTAACAAGAGACAGAAAGCTAACTAAAATGACGAAACGAAAGAGCTCTCCTCCAAAGAAATTCCAAGTAGAATTGACAGCTAATGATCTGCTCAAAACAGATATAAGCAGCATAACCGAAATAGATTTTAGAACAATTATCATAAAATTAATAGCGGGGTTTGAAAAAAGCATAGACAACATCAAAGAAACTATGGCTACAAACAAGATGGAGAATAAAAATAGGCAGGATGAATTGAAAAATGCGATAAATGAGATACAAAATAAATTAGAGGCCTCAAATGCATGGATTGAAGAGGCAGAAAAGAGAATAAGTTATCTAGAAGAGAACATTACAGGAAAAGAGGAAACTGGAAAAAAAGAGACAAACTGATCCAGGAACATGAAAGAAGAGTTTGAGAGCTCAGCGATACAGTCAAACACAACAATATCCATATAATAGGAATCCCAGATGAGGAAGAGAGAGGGAAAGGTGCTGAAGGAGTCCTGGAACAAATTATAGCAGAGAACTTCCCCGACCTGGGGAAGGAAGTAAACATTGAATACAAGAGGCTCAGAGGACTCCCATTAGACGTAATTTGAATCTATCTTCAGCACGGCATATCATAGTAAAAATGGCAAAACATAAGGACAAAGAGAATTTTGAAAGCAGATAGAGAGAAAAGGGCTCTAACATACAAAAGGAATGAATGAGTGGTGTCAGACCTATCTACTGAAACTTGGTAGGCCAGAAAGGAATGGCAGGAGATCTTCAATGTGAAGAACAGAAAAAATATGCAGCCAAGAATCCTCTATCCAGCAAGACTGTCATTCAAATAGAAGGAGAGATAAAATTCTTTCCAAATAAACAGAAACTGAAAGAATTTGTCACCACTAAGCCAGCCCTACAAGAAATCCTGAGGGGGATGCTCTAAAGGACAGGTTGCAAGGAACAAAGATATCAGAGACACCACCACAAGCATGAACCCCACAAAAGACACAATGACTCTAAACCCACATATTTCAATAATAACACTGAATGTAAATGGGCTGAATGCTCCAATCAACAGACACAGGGTAGCAGAATGGATTAAAAAACAAAATCCTTCTATATGCTGTCTACAAGAAACTCATCTTAGACTGGAAGATACCTTCAGATTAAAAGTAAGGGGATGGAGAAAAATATATCATGCTACTAGAAATCAAAAGAAAGCTAGAGTTGCTATACTTATATCAGACAAACTGGACTTTAAAATAAAGACAATGACAAGAGATGAAGAAGGGCATTACATAATAATTACAGGGTCTATCCATCAGGAAGAACTAACAATCATAAATGTCTACGCTCCGAATATGGAAGCACCTAAATATTAACACAATTAATCACAAACAGAAACAAGCCTATAGATAAGAATGTGCTAATAGCAGGGGACTTTAATACTCCACTTACAGCAATGGATAGGTCAACCAGACAGAAAATCACTAAAGAAATAATGGACTTGAAAGACACATTGGACCAGATGGATCTGACGGATATATTTAGGACCCTACATCCTGAGGCCAGGGAATTCACTTTCTTCTCAAGTGCACATAGCACATTCTCCAAGATAGATCACATACTGGAACATAAAGCAGCCCTCAATAAATATAAAAGAATTGAGATCTACCATGCACACTTTCAGGTCATCATGCTTTGAAACTTGAAATCAATCACAGAAAGAAGTTTGGAAAACCTCCAAAAACATGGAGGTTAAAGAACACCTGACGAAAGAATGAATGGGCCAATCAGGCAATTAGAGATGAAATTAAAAAATTGATGGAAACAAATGAAAATGAAAACACAAAAATCCAAAATCTACGGGATTCAGCAAAGGCAGTCCTAAGAGGAAAGTACATTGCACTCCTATTTCAAGAGATTAGAAAAAGTGCAAGTCCAAAATCTAACAGCTCACCTAAAGGAACTAGAGGCAGAGCAACAAGAACGACCTAAACACAGTGCAAGAAGAGAAATAGAAAAAATCAGATCAGAATTAAACAACATAGAGACCAAAGAAACAATTGAACAGATCAATGAAATCAAGAGTTAGTTTTTTGAAAAAATAAACAAAATTGACAAACCTCTAGCCAGGTTCTCAAAAAGAAAAGAGAGAGCACCCAAATAGACAAAATCATGAAGGAAAATGGACTTATTACAACCAACCCCTCACTCTTTGCAGATGACATGATACTCTGCATCAAACACCCAGCAGACTCCACCAGAAGCCTACTAGAACTGATCCAAGAACTCAGCCAAGTTGCAGGGTACAAAATCAACGTACAGAAGTCAGTTGCATTTTTATACACCAACAATGAAGCAACAGAAAGAGAAATCAAGAAACTGATCCCATTCACAATTGCACAAAAAACCATAAAATACCTCGGAATAAACCTAACCAAGGATACAAGAGATCTGTATGAGGAAAACTATAGAAAACTTATGAAGGAAATTGAAGAAGACACAAAGAAATGGAAAAACATTCCATGCTCATGGATTGGAAGAATAAATCTTGTTAAAATGTCATTACTACCCAAAGCACTCTACACATTCAATGCAATTCCAATCAAAATTGCACCAGCATACTTCTCAAAACTAGAACAAACTATCCAAAAATTAGTATGGAACCACAAAAGACCCCGAATAGCCAAAGTAATCCTGAAAAATAAAACCAAAACGGGAGGGATCACCATCCCAGACTTTAGCCTCTACTACAAAGCTGTCATCATCAAGACAGTATGGTATCGGCACAAAAACAGACACATAGACCAATGGAACAGAATTGAGAACTCAGACCTGGACCCAAAGGTATACAGCCAACTAATCTTTGACAAAGCAGGAAAGAATACCCAATGGAAAAAAGACAGGCTCTTTAACAGATGGTGCTGGGAGAACTGGACAGCAACATGCAGAAGAATGAAACTAGATCATTTTCTCACACCATACACAGAAATAAACTCAAAATGGATAAAGGACCTGCATGTGAGACAGGAAACCATCAAAACCCTAAAGGAGAAAGCAGGAAACAACCTCCTTGACCTCCACCGCAGCAACTCTTACTTGACACATCCCCAAAAGCAAGGGAATCAAGAGCAAAAATAAACGATTGGGACCTCGTCAAGATCAAAATCTTCTGCACGGCAAAGGAAACAATCCACAAAACTAATAGGCAACCAACGGAATGGGAAAAGATAGTTGCAAATGACATATCAGATAAAGGGTTAATATCCAAAATCTATAAGGAACTCACCAAACTCTACACTCAAAAAACAAACAACCCAGTAAAGAAATGGGCAGAAGATATGAACAGACACTTCTCCAAAGAGGACATCCAGATGGCCAAGAGACACATGAAACGATGCTCAGCATCCCTCCTCACCAAGGAAATACAAATCAAAACTACACTGAGATACCACCTCACGCCAGTGGCTAAAATGAGCAAATCAGGTGACTCTAGATGCTGGTGAAGATGTGGAGAAACGGGCACCCTCCTACACTGTTGGTGGGAATGTAAACTGGTACAGCCCCTCTGGAAAAAGGTGTGGAGGTTCCTCAGGAAATGAATAATAGAACTCCCCAATGACCCAGCAATAGCACTGCTATTTACCCAAGGGATACAGAAATGCTGATGCATAGGAGCACATGTACCCCAATGTTCATAGCAGCACTCTCAACAATAGCTAAAACATGGAAAGAGCCTAAGTGTCCATCAACAGATGAATGGATAAAGAAGATGTGGTTTATCTATACAATGAAATACTACATGGCATTGAGAAAGAATGGTATCTGGCCAAGTGTAGCAACATGGATGGACCTTCAGGGTATTATGATGAGTGAAATAAGTCAGGCAGAGAAGGACAAATATCACATGTTTGCACGTATAGGAGGATTAGAAGGAACTTAACTGAGGACCATGGGGTAGAAGAAGGGGAGAAATGGTGGGGGAAAGGGAGAGAGGCAAACTATGAGAGACTCTTGAATGCTGAGAACAAACTGAGGACTCTCGTGGGTGTGGGGGGAACGGGGGAGATGGGCATAGAGGGGGGCACTTGTGGGGATGAGCACTGGGTGTTATATGGAAACCAACTTGACAATAAACTATCTGTAAAATAAATAAATAAATAAAAGAAAAATGCTAATTCGTTAAGCAATAGACATGGTTTCAGCTCAGGTCATGATCTCACAGTTGTGAGCTCAAGCCCCACATCAGGGATGCAGAGCCTTCATGGGATTATCTCTACCTCTCTCTCTGCCCCTCCCTGGCTTGCTTACTCACTCTCTTAATAAATAAACAAACAAACAAACAAACACATACTAAATAAATGACAACATAGACCATGGTAATAGATCGGAATTCTGTATAATAATTCCTCTAGAATTAGTTCATAAATGCAGTGTAATCCTTTCCAAACAATGGCAGTGTTTTTCATTGGTTTTGAAAAGACGATCCTAAAATTCATATTAAAGAATAAAATGCCAAGAATAGTCAAGGTAATTTTAAAGACTATGAGGGAAGGAACTTGCCTTGACTCCCCAAAACAAGAATCGGGTAAGAATAGTGTGGTCATAGAATTTATCCAGGATACCTTGTTGTATGTGTGCCAGGAGTTATATATTTATATACCCATTAGAGAATTAACATATAGCTATATGGTCAACATAAGCCTTCCAATGAAAGCACTTCATTTGGTTTAATTACATCTTCAGGGACAAACAGTCAATTCTAGGACCTTTACAATGGCAATGAATCTTTACAACATTGAAATGCCTCCAAAGTTTACAATTAGAGCAACATACACACAAAGTGCAATACACAAACACACACACACACATTAAAGGTGTTCAACATTATGTTCAAATGAAAATTTGGATGTTTTGAAAGACTTTCTGATAATTTTTTTCCTTCATCTCCCCAAATTCAGGGAGGCAGAACCAGTAAGAAACATGAAAGAAAAATTCTATAAAAATACTTAACATTAGTACAAGATTTTCAGTAAACATCTTCTATAATTACAAATGTTACCAAAAGGCATCAAAGGGGCCAAAATACTTTTCACAATAAAGAGGTGCTATTAAGAAGCATGTCGGGAGATCAGGCATTACCCAGGACGATCCAGGCCACCAGACCACATGATCACCATAGGTACATTCCTACGGATCTATATGTGACTATGTACGGTCACACTTCATTCAGGCAGTAGGGGTATATTTTGTAATCATTTTATCTTGGAGCATTCTGTAGGAAATTACATTGCTCTACATTTAGATGTTCTATGAATCCCTTCCTGAGGTTTATTTTTAAGACAATGATGGGCATTTGTTAACACCCACTTTGAAAATGTTCCAAACTAAAACTCTTGTGGCCATGTTTTGAGGGCCTTGGTCACCCATCTGTTCATGAGCTGGAATAAACTTAAAATTATTTTTAGGAGAAATCTTGGCTTACTCCTCAGTACTTGCTCAATCCATCACTCTGTGGAGTTGAAGTGGCCTCCTACTCTAACACATGCAAATCCATAAGTCTACATGGAAAAATACATTATTATTATTAAAAAGATGAAGTATAAATATTGGGCTGGGAAAAACATGTGCAAAAGGGAATACAAAAGCTCCTACAGTGTAACAAGCTTTCTTGAGTTCAGAGAACTCTGATTACAGGTATGTGGGTCTGCTTTTAACCAGAACATAGACTGTTTCTCAAACACTTATTTGAGAGGATGTTAAACTCACTGCTAGTAAATACTTAGTTAAAAGATTAACTGAAAGAAATATGTATTCTGCAGAACTGCCTGAATTAGGTGTTGTCTCTGTCTTCCAAAACTTGAAAATTCATCCTTAAAAGGACATCAGGACACCTTAATACCTGGCCTGCAATGCTTCAGTGGCTCATGAAATTCTCCTGCTACATTGTTCTGATTTGTTCTGCTAACAGCCTGCAGAGAATGAAGGTGAAAAAACAGTCCTATGAAGCTTTATTTGTTGAGGATATTATCCACTTAAAAACACCCCCCTCTTTATGTGGCCCTTTACGATACATTTTCTCAGGGCTCAGAACCAGGAATAATTGTGCTATTCTGATCTTAAGAACACTGTGGCTCATGTTTCAGTCTTGTTACAAAAAAGTTGAAAGCCAAATGGTCCTCTAACAGTGCTTGGGAACTCGTAACATGCTTTTTCTGTTCTAACTTCACCTGTCATTATAGCTTAGCATTATAACCTTTATTTTCTCTTTACCATAATCCCCTTGTTCGTAAAAGCCCTTCTGTACTATACTTGTATTTGAGGGTTTGGGGGAACCAGATAAGGTTTATAAATACACAAGTATACACACACCCAAAAGAAAACAATCTATAAAACCATCAAGCCTTATATTCTCACTGCAACATAAGATGGTTGGGTACTGTAATCTCTCATGTTCTAACTTCATAAAATTCTAAATTTTTGTTCTCTAACTGGCTTAGCATCTAATCTCTCTTAACATCTTGAAGCAGGTTCTACTCCTCACTTTCTCCATCTCTGAAGTGGCAGTATAGTTTATACATATTCCTTACAACTATACAAAACAACAGAGTTTCCCAAATATGCTTATTTATTTTTTCTTTCTATAATACTCATTATAGGTAGCAAGAGCAGAAATGAACTATGCATTATAGGGACACATTATGAACTCTACTGCAGCATTCTAAAATGTCACTCTGAGTAATTTCCTTTCTGACAAACTGCTATGGTTAAGCCATCTTTCCCCTGTACCCTCTCCTCTCAAGCCCAGCCACCAGCATTGACTTCATATAAACCTAAAGAAATCTACTTCTTATAAGACACCTTCCAAAAGAGCCATAAAAATGTTTTAATGTTTTATATATTTCTGATAGAGAGAGAGAGCAGGGGAGAGTCAGAGAGAGAAGGAGATACAGAATTCGAAGCAGGCATCAGGCTCTGAGCTAGCTGTCAGCACAGAGCCCCATATGGGGCTCGAACCCACGAACTGTGAGATCATGACCTGAGATAAAGTCAGACACAACCAACTGAGCCACCAGGCACCCCATGAGAGCCATAAAATTTTAATTCTGGTATTTTTTGTATCAAAAGCATAACAGAAAGAAAACATCTTTCCTTTTTAATAGATGAAGTGATATTATTTCAACATTGATATACTAAATCAGTTGAAAGAATTATGAGACAAAATGCAAAATTACCATATGTAGTGTTTGAAAAGCATCATAGTCTAGTGCTTATGTGCACAGACTGGGTTACAAATCAAACTGCTATATTCTAATGCCAGATCTTCCACCTACTAGCTCTCAACTTCAGCAAAGTGACACAAAATCTCTGTGCATCTATGAAATAGGAGTAAGTTGATACAAGAATCAAATGAGTTGATACAAGTAAAGCTACATAGTCAGTGTTGACTATTATCATTACTCAGCCACAAAGCTATAGAATTCAATGGATTAATAAGTAACACCCAGAATGAATTAGCTCTTATTGTTCATACTGCAAATATAAACGGAACAAATTTCTTTTTAATAGGCTTTTTGTTTCCTTTTTGGACAGTAGCAGCAACTATAAGAATATAAAAATATATAAAATATATATATACACCAATCTTCTAATAAAATAAAAAACACAAATCATAGATTTTTAAAAGATTTTTAGAAATATATGCATGACATTATATTAGAATTCCCCTACCTTCATTTTGAAACATTTGCATAGGTCTTTGTCTTTTGGAGATTAAATAAAATAAATAAAACAAATGATATAAATGGAAGAGAATCAGGGTTTTTAATATATTCTGATGGCAGTAAATAAACAAATATGGCTAAAGTGGCCCTCTGGTAAATCAGTTCTCAATTCTTGGCCCAGTTCACTGACATTTACATTTCATCATCCTTATCCAGGCAATAGAAATAGCAAAACATGTGGCACATTTTGCAAACTGTATGTCATGATTGCCATTATATCTGATATAATTTGTGTAATGAGAAAAAAAAATAACTCAATTCTTTAAGTAAAACAAAACATAACCTCTTGACTTTTGGCTGCTCAAATGAATGGCACCCAACTTCTCTTTTCTCATAAATGTTGAATTGGATATTTGTGTTTAGAGGAAGTGATTCTTCTCTTTATTTTAAACTATTGCTACAGCTTTGGCTTTATGTGCCAATTTTGAAAACAATTCTAGAATTCACATCATGAAACGTGAGTTATGTGCCCACAGAGAATTGTTTAAATTTCCTGAGGGAGCTTAATACTCACCCACGCCATCTGGAGAGCAATTTCCCAGTTCCCACTGCCACACACCTACCTGAATATATTTAGTTTTGGTCTGGCTTCAGCCCCCTCAATTGATTTAGAAGCTGATAACTTCTCAGTGAGATCACTTTTTTGTCTTGTTAAAGTGTTTAAATCTGTTACATCATTCAAGCTTAACTCTTTCTTCTGGAAACCAGAATGACTAACATACAAAACAGACCAGCAAATGCTTCATTGAGAGAGGCTCTATTTGTAGGCATTTCCCAACTTGTCACCATCTCCACTTTGAACAGTTCATTTCCTCTAAGTCATTTACAAAATCTCTTTCAGTCTTATGCTATAATAATAGGACCTCATTTATGTCATACTTTTAACTTACCATAAATTATAGCTAACTATCACTTGGATTTATTTTCCTTAATACCTCACTAGAATCTGAAGAGGTCAATCTTTGCTCTAGGCTTCCTAGAAAGGTGCAGTTTCCTTATCTTTCTCCTATAACCCACAAAATAATTTTTCTTGCGTGATTTAGTTTAACCTATTCAATTATTCCAGCCGTTGGAACTATGGGAGGCCATCCTGTCATTACTCAAATCTTCCAAGTGGAATGATGTCATATTTGTGCCACCCCCCAGGGGATAGCTCATTTCTATGGGATGGCACTTTGCTGCACATCGTCACTGAAGATTTCACTATCAGATTTGCAGCCAGTAAAAATATCATCTTCAATAAATGCAGCTTGTCACAATTGCATTTTTACTGTTTGCCATTCTTTCTTTTCTTTGCCTGACTTAAGACTCAGGTAATTGTCTTATGAGGTTAATATATCATCCATTTTATTTGCAGGACTCTCTTTCTGACCTTTCCCTCTCTCCCCCCTGAAGAGTAAACCAGAATAGCTACACAGAATGTCTCAAGTGACTGAAAAAAAAGGCATTTCCCATTTTACTCAAACATTTAAAATCAAACATTTCTGTCATTGATTCATTCAGTCAAAACTATTTAGTGTCTACTTCATGCTGAGCATATTCTAGGTGCTAGGTATATAGCAGTCAACAGGCAAACCTCTGCCCCTATGTATTGTCTATTTGAGTGAGGGGTAGGGAAATAGATACTAAACAAGTATGAACAGAGGACACAAGATGTCAGGTAGTAGTAAGGTTTCAAAGGAGAATAAAGTAGGCTAAAGAAAAAGTCCATGCAGTGTGTTACAGAGGTGGGAGAGTTGCTGTTTGAACTAAAATAGCACAAAATCTGGATAAGATATATATTGTATAGAATATTTGTTAAGCATATGTACTTTGGAGCCAGATCACTTGGGTTAAAACCACTTGGCTTGTATATGCATAATAACTGTTCTGCTTATTTACTGCTATGTAACAAATGACCCCAAAACTCTGTGGTTTAAAATAATAATTGATTTTACTCACGGATCTGTGAGTGAAGAAATCTGACATGTACATGATGTCTGTGGCTTCAGTTGATGACTTGAACAGTTAGGAGCCATAGCCATGACAACTGGGGCTCACTGAGCATCAATCCTTCTTTGTGTGAGCCTTCAACTTGGCTCCCTTCAGCCTCCTCTCAGCATAATGACCTCAAGGTTGTCAGACTTTTAAATGTATCTTAGGACTCTATAAGCAAGTGTTCCAAAGGACAGGAAATGGAAGTTGCCAAATCCTTAAGGCTTGGACCCAATGCAAAGTGTTACTCTTGCCATATTATAAGAGTCGAAGCAGACACAGAGTCCATACGTTTCAAGGAGAGGGATCTCCTCTCACTGGAGAGTGTTGAAGAATTTGTAGACATCTTTAGTCTGCCGGAATGTCCTTGAACCAGCTCCATTGATTTCTCTACACCTCTGTTTCCTTAGCTGTTAATATGAACCATAACAGAATCTCACAGGTTTGTTAGAAAATAAATTAGATAATAAAAGTAATGTGTGTAACACAATAAGCATTCAATAAGTATTAGCTGCTATTTTTAATATTCCCTTAGTGTGAATAGAGCAATTAAAATAACACATTTTCCCCTCAGACAAAGATAAACTGGACTTTAGCTGAGTTCTTATTTTTTTTTTTAATGTTTTATTTATTTCTAGGAGAGAGAGAGAGACAGTGTGAGCAGGGAAGGGTCAGAGAGAGAGGGAGTGACAGACTGAAACAGGCTCCAGGCTCTGAGCTGGCAGTCAGCACAGAGCCCGCCGCGGGGCTCGAACCCACAAACCACGAGATCATGACCTAAGCGAAAGTCGGACACTCAACCGACTGAGCCACCCAGGCGCCCCAAAGATAAACTGGACTTTAAAGATACATGATGGGGCACCTGGGTGGCTCAGTCGGCTGAGTGTCCAACTTCGGCTCAGGTCATGATGTCACAGTTCGTGGGTTCGAGCCCTGCATCAGGCTCTGTGCTGAATGCTTGCTCAGAGCCTGGAGCCTGTTTCAGATTCTGTGTCTCCTTCTCTCTCTGTCCTTTCCCTGCTCACTCTCTTACTCTGTCTCTCAAAACTAAATAAATATAAAATTTAAAAAAATTTTTAAAAGATATACGACAGTAAAGAATCTGACATCTGACATTTCTTTTAAAAATGTACAAATGTTGACTAGCTTTATAATGAGTAACAATAACCACTGCCCCTTCAAGTTCCCTACCTCCTAAATACACACACATACACACAACGACACTATCACTCTCTGCCCTAGGAGTGGGTTAGCAAACTAAGTGAGGTCCTTGGTCAGTGGAAAGGGTTTGGACGAAAGAAAATGAGGACCATGGTGTTTTGTTATTGGTGATAGGGTTCTCACTTTGGTTACAGGAGGTAAGTTTGTGAAAGAATAGGCATACCATAGCAAATATAGTTTTACAAGACCCTAAATGACTGTGTAAGAATGTCCATTCTGCTGCAGAATGGAGCTCAAGCAACAGGGAGGCTTGGAGGTTGGCTTTCAAGGCTTCTCTCCTAGATCAGACCACGACCTGCCCCAAGGGATCTCCTACCTCCCAGTTTGGGCAACATCTCTACCCTCTGCACTCTATTAATAGCCCCTCAGAGTCTTGATGCCAATATTGAATGAATGGGACAATGTCACCACTGTCCTTCACTAACCTGTGATGAAAGGAGCCAGCTTCCTCTTGTCATCATTTCAGTTTCTCTCTCACACTTCCTCTACAAGATGTGCTCTAATGTGCTACTTTAGTTTATTTCACAGAGTATGCTTCAAATTTGAAACAGGGCCTCCATGTTTACATACTTTTCCAGAAAGAACAATGACTACGCCTAAGATATCCTTGGTCCCTTATATCATTTCTTTTGTGATGGCAAGTGCTCCACCTGTGAGGTGAGATTAGGGTTATGGTCCAGCTGAAAGTTAAGAACTAGTGGACCCTGGCCTTTTCATGGGGCCAAACTTGGGACCTTGACTACACCAGTAGAGATTAACTGAACACAGGCACTACTCACAGCAGTATTTTTAACACCAGTTTGTGGGACAGGTTTTAAGGAACCCCACAACATGAACTGACCAAACTGAAGAAAATACTAATCACCCTACTTAAACAATTAACAACAATAACAATGCAACAAAACATATTTTCTCACTATAGCCCAAAAGTAAACAAGTGAAGGTACAATATACAAGAAGACTGTAATGTGGTAATCTTACCCTTATCATGGTTTTCTATATTGACATCATAAAGAATTTCCTAAAGCCTAAGCCAAAATCAAACTCCTGCTCTGATCTGTGAATTTGCCAACATCCAAAATAAATCAACACATCAAGAAAGATCTGTATCTTCCCACTTGTAATGCTGGTTTGTAACTCTAGAGGGGAGGACAAAAAAATAATAAATCTTGATTAGCAAGAATTTCTTGAAAAGAAAGAGCAAATGATAGTTACTAAGAAAAATTGTAAGGCAAATATAAAATCCTATCCAATTAATTTTAAAATGGACATATTGATTTATATTCTGCTTAACTTTTTCTTTTTTTCCCACTAAGCGGCTTTGGAAATATCTTTTAGTAGATGAGAAAATAGTGTGTGGAATCAATCAATCAATTAATGTTGATTAAACTACATTTAACATTTTTTGAAGTTTCAGAAATGTGACAATTTGAGGGAGATTTTGGTATCTTCATTCTTATCTCAACTTGAAGCCAGAATACCATCCCCATATCCACACAATCTGCCCATCAGAATTCATCAGCACAGGAGGATTGATGAGGTGTTCCTTTTGTGGGAGCTATTTGTGTACTTGTCAGATTGTCACAAAATAGAGATAGTTTAAATATACATTTCCTCAAGGCAAAGGAATGAACCACGGTATCTCAGAGGGGACCTTATAACTATATACTTTTTCAGGTTCATTCTCCCACTATTAACAATCTGTTGGAGAGCATAAGCATTGGGGGAGATTCCAGATATAATATAATATATTCAGTATTTCCATTACAAACTCCTGCATAATAAACCACCTCCAAATCTAGTGGCTTACAACAACCACAACCACAACCACAACAACACCTTGCTTCTCATAATTCTAAGCTTGCTTAGGTAGTTTTTCTCCTCTCTGTGGTATGGAATCACTCATGTGGTTGCATTCAACTGGGAGATTAGCCTCCTTCCAATAGCCTCTCAAAGTTGAGTAGTCCAGCCCAAACTTTTTTTTTTTAATGTTTTATTTATTTCTAGGAGAGAGAGAGACAGCATGAGCAGGGGAGGGTCAGAGAGAGAGGGAGTCACAGACTCTGAAACAGGCTCCAGGCTCTGAGCTGGCAGTCAGCACAGAGCCCGACGCGGGGCTCGAACCCACGAACCGCGAGATCATGACCTGAGCGAAAGTCAGATGCTTAACCGACTAAGCCACCCAGGCGCCTCAGCCCAAACTTCTTTATGGCACAACACCTTGCTCCCAAGAGGGAGTGTTCCAATGCTTGTCATCCAAAAGCACTCAACAAACAACCCTCTTCTTGGATCATGCTAGCCAATGTTCCCAAAGGTCAGATGTAGCCATGTGGCTGAGCTCAGTATTACTAAGCACAAGGATTGCACAGGCTATAATATCAGAATATATGACCATTGGGCAGCACCAACATAATTATCTACTCCATCCAGTTCTCCATCCAAGAGAAAATATCTCAAGTATATACCTCAATTATCCTTGAACACTCTAATCAGATTGCACCCACAACCTTATAAAACAGACCATTTCAATTTGAGACAATATTTATTAGAAAGTGCTTCCTCTGTCTTCCTCTAACTTCTACCCACCAGTCCTAGTTCTGCTTTCTTGAGGAACATAGAAAAAAATGTGTTTGATTTTCTTTCTAAGTATAACACCTAAAGAAATGTAAGGAGGATATAATGTTTCTCCATACTCTTCCAAGTCCCCATATCTGCTTTCTGAACTCAGCATTTTCAGTTTCTTCTTAGCAGCCTGGTCAAACTAGCAATGGCAACAGATAAGGTCTATTTAGGATAAGTTTGACTATTCTCTTAAATTTCTCACATCAGAAATGCTGGCTTATACAGAATTGAACTCATTCCTTTTTTTATGTTTTATTTATTTTTGAGATCAAGAGAGACAGAACACAAGCAGGAGAGGGGCAGAAAAAGAGGGAGACAGAATCTGAAACAGTCTCCAGGCTCTGAGCTGTCAGCACAGAGCCCTATGCAGGGCTTGAATTCATAGACCGTGAGGTCATGACCTGAGCTGAAGTCAAATGCCCAACCAATTAAGCCACCTGGGTGCCCCTAATTGGGCTAATTCCTAAGGCAACAACTAATAAGAGTCTTCCAAGATAATTATAAAAGACTCAAATTAAAACACAGAAGAGAGGAAGGAAAAGAGAGAGAGAGCTCATAATAGGAGACTGCCTCTGTTGGGTACATTTTCACACAGAATGGTAGCATTGAGAACAAAGCTACCTTTGAGCCACTTGCTCTATGTCATATGGAGGTCATTCAAATAAATGCACAGGACAAAAAAATAAAACACCCTTCAGTGGTCCAGTAAGTTTTATACTATCTTGAAGCAAACTATGAAAGCAATCCCAGATAACTGGATGTCACCAGTGATGGACCCAGAAGACTCCAACCTGCATGAAAGGGTCCAACTGTCATTCTGATTCTATTCAGACATCCACCACAAACCATTCTAGAATGATGGGGATTTCAAATTGTTTGCAATAAACTCCAAATGCCAGAGCAAACAACAATCACTTCTGACCAACTCAGAATATTTCAGGATATCCTCAAATTCAAATCCATTAAATCTCTCAACTGAATTGATTTGCTGGAACAATTATAGATCAGGTATATAGATAACCTCACAGTAGAACCAGCTAAACAAGAATGCAAAGGGCAGGCAGAACCTCTTATCAACTCTGCAGCCAAAACAATAAGACCCTATGAAGTCAAGTCCCTGATGTGGTATCCGGGATTATGGGCAATTGACTGAAGGCATCTAGGTCTCTTCATCAACAATATGGAAGAAATTGGTAATTTGCAAGTTTTCTTTAGACTGAAGTCTTATTTAAATCTCTATGAATTCGGAACAACTCTCTTCTCTCCTAATTTGATATTGTCATATATTGGGCTCCATGAAAATAGACTCTTAGACAGAAATGATCATATAAGAAATCTATTGGAAAAAAATTTTTTTTTAATTTTTAATGTTTCTTATTTATTTCTAGGAGAGAGAGAGAGAGAGATAAACAGTGTGAGCAGGGGAGGGACAGAGAAAGAGAGAGTCACAGACTGAAACAGGCTCCAGGCCATGAGCTGACTAGGCAGGTCTCGAACCCACGAACCACGAGATCATGACCTAAGCGAAAGTCGGACGCTTAACTGACTAAGCCATCCAGGTGCCCCTGGAAAAATTTTTGAGATCAATCCTTGCATAAATGAAGAGGAGGGAATGAAGCAGGGCTGGGCAAAGGCAGAACTTCGCTTCAACAAATCCAAAGTCAACTCAGCTGATCCCACCCCCCAACCCCCTGCAACAGGGACACTGAAACTTAAATGACCCTTCTTGTCCTGAATTAGAATGACAAGTACGTAATGTTATACATCTACACTAACATTCATAGGATGCAAGTTTCTCCAGGAAGGGATGTGACCTTGGACAATGTATATCTTCTCTGTCAAGGTACTTCCCAAAAAAAGGCTAAGAGGTTAGGGGTATCACTTCCAGCAGCTTTGGAATAAGTCCTTTCTTTCTTTTTCTTTTCCAAATGTTTATTCCCTTTTGAGAGACAGAGTGTGAGCAAGGGTGAGGCAGAGAGAGACAGAATACGAAGGAGGCTCCAGGATCTGAATAACTGTCAGCACAGGGCCTGACATGGGGCTCGAACTCACAAACCACGAGATCATGACCCGAGCAGAAGTCAGATACTTAACTGACTGAGCCACCCAGATGCCCCTAAGCTCTTTATTTCTAAAAGAAAATTTGGGCAGCATATCCAGAGCCCATGCTTGACATTTAATGTAATATTCTTTCCATGGCCACATGAAGTGATATATAGCTGCCCAAGACAAAATATGAGCTTTACCAAACACAATATAAGTTTGACTCATATTCTATTTTGCCACAGTTTGAGACCAAGGTCTAACTGAGAATTCAGATACCTTGAATTTTAAAAATGACTAGATTGAGTCATATAAAAAATTCCTGTCAGATACATCAAATCCACAGATGCTTCTTCCTTCTGAACTCTTAATACAATTGTTTTGTCACAGATATGTAAAGAAATACCACTGCCATAATCTTGTTGCACATGCTGAACAAGTGTACACAGAAAAATTAACAAATTCAAAGGATAGTTTACTGATTTGGAAACTGTCTGGCTTTTTAAATAATGATTTCATTAAATTTCAATATATAAGTAGAATAGGAAGATAACACATAATTTCTTTATCTTTATTACATATGAACAGATAAAAAACTGTCCATTGTCAGTTTAGTCTGCCAAATCACCAGACCAATTGTTTTGCCACGAGAAAGAGCTTTTCTTATTCTCAATTTGTTAAAGGTTTTACTCCAAACTGGATCCACTACATCGTGTGTGTGTGTGTGTGTGTGTGTGTGTGTGTGTATCTTATATAAAAATAGTACACGTACACACAACCCATTTATCAGCAATACAATAGCTTCCCTGCTTATAACTAACATTATCTAAATTCCAGAATATGTTTACTTCCAATTCTTTTGACATCCTCTACTTAAATAAGCACATCAGAGCACCAGGTTGAAGTCTGTCAATTCTTTTGAAATTCAAAACCTGCAAGGCAAAAGTTATGTATAAGTTTTATAGAGAAGAGGATTGATTTATATGATTCTGTTTCCCCAACATGCATTCCATTTTTATTTCATTCAGTTCAATTGAACAAATCTTATTGAAGGGCTACCATGGCCAAGATGCTATGGGATATTCAGAAGTTAACCTGACACAGGTTCTGCCTCCTGGATATATATGAGTGTGTGTGTGTGTGTATTCAGAAATCTGTAAGGTAATTATGGTAGGTTGAAGCATATGAAAGTGAACATTTGTCTACAAAAAAACAGCAATCACATTTGGATCAACCTAATATAACATAGAAGACAATGTAATTTATTTTCTTTTAGAAAGAGAGAACTCCCAAGTGGGGAAGGGGGGAGGAGAGGGGAGAGAGAGAGGAAAGAGAGAGAGAATGAGAATCTTAGGCAGGCTTCATGCCTAGTGTGGAACCCCATGCAACATGTGATCCCACAACCCCAAGATCATGACCTGAGCCAAAATCAAGTCAGATACTTAACAAACTGAGCTACTCACATGCCCTGTAGTTATTTTTTATAACAGAAATACAAAGGATTATGGAACCTCAGGAGAAGAAAATATTAATTCTAATAAAGGAAATTAGAGATTTCATCAAATGGGTCAGTCTGAGCAAGTGACTACAGATGGTTGGCAATAGCACAAAGGACCAGCTTGTGTAAACACTAAGAGAAAGTAAAGTTTAGTCCTTAGTCCGGAAGGACTGGAAACAATGGCTCTTTTATCTGGAAGTCTCAAATGCTCTCTCTCTCTGGAAGTTTTTTCAGCAAAAGTATTTGCGGTTTGTTGGTCTGTTTTATTTTGGTTTTGGTTTTTTGACGGGAAGGAATGGAGCCCCTGGAATCAAGCATACATGTTTGAAAATCTAAGATTTTCAGTCCTTTGAACCACTAGCAATAAAATTCTAAAGCAGTTGTCTAAATAGGCTGAGATTTTCCCTTTTAGCTACCTGGAAAATGTGGAGTTGCTCTTTCAGGAAAACAGATGATGAATCTCATGAAGGCATATATTTCATTTAGTCAATAAAAATGTCTCCCAACCTATTCCACCCACACTAAACAATCAATATAAATGAAATTTTGGCCTACACAGACTGAAAATAGTAGGGCCAAAGCAAAGAAAGATACTAGAGAAGGATTATATGTGAAATTTTAATTTCATTTAGAGACTTTTCCTTGTGAAAAATCATTTATATAAGCATTTTCACACAAAATCAAGATTACTGGGTATGCCCCTTCATTCCTAAGATACAAAGGTGAACTTATTCATTACTAACTGGCTGCTTAAGGAGTGTTGGTTACAGCTCTTTGCTCATTATTTGTGGGTTTCTGCTCAATTACTCTACTACAGAAAGCTACTCCAGGGCTCATAGACCACACCTATAGAAATAATCGGTGATACAATGATAAATGATGTTGTTCTCGGGGAAAACAAGAAAGGGTTTGTACATGAAGTTGTTTAGATTTATTACAACACTTAAAACACAACCCCCTCTATTACTCAAACTAGTAACAGGTCAATATAGTTCACAATAGAAAAGGCAGCAGTACAGTCTTTATTTAAGTCTGTACTATTCAATACGGTAGCCACTAGCTACTTATGGCTATTAAGCACCTGAAATGTGGCTAGCCTGAATTATAACCTGCTTTAAGTATAAGTTACATACTGGGTTTCAAAGGTTTAGTAAGAAAAATATAAAATATCTGATTAATAATTTCTAAATTAATTACATGTAGAAATGATAACATTTGGACACATTGGATTAAATAAAATGTATTCTTAAAATTAATTTCACCTGTTTTTGTTAACTTTGTTTAATGTGACACTCAAAATGTTTAAAATCACATACGTGGTTTGCATTAGATTTCTTTGGGACAGCACTGGTCTAAGAGATACAACTTAACTTCTCTAAGCCTCATTATCTACTTCTATAAAAGGGAGAAAATAACCATTGTCCTGTCTTATTGATTTTCTGTATAGGAATATATTTTCTTTTTTTTGTTTAAAAAAAATTTTTTAATGTTTTATTTATTTTTGAGAGAGAGAGAGATAGAGACAGCATGAGCACGGAAGGGTCAGAGAGAGAAGGAGACCCAGAATCCGAAACAGGCTCCAGGCTCTGAGCTGGCTGTCAGCACAGAGCCCGAACTGGGGCTGGAACCCACGAACCGTGAGACCATGACCTGAGCCGAAGTCAGACGCTTAACCGACTGAGCCACCCAGGTGCCCCAGGAATGTATTTTCCTAATGTATAGGAAAACATTCTAAAAATTATTGAATACTAAATAAGTACAATGTACTATCAAAAAGAATAATTCCTAATGGAAAAGGTTAGCATAATGAATCCAAGTGTTAAATATAACTTTTAGCTTGCTCTGGCACAGAATTTCAATAGGCGAGACAAAACTAAGAAATGAAGATATATCCTCCAAACCTTTCAATGCTTTCAGTTCATATAAATTTGAAATGCTAAGCACATCTAACTATCTGCCAGGGTCCATGATGGATAAAGTCATCCAAGAGCAGGATAATATTCTATGAGGATGCTCAAGGGATGAAGTAAGCTATCACCCTACTCAGAGGTCAGCCTGGCTTGAAATTAAAAGGCTGTGGTATTAGAGTCCACCTAATGGTGAATGTATCAATGCAGCATTGGCAGTAAACAGCCATTTGGGTCCAGCATTTGTGACCACTGTTGATTGTCAAAGTAATGTAATTTTCTAATCTACCACAAAAATATAAAAACTGAGCCAAAGTTAGGAGAAGCTAATATTCTTAAACTAGAAATTGCTTCCTGTTTTAAACTTTTCTTTAGAATTACATCTGACTTTCCTGGTAGCACAAAATGGGGGTTACAAGATCTCAAGGATGTGAGAGTGATATAAATAAAGAGAGAAAAAAGTTCACCTACACTTAAAGCAAAGGTGCCTTGAGAATCTCTCACCAGGTTACACAATGTTAGGCCAATGGGCAGAGCTTCAAGAAAAGACACCTAAAGAAAGGTAACAAATACAACCTCCCTCATAAGCGGCGGATAGGGAGTCAACCAACTTTATCTATCATCCAGCTTCATATTCTGACCTATTATCCCATCTTTGACAGTTGTTATACTCTAATAATATCTAAGCAGTAGTAATTCTCAAAACACATAAAGCCTCAGAACCTGTATGTGTGCCATTCCTCTGCTGGAACATGCTTGCACTACCCTCCTTGCTGTTTCTCTGGCAAACTCATCTTCCTTCCCCAAGAGTCAACTCGTGTCACAACGTCTAGGAATCTATCCCTGACATGTTCTATAACACTTAGGCCTGTATTACAAAACTAACCACCTTAGAATGTAAACTGGTACAGCCACTGTGGAAAATAGTAGAGTTTCCTCAGAAATTAAAAATGGAACTGCCTTATGATCTAGCAATCCTACTTCTGGATATATAACTAAAGGAAACAAAATCATTGTCTCAAAGAGGTATCTATAGTCCCATGTTCACCGCAACATGATCCACAATGATCAAGGTATGGAAACAACGTAGGTGTCCTCAACAAATGAATAAAGAAAATGTGGTATATATAGACATAATGGAATATCATTCACCCTTTAAAAAGAAAGAAATGTTGGGGGGCCTGGGTGGGTAGGTAAGTTAAGCATGTGACTCTTGATTTTGTCTAAGATCATGATCTCACTGTTCATGAGATCAAGTCCAATTAGGCTCTAAGCTGACAGCACAGAGCCTGTTTGAGACTCTCTCTCCCTCTCTCTCTGCCCCTGCTCCACTTGCTCACTTGCACATGCTCTCTTTCTCTCTCAAAATAAATAAATAAACATCTGAAATAAATAAAAATCAAGAAATCCTGTTATTTGTGACACATGGATGACCCTGAGGGTATTATGCTAAGTGAAATAAGCCAGACAAAGACAAACAACAGATGATACTATTTATATGTAAAATCTAAAACTAACAAACAAAAAAAAGTGAACTCATAGAAACAGAGAATAGAAAAGTGGTTGCTAGGGACAGGGAGAGGTTGGTAAAGGGTACCAACTTTCTTTCAGCTATAAGATAAGGTCTGAGAACTTAATATATAAAATGGTGACTGTAGTTGGTAATACTATATTGTATAATTGAAAATTGCTAAGAGAGCAGATCCTAAATGTTTCCAGTAAAAAAGAAAAAAAATAGATATGTAAGGTGATAGATTTGTTAATTAATTCATGAAATAAATCCTTTCAAAATATATACACAAGTCAAATTATCACACTGGACACTTTAAACACTTTAAAATTTTATTTCTCAATTATACCTCAATAAATTTGGCAAAAAGAGGAAAAAAATGAACCTTCCTATATTAGAATTGCCTATTTCTGAGTGTGGCTTTTCATTTGATTGCAATCTTTTAACCACATCTTTCAATCCAGTCTAATGTGTTGAAGGGGAACTTTCATTCCTTGCTTCTCATGTGTCTATACAGTCAGACTTCCACTAGATAACACTCCTGGCCTCTCTCCAACACTCCTCAGCCTAGTCCCTCTAACTGGTGGGTTAGAGTTAGAATAAACAAGCCACATACAGCTCTTGTTCTGTCTCATTCTCTTTTCTTCATGATCTGTGTATTACCTAAGAGAGTATGTATAGTCTTCTCCCTACTATGCAGTAGCATGGGCCTGACTCCTTGGTCTGTGGTTTCCTAGGCCTGCCTGTTGCATTGAGGAAGGGGCTGTATTAATAAATTCACTTGCATGACCTCAGCTACAATTTCCAGATAACTTTATAAATATTATAAAATATGTTATCTCCATCTCTTGGACCTCTATGTCTATATTAGTTGGTTCTAAACACAGGTGGGGAGAAAGAAGAATTATTAGTCTTCTAAAACTCCTATATAGTCACAGCATATTTAATAAATAGATGAATCTGAATGTAATACTAGAGCTATACGTGGGTGGGGTTGAGTCGTCAAGCTAGAAAGGCATAAGCAGCTTAAAGGAGAACATCTGCCAGAAAAAAAATAAGGCATTTGGATTTCATACCAACAAAGTCTTCCTTAATAAAAAGATAGTGAACAGTAATAATTTTGTTATTGAATTATATGCCTGTCCCGTTATCTCCCCCTCTTTATGGCAAGGGCTGGATATTACTCATTTTGGGGGTCCTCCAAATTACCATCCAATAGGAGGCATGCAAATGGTTGTTTAATTAATAATTAACAGACTACACACATTTATGGGCTCATCCTGGGAGTAGGAGAGTACAGATAAAGTAGGAGTTTTCTCCTGACAGCAAGGCTCAGAGATAAAATGTAAAATATGGGTAAAATAGGGTATAATATGAAAGAAGCCAGAAAATGCATTTCATAAAAGAAGGTCCTGAGTCTTAACAATGAGGGTGAGAACGGGGCTTTTATTTTTTTTATAATAGTTTATAGTCAAGTTGGTGTCCATATAACACCCGGTGATCCTCCCCACAAGTGCTCTCCTCCATGCCCATCACCCTCCTTCCCCTCTCCCCCAACCCCCATCAGCCCTCAGTTTGTTCTCAGTATTCAAGAGTCTCTCATGGTTTGCCTCCCTCCCTCTCCCCAAGTATTTTTCCCCTTCTTCTCCCCCACGATCCTCCATTAAGTTCCTCCTAATCCACCAATACGTGCAAACATATGGTATCTGTCCTTCTCTGCCTGATTTATTTCACTCAGCATAACACCCTCAAGGTCCATCCACGTTGATACACAGAGCCAGATTTCATTCTTTCTCATTGCCATGTAGTATTCCATTGTGTAGATAAACCACATCTTCTTGATCCATTCGTCCATTGATGGACACTTAGGCTCTTTCCATGTTTTGGCTATTGTTGAGAGTGCTGCTATGAACATTGGGGTACATGTGCCCCTATGCACTCCTGGATCCCTTGGGTAAATTCCTAGCAGTGCCATTGCTAGGTCATAGGGGAGTTCTATTGTTAATTTTTTGAGGAAACTCCACACTGTTTTCCAGAGGGGTTCCACCAGTTTACATTCCCACCAATTGTGTAGGAGGGTGCCCATTTCTCCACATCCTCGCCAGCACCTAGAGTGCTCTGATTTGCTCATTTTACCCACTCTGACTGGCGTGAGGTAGTATCTCAATGTGGTTTTGATTTGTATTTCCTGATGAGGAGGAATGCTGAGCATCGTTTCATGTGTCTGTTGGCTATCTGAATGTCCTCTTTGGAGAAGTGTCTGTTCATGTCTTCTGTCCATTTCTTCACTGGGTTGTTTGTTTTTCAGGTATGGAGTTTGGTGAGTTCCTTATAAATTTTGGATACTAGCCCAACAAAGGGGCTTCTAAACTTCTAAAATTTCTAAAGGCAAATGTCATTAAAATTTGGGAAATTATGGAATAGAAGTTAAGATGTGGGTTAAGCCGCTGAATTGTCTGCCTCAAATCTTTCTAAGCCTCAGTTTCCTCATTCATGTAAGGAAATTAATGAAACTACTGACTTCACAGGATTTTTGAGAGACTCAAAGAACTTAAATTCTTATAAAGGCTTTCTTTAGTTCAGACTTATCATATAGAAAATGCTAGATTCCTTTGTAGGAATAGTAAAAGCAGTAGTTTAATTTGGACATTCACACTTAAAATATAGATGTTACCATGAAAAAATATAATTGCAAGGGAAGGAGAAGGTAGAGATAATTTAATGTGATAGAGGTAGATCCCTCTATTAGATAAATGGAAATTTTGTAATTGTTACCCTACCACAGAGCAAATTCAGCTATGGAATATGTTTCACAATTTATGTAGCTTATTTTGTTAAATTTTTTTTTTTTTTTACATTTCTATCACAACTCTGATAATTTCAATTTTACCCCATCAGGAACAGGAAGTTTTCCCCCATGTGGACATAAAATTAGGAACATTCCAGAGCCACCATCTTCTGTAATTTGCCCTTTCTTTCTGATGTTAACCTCAAGCTAGAAAGGTACAAGTCTATTAATCTGGGATGGAGTTGGGGCTAATTGTAATTAAATATTACATTCTAATTCTTATTCATTCCCATTATCTATTTACAAAAAACAAAAGTGATACTTTTCCTAATTTTCTCCTCTCTTTCATGTTCTACACACAATTTTCTCATGGACTTAGTTTCCCCACAAAAGGAATTTTACATGCAGAATTCTATTATTCTTAAACTCAAAATGGAGAACACTCAGTATTTTTCATATATCCCATACTAAATGTATCTAAACATTTTTAGATTTTCTGGGAAGAAAATCACAATTCTCTTTCCCAAAGCCAATATTTACTTTGGTATCCTGTAACTTGCAAAGCAGTCACCCACACTTAGAAGTTCTGCAAGCTGCTATCTGTAAGATATCGCCTTAAATTGTAAACACCTGTTTCCTTAATCTGTCCCCCACCCTCAGATCCCCTAGGCAACCTATAAAGAAAACCTTTAATGGATTTAGTAAAATAAAAACTTGCTTCCAAATTTATATTACATCTTCCCACACACCTAAGAAAAAACTATTTAATAAAGGTTTCATATTCAATGAGCTAAAACTGGCATCTTAACCGAATACCTTCTCATCTACATTCTGAAAAGACAAATAAAATGCCAAAATCTTAATTTCATACATTAAACATTTTAAACTCTTTTAAAAGATCAACAAATGTATGTAATATCTCCACATTTTAGTAGAGTTTACCAAGAACAGAGAGTAGAAACTAGTTCACCTAAGGACTGCTCTCCTCTGCCCATTTGCCAAGTTTGGAATGACTTCCTCTATCTCGATCAGTTTCACATGCATGTGCACATACAACTACAAATTTTACGGACACTTCTTCATAAAATGGGCATAATACCTATGCATAGTGCAGCAAACTATTGTTGCAATTTCAGTATAGTTTCTTATTCCATGTCTATAATTTGCTGGTAAGATTTCATTAAAGCAAACAGCATTGTTAACTGATTAACATTTCTTACCAAACACTGAAGATTTAAAGTCACAACTAACTTCACTAATAATTCCCCTACAAACCTAAAAATTTAAAGGTCAGATGTATTTTATTTTCTCCAGCCTGGTCTCCTAAAAATAAATCATAGATATATTCTCAATCTGCAACTTAATTACCCTCTGGAGACCAGCAGGTTATAGTTGGAGGGTGTCATTTAGCAGTCTTTGGGGAATTGGAATCTCTTTCATTTGCATTACTTCTTTGTAACAAGAATTCAGACAGACTTGGCCTTTTTTTCCCCAGAAAAAGGTCACAGTCTATCATTAGAAGCTTGAATGAGAAATGGTAACATGGATTTTTTTAATGATAAAAGTTGGAGACATTGGAAACAAATAACATATTGACATTTAAAATATTCATTTTAAAAATAGAGGGCACTATGGTGTGGTCATTAGCACCTTCCTCTTTATTGGGATTTCATCCATTTATAGACTCTCTTGGTTGGAAGGGACAATAAAGGTCATCCTGTCCAACTACCACCTGATGCCTTGAAAATTTTCTCTCTCTGTGGTGCGGTATGATCTATATTCTAATAAATTACTTTTATAGTCAGTGAAAAGCCAAATCCTTACAATTTATATTGAATCTTCAATGATACATTAGTTTTTATCACCTTCATTTTATCTGAGCCTTAGAAAACAGTATTTTTAAACTTTATAATTTTTACTTTTAATTCCTTCAACCCCTCTCTCCACTGGGCATTAATTTCTCATTATTTTTTAAATGTCTCTAACATATAACTGGAAATGCAATTAAGTCAAACAAGTATGTGTTTTATTTCCTTGTTTATTAGAAAACTGATTATAATATGCACTATTCAGATCTTTCAATAATATGTCTTCAAGAGTAAATGCTTTCATTATCCCCACAAAAAATATTTCAATAACATATATATAAAATATGAGTGACATTCTGATGCCACATACTTATCACCATGAAATTAACTGCAACGATGATTACATAATCAGCTCATATAGTGTTATCCTGAACTCACCTTCCTATCCCCTTCCATTATGTTTGATCATGTATCCCCTTCTCTGTTTCTCCATTTACCACCAGATATAAACAATTGATTAGTGTGGTGAGTGATTTTAAACAGAAACTTCTTTTGCCAGGGGGTGATATGGCAATCCTAAATCAAGCTTAATTCTAGGATTAGAGAGGTTGTCCTACACTTGAAATTTACCTGAATAATCTAGAACATCACACACACTGACCATTATGTCTAAATCCTAGCCTATCATCACCAGCAAACTCAGATACTGAAAACATCTTGGAGTTTTTTCATTGACTTGACAAATATTTGTTTTTATCCTACTCAGTTCTAGATGCTGTGCAAGGCACTGGTTACAAAGATAAATTAAACATAGTATCCAGCATCAAAGAAGTCATTTAAATGGAGAAAGACTGATAAACATAGTGAAGAAAATACTAGCAGTAGGCATAGGTGACTATGGGGATGTGGAGCAGTTGTACCCACCCCCTACGAGGGGCAAAAAGAGAAGCTGACTCCAAAGTACTAAGTTTCAAAGGATAAACTCAAGTCAGCAAGAAATAGTGAAGAAGGTTCTCATCTTATCTGTTAATTGTGAATCTGTCTCTTTCAGAGCTATCATCTGATTCAATTAACCTCTTAATTTTGCAGATGAGGAACACAGCATTTTTTGAGCCATTTCCCCATTAATCTTTATAATGTTTTTTGAGGTTTTTTTAAGAAAGCAAATATTATGTTGATTTTTATAGACAAGGACATCAGACATGTATATAATAAGTAATTTACCTAAAGCGTCTCTCACCCAACTGTTCATGCCAAAGAAAGGATATTCGTATGCCAAGAGGGAAGCAAGAGGTCGAGAATCTGGAGCCTTGATTCTAATAGTTTTGTGATTTTGAAAAGGCTTTAGGTTTCCTCATTAATAAAATGAGCTGGGTGGCACAAGGCAATCTTGGGTCATGCTGTCAAAATTGTGTTGGTTCATAATACTGTGTACTAAACTCTGTCACTTGCATATGGTAAAGATTCTAGGATCTGCCCCATAAAATTATCTGACATTAAATGTCCCCTTTCATTAAGTTTTTAGTCCCTGACATTTTTAATTCCACATTTTCTCTTTATCCAGATTTTTTGTATTTATTTTCATTTTTTAAAATACCCTAAGTTGCCTGAGCTATGATTAAGCATTTAGAAGATTCTCAATAAACGTCTCCCACAATGAAAAAGCACTCTGAACATACTTGTAGCCAAGGAACATAGAAGAAGTAAAATTGCTTATAATATTTCAAACTTTAAGCTGTAACAGCCCAAATTAAGGGAGAAGTAAAAGCAACCCAAATATGAAGGAAAATGATTAAATATTAATGTAATGAGGCTTTAAAGTATAGGTCTGAAAACTCACCAAAAAATTTTTCTTCTCAGTTTGTAGGAAAGTCATATTTAAGGCCATGTTAAGACAGATGATCTCCACCAAACCTTAATTTCATGCATTATTCCTCACTATATTTTAACCACCCCTTCCTTTTATTACTTATTCACTAAACACCTGTAAGTTCCCACGTTCAAAACCTATGGTAAAGCAAAACAAAAAAAAAGTTAACAGAGCTGTTTGTTTGGGTTTTGTTTATTTATAGATCAGTTGGGTAGGTGGGAAGTTTTGGGTAAAGGCTATCACCAGATGAGATCTCTAATTAATTTAATTAATGCCTAGTTCTCTCATACTTTTAATGTGTTCTCAGCCAATTCAGTTTTCACTATAGTGACTGATTTTGATTTAAAGTACTAGACTTTTCTGTATTTATTTCACCAATGTTATAAGATCTTATTTTCTTTAGAATATCTTTGAGACTATCCCCCCCACACACAAAATACTAATGAACTATAATAAAATTTTTCTGTAAATTAATTTATTTTACATTCTTTTTATCCCTGAAAATGATTGCATTCAGGTTTATAACATGCTTAACATGGGTGGTATAAGGTGGTATAAGCCAATCTCTGGAGACCTTAAGAGTAAAGAGATTTCTATATGTTTAGTCACTGCTATATGTATGATTATGAAAACTAAGCTTATAATACTATGTATTGATTGCATTTATTTTATTGTTTCATTTATATAATTTCCACCATTCATTCATATTAAAATGAAGTCTTTCAATTTTCCTTTTCATTCTTTATGCCTCAGAAATCTCTGCTCACTTCACTATTCCTCATCTTTCTAAATAAGACCTATGACAAAACACATTTTCACCCATTTTCACTATATTCACTTATATTTATCTCTAATATATTTCAATACCACTTCACTAAGTCGCATGTGTTTGAAAAAATGGAAAGGGAAACGCATGCCAAACTCTCTTGTTCTTCAAAATTATACAAAGCACTTGAGGAGGCAGGAGATATATTAAAAAGATAGTTGCTTATTTAAAAAGTAGTAAATACTAACATCTAAAAGGAATATGACTTTCTTTTTTTTTTAATGTTTTTTATTTTATTTATTTCTAGGAGAGAGAGAGAGAGACAGCGTGAGCAGGGGAGGGTCAGAAAGAGAGGGAGTCACAGACTGAAACAAGCTCCAGGCTCTGAGCTGACAGTCAGCACAGAGCCTGACGCGGGGCCGAAACCACGAACCGCGAGATCATGACCTAAGCGAAAGTCGGACGCTTAACCGACTAAGCCACCCAGGCGCCCCTAAAAGGAATAAGGCTTTCTGTGGAAAACAGTATGGAGCTTCCTCAAAAAATTAAAAATAGAATTATCATATGATCCAATAATTCCACTACTGGGTATTTACCCAAAGAATCCAAAGACACTAATTTGAAAAAATATATGCATACCTATGTTTATTGCAGCATTACTTACAATAGCCAAGATATGGAAGAAGCCCATGTCTATTGATAGACGAGTGGCTAAAGAAGATGCGGTATGTGTGTGTGTGTGTGTGTGTGTGTGTGTGTGTGTGCGCGCGCGCGTGCGCGCGCACGCGCGCACGTGCACACATGCATGTCTACGCACACATGCTTGCGGGAGTGCAATGAAATACTACTCAGCCATAAAAACGAATGGAATCTTGCCATTTGCAACAACATGGATGAATCTAAAGTGTCTAATGCTAAGTGAAATAAGTGAATCAGAAAAACAAATACCATAGGATTTCACTCATATGTGGAAATTAAGAAACAAAACAAAGAAAAAGAGACAAAAAAGCAAACTCTTAACTATAGAGAACAAACTGATAGTTACCAGAGGGGAGGTCGGTAGAGGGATGGGTGAAATAGGTGAAGAAGATTAAAGACTACACTTATGATGAGCACTAAGTAATGTATAGAATCGTTCAACTGTGATATTGTACACCTGAAACTAATATAACACTGTACACTAATTATACTGGAATGAAAGTTAAATAAATATGGGGTATCTGGGTGACTCAGTTGGTTGAGCATCTGACTTCCACTCAGGTCATGATCTCACAGTTCGTGAGTTCGAGACCCACATAGGGCTCTGTGCTGACAGCTCAGAGCCTGGAGCCTGTTTCTGATTCAGTGTCTCCTTCTCATTTTGCACACCCCCCCACTCGCACTCTCTGTGTGTCTCAAAAATGAATGTTAAAAAATTTTTTAAGTTAAACAAATACACAAATAAATGGGAGGTATTAATTAATTAGTAAATTTTAAAATGAGTGACTTTAAAAGGAGTTTTGGTTCAAAACAGTGACTATAGCAGGTTTGTGAACTCAGTTCTTCCAGGAACACACCAAAACCATATATGGAGCAATTCTCTCTGGAAAAAAAACATCTAAAAACTTAGCTGAGTGACATCTAAACACTGAGTAAATGATTAAACAAAAAGTGCACATCAAAATGGGTAGGAAAGGCTGAGACACAATCTTGCCATAAATCCCACCTTCAATACAATAACACAAACCAGGAAGGGAACTCACAACTTATACTTTCTGCCTGAGAAGCGAAGGGTTTGTATACCATAACCTGTTCCCCGACTTTTAAGACCTGTTATCCCTTCTTCCACTCTCCCCAATTTAAATTTAGAATACTGTAGGGTGCCTGGGTGGTTTAGTCAGTTAAGCGTCTGACTTCAGTTCAGGTCATGATCTCACAGTTTGTGAGTTTGAATCCTGCGCCTTGCTTTGTGCTGATGGCTTGGAGCCTGGAGCATGCTTCGAATTCTGTGTCTCCCTCTCTCTCTCTCAGCCCCTCCCTTGCTCACACTGTCTTTCTCTCTCTCTTTCTCTCTCTCTCAAAAATAAATAAACATAAAAAAACTTTTTAAAAAAAAATTCAGGATACTGTAGACTCCTTGATCACTGTTACTACTTCTAAACTTTGTTCCTCTACCATCACATACTTTTCATATGACATTGGCATAATGTCAATTGGTCCTAGAAGTCTCTACTAACTTCTGAGTTAGTTAATTACATATCTTTCTCGCACACTTGAAGGACTTTATGTTTACCATCACTTCTGCACTTAAAAGGCTGCTTAATAATTGTCCATTCACTTGTATGACTCCTCCATCTGTCTCTCAGTGATTTGAGGATTAGGACTGTCTTCTTTGTATTCTTGACACATAACATACTTCCTGAGTTGAAACACTAAAGAAACTCATAAATATTCGCTAAGTGACTGAATCACCTGCACCACTGTCCTCCCCTTCTCATCACAGGTGACAACATTCAGGACAAGCTGTCCCAAATCATGGCACCTTGGCATATTTAATACTTCAAGCTGAAAGAATTGGAGAAATGACAGGTGCAGGATTTTCTGACCTTTCCTGAAGCAGGTCACAGACCCCCAAGTGAGGGGTGGCCTCCCTACACCAAGAGGAAGGGAATGTCCTTATCTCTAAAGACTTGGAAACACAAAAGCAATCTGAATGAACAGTTCTCACAGTTTCTCCCAGAAATGCATTAAGCTCATGCTCTTTTCTGTCTAATCATATTTTTTCCATGACTCTTCATCAAGCTTAGCACAAAAACACTCAGGCTTAACCACTTCTTCAGTTCTTCATTTCTTCATCAAGGCTCCAATGTAACAGGAAACTTCTATTAAATAAAGGTATGTGCTTTTCTCTTGTTAACCCAGGGCCTCCCCACTTAAAAAGGTAAAGGAAAAAGATATTTTTCTCCCCTGCATAGGAATTCTCAAATTTCTCTCCTTCCTCAGGAACATTAGTGCCTGAGTATCAACCCTTTTTACTTCATCCATTCTCTCTTGACTTTGCCTTTACAAAACATCTTTTCTTACCTGGATTTATTCAATTCTCTCCTAATTTCCACTTCCTTTTTTCTCCAAAGCACCCAGCTCTGTGCTGTGAATTTAAGAGGCACTCAAGGAATACATATGTGAATGAGCAGAGTAGCTCACAGGATCCCAGTCTCATAGACAGCCTCCAACACTCTGGAGCTGATCTGAGTCTGTTGCACACCTTAGTAAATCATTAATGCTACCATGAATGAAAGTCTCTTAAAGAGGTGGAATTTTTTAATTGAATACCCACTTTCTTTCTTCTCTCTTCCTATCCCCTTTTCCTTTGGGGGATTTCCAGAGAGCTAAGCAAACAATAGCCAAGTCCCATTGTGATTAGAAACAGCACTGATGCACAATTATAAACTTTATGGTTCTACTTTCTTTGTGTCTTCAGAAAGCTTCATTTAGTCATAACATGTGCTGGATCTTATTATTTGTTCAATTTTTCATCTCTTCATATCATTATCATGGTTCACTGTATGGTGACCATAGCAAATACTTCAATATGCCAGTGAAGTTGGCTTGTTTTCTCTGATATGTGAGTGGAAGTCAAACTGTCAATTTCCAGCTATAAGCATCACATGTTTCTGTTTGCCCCTTTGAAATTATGATACCCTTCATGAGAAGAAAATGCCTCAGCTAACCATTGACCTTACAACAAAAGATCTTTGAAACAGACCTGCCTGAACTCAGCCCACAGCCTGAGACAGACCCACACTACCTGACCAGCAAAGCAAGGAACAAGAAATAACTCACTGTTATTTTAAGCCACTGAAATTTAGGGTTTGTTTGTTATGATGCATTACTGCTATAGGAATCTGTGTGATACACAGTGTTTGGTGTGTATTCTCTAAATCTCTAGTTTATAAACCATTGGCTTTAGGCAGTGAAAACAGGATAAGGAGGGCAGAATCCTGTTTGTAAAGCACATTTTCAATCTAATAAAGGTTTTGGAAATATCTCAAATTGAAGTGGTCCATATTTTACAATTCACTAGGATTTTATGATGCTGTGGATTGCTTATTGTGCTATTTACCAGGGTTGGTATTGATCATTCTCTTCATTAGTTGAAGTGACTAAGGTTCTATCTGCCATCTTTCTCTTCCTGAATGCATTTATTCATAATCATTATTATAGCCTTTTTATGTGGATGCTCAGCTAAAATGATACCTATAAGCTTCATACATTACATCTTCCATGTTCAAGTCAGGCTTTTAAAGATTTGTTAAGAGCCATAAAGAATATTATTAGCATTAAAAAAAAGATGACATATAATGATAAATTGAACACAGAAAAATGCCCATATTTTCAGGCAAAGGAGGTATAGAATAAAGTACTAAAAATACTTTGAGGTTAAAAAAAGGTTTAAGATCCTAATCCCTGACATTAAGTCTGCACCTTTTTCCTTTACTTATTTTTTATTCCAAGACCAATATAGATTCAGATTACACATAAATTTAGAACTCAGGTAGCTTGGGGATTAAGGAGCAGATGGGAAACTCAGAGTCCAAAATTGGAATCCTTACTCAGCTTTTGATTTATTGTATGATACTTAAATATTGTACTTTCATCTCTACAATGAGTTGGTTTGGCAAAACATTACAGTCAGCAATGTTTAAGATATTTTGGAGATAACCTATTTAGGGTGTTTTTAGATATCTCAGATAGCTGAAAAAACTCTCAAATATTGAATATAGTTCTTTACTTCAATTTATTATTTAAACATAAAATAGGAAAAATTGAATGGCTGATTTTATACGATGTATTAAATCATAGTAAAAAGAACCCAAATTTTAGAAGCAGTCATGGATTTCTTCTAACTTCAAGGCTGAATAATATTTGGTAAGCTACTCAACCATTTCAAGCCTTGGTTTCTTCATTTGAAAAATACAACAAAAGTACCTGAGGATTTTTGTGAAAATGGAAGTAGAAGTATATGTACATCATATAAAAACAGCAGGGCTGGCATAATTAGAGTCCAACAAATGAAAACTATTATTTGTTAGTAGCAGAGTTAAATCACAGGACAATAAGTCCAAATTTGAAGTTTTAAGTTTTATAAGAAATGAGGCTACTTAAAGAGGTAAATAGGATTTATGTGGCTCTGGAATGACTGTTCTCACATAATTCTTGAGTTTATCTTTGTGACACTTGGAAAACAGGAGGGGAGACAGTCAGGGGGGACTTATTTGAAATACCTTCTTAAACAATCAAGAAGAACAAAAATAAATAAAACACATAGGGTCTCCAAATCCAAATGCTGTACAAATATTGGTGGCATTACAAACCACTTACCAGGATCATTTGGCTTTTTAACAATCACCCCTTATTCAACCACATGCACCAAGCTCAGTTCAACCTTGCATAGAAGAATCTTCTTTACCAAATTGAAAGCACAGTAATCTTTTTTATAATACCAATAATTATAACTATCAATATTGAGTACCTGATCTGTACAATACTATCTACCTGACATATATTTAGATGTCCCAACCATGCTGAAGGATTGCTGGAATTCCAATTTTTTTTTGGCTAAGCATGGAGCCCAATGTGGGGCTTGAACTCATGACCCTGAGATCAAGACCTGAGCTGAGATCAAGAGTAGGACACATAACCAACTGAGCCACACTGGAATTTCAATTTCAAAGATAAAGAAATGGGCCATATCACAAAGGGCAAAGACTTCCTAGTTTCACATGGCAAATAAGAAACAGAGCAGGGATAAAAATCCAAGTTTGTCTGACTCCCAAGTTCATGTTTGTTCCATGAGGCTTTGATTTAATGGTAAAGTCACAGCATGCTAGGGTTTGCGGGTGGAAGGAAGCTGAGATCTTATCTACTCCAACCCTGCTTTTTATAGATGAAGAAACTGAATTACAGATCAGAAGAACCAAATGACTAATACAAGTTCACAAAACAGGAAGAGATCAAACCAAGGTTAGAATTCTTCCCACAGTATTCTTCTACATTCTTCAGTAAAATTCTACTGTAAAGAAACACATTAGCATGCTAAATCATGCTGTTTTCATGACTCCCAGGCATCAGCCATCTCCTTTCAACCTCCCTCAACCACATCACACCACACCACACCACACCACACACACACACACAGAGAAAGAATATAGAAGTAATGGGACTCTGCTACTTCCAGGTTATCCCACTAAAACCTTGTGAAAAAGCCAAAACTTGGCTATAAAATTTTCATACAGTACTGCTATGAATATTTTTTGAAAAACTGAAATTACTTATTCAGTGGACTGTGACAAAATTCCAGGCAGTTACCACAGTTTTTATAAACCCCTGCTTAGAAGACAGAAGGATGAGTTTAATGAGGTGCAAAGAGTCAATCTATACTTCTCATCTCAAATACATGTTATTGTAAGGAAGCAGAGAGCTGAGTGGGTGGAAAGCACTGAGTGGGTGGAAAGCACATTGTTGAAGGGAAAAGATCCAGCCTCCATCAGGTTTCCTTTATCATACAGAAAGTCAGATTGCATGGGTTTCACCAAGTGTAATGATCCTGGTGACTGTTCCCATTCACAATCACCTCTTGCAAACTGAAGCATGGTTTCTGACGTCATGCTGACTGCTTTGATCTACTAATATAACTCTAAGGTTGTGCTCTCAGGCAAAGGGCCAATGTGGAGGGTTTTTTTTTTTTTCTTGGTAATCATACTGCCCTGGATACATCATTTTACAAAGTAACAACCAAGGTCAAAAGCATTGCCTCCATGCTGAGTCATAACAAAACACATTTTTAAGATTGCTTGAGTCTGACTTCGTAACACTTCATTGTTGATTTCCATGAGGCATATTCTTCATTCTTCTACTGTGTCCAATTCAACTTTTTCAGGAACTTTTGCACATGATGACTCCGTTTAATTTTGTTCTGTTTCACTTTAGTTGCTAGTTTCTATGGATTGAATGTTTGTGTACCTCCTCACATCCCTCCAAATTCATATGTTGAAACCCTAATCCCCTATGGGATGGTAGTTGGCAGTGGGGCCTTTGGGAGGTGATTAGAGTTAGATTTGGTCATTAAGGTGAGGCCCTCATGATAGGTTTACTCACCTTATAAAAAGAGGAAGAGATAAAAGACCCCACTCTGTCTCCCTATGGTCACACATTGAGAAAAGGCCACATGAGGACAAAGCAAGAAGGGGGCCATCTCTATCAGGAAGAGAGCTCTCACCAGACACTGAATCTGTCAGCATTTTGATCTTGGACATTCAGCCTCCAGAACAGTGAGATATAAATTTCTGTGGTTTATACTACTAGTCTGTGGTATTTTGTTATAACACCCTGAGCAGACAAAGATACTCATCAAACATGCAAAAGATAAAATCAAAAAGTATTCCAAATTCTAGATTGTTATTGAGTATAATTTTTCAAGATTAGGAAATAATTTCCAGGCATAAAGAATCCAATGGAATATTTTAACCCTGTGGGGATATGAGTGCCATTATTCCATGCATAACAATGTGGGATCCTAAGAATCCCTTTGCCCTGGCTTATGGCAATGGTTAAGTGATACAGAGTGCACAGTGAGTTCTGTACAGGTTCAGACACAGTTTTCCGGTCACATGACAGTTCCAAGAAGGCTCAATTAACTAGGTTCTTTAAATGAAGGCTACAAAGGAAGGAGGATAAGACTTCTGCTTTTTTGAATGATGTTTCAAAAGGCATTTTTTCCCCCAACAGGATAAGCACATCACCATGAATTCTAGACTCTAAGACCCAAACACTGAGTGAATTAAAACAAAGGATACATGAAAAAGCAGCTCCAATGGTAAGGTCTTGTGGCATCTTCAAATGAATTTGTTCTGAATAATACATCAAGTATCTATGAACTCACATCTTAACCTATTTTTTAAGGATACATTGTAAAGTGCAAAGCATCAAGAAAAGCAGTGATGTTCCCCAAAGTTTCAAGAGGCTGGTTATTTAAAAAAAATTTTCAAACATTTTCAGACGAGTACAGAGGAGAATTCCTGAACTCTTGGTTGCGCATCATACGAACTTTCTTGTTTTCAGATCTCTGAAGTTCAAAGACATGTCTGTGCCAGGAGTACCACAGCTGAGATAGCCACACAGAGTGTCTCTGAGAGAATTATACTGAGAAGTAAGTATATAAGGGAAGGAACAAAGGCATATTCAATTGACAGACTACAAGTCCTAAAATATACACACCCCCACCAGTCCCTTCTATGCAATGTTAAAGACATGTCCAGTATTATAACTGTGGATATGTGGAAAGAGCTCTTTGTTGTTTGAAGAAAGATATTTGCTAGTCATAAAAGAATCAAAAGCTTTTATGGATTCTAATTTGGAAAATGGTAGCTCAGAATACAAAAAGCTAAAGGGACTTTAGTCCTTGATTTGACAGAGATTTATAAAGCTCCATAAAATGGTCTGGGTATACAGAAATATATATGCTTAAGGAAGTATGCAATATCAAATGAAATTATTTTTAACATTATAAGAAGACTTAGTATCTAATAAAGATGTAGTTGTTAATAAGAGTCTCTTTTGAGCATCCCTTCAAAAGATGCAAATCTTAAAAAAAAAGTTTTTCTTAAGAGGTCCTTTGCCTGTCAGTAAACGCTTACTTCACAAAGTACTCCTTATATGCTCCTAGTCTCCTATTTTTTATTATAGTTGTCTGAGGGTAAAACTAGACTGTGAACTCCTTGAGTGAACAGAATGGGTCTTAGACACCTCTCTCCCTAGTGCACACAATACACGGTTATTAACATTTATTAAACCTTAAATTTATTTATTTATTTATTTACTTACTTACTTACTTAGAGAGAATGCAATCTGGAGAGGGGCAGAGAGAGACTGTTAATGAGAGAGGCTCCACGCTGTCAGTGCAGAGCCCAACATGAGGCTCAAACTCATGAACTGTGAGATTACGACCAAAGGCAAAATCAGGAGTCAGATGCTTAACCAACTGAGCCACCCAAGTGCCCCAACATTTGCTAAACTTTAAAAACTACTCCCACATCACAAAGTCTGTGAAAAATATCAATAGATCCTTTGATTTTATTCTTATACTATCAAAAGCAATCACAAATTGAGTCTACAGAGCTCATGAAATGGGTAATGCCATGAAAGGGGCCAAGATTCATTTTTAGGCACTTATAATTTTATAATTCTTCCCAAGAATTGTTGAATGCTCCAAAATACCTCTGTTTTATTGATTTGAAGTGACAGATTAGGGGTAATTGCACATGAGGACCTCTATATACAATAATTCCCAGGGACATAATTTTTATTACATTCTGTCCATGTGGTACTAAGTGCCTGGACAGAGTGAGCACAGATGACAGTGATTTAGAGGTACCATGAAAATAAATCCCTGTAATTTCCCAGAGTCTCTATCAAATCACAACTCATAGATACCCAAGTTGGCCTCCTACCTCCTCAGAAAACAATTTTCAATTGGTGATATTTGGAATACACCAATGGAATTGGAATACACCTGTGGAAAATGAAATATGATCAAAGCAATGGAAGCAGATGCAAATATTATATTTCTAATCTGTAAACTGGCAAACTTTCTCTTATTTCTTCTTATCCTCATGGCTGTATATAATAATAACTTCTAATATTCCCTTAGAACTAGAAATTTAGCAAGTGCTCTAATATATATCATTCCACATGACCTTCACAACAATCTTGGGAGGTAAGTAGGGCAGCATTTTCAAATGAAAAATGGATGTCAGGGGAAGGAGAGAAATTAATCCAATGACAAATTCTGATTGCAGAGCAAATGTCCCTGTCAGTACATCATTTGTTGTCCTGGAGCTAGTCTTTGGGCACCTCAGTTGCTTCAGCATTCCTCAAGAGTTTAGTGATAAGAACAAATTGTATGTCTGTGACCAAAGAAGCAGGTGTGGAATCCTCTGATTCTGATAAGTGCAAAGATTTGTTAGTTATATCATTGTTCTGCTCATTTTCAGGTGGCTTTGTTTATGTTTTGTTTTGTTCTGTTTTTAAGTTTTTATTTAACTTCTAGTTACTTAAGATGTAATGTTAGTTTCAGTAGTAGAATGTAGTGATTCATCACTTACATATAATACCAAGTGCTCACCCCAACAAGTGCCCTCCTTAATACCTATCGGCTGTTTAATCCATTCCCTGTCCACCTCCCCTTTCACAACCCAAGCCTGTTCTCTATATTTAAGAGTCTCTTATAGTTTGCCTCAATTTGTTTTCCCCCCTTCCCCTATGTTCATCTATTTTGTTTCTTAAATTCCTCATATGAGTGAAATCATATGGTATTTGCTTTTCTCTGACTGACTTATTTCACTTAGCATAATATTCCCTAGCTCCCCAGGTCATTGCAAATGGCAAGATTTCATTCTTTTTTATGACTGAGTAATATTCCATTGTATATACCACATTTTCTTTATCCATTCATCAGTTGATGGACATTTGGGCTCTTTCCATAGTTTGTCTACTGTTAATAATGCTACTATAAATATTGGGGCACATGTACCCCTTAAAATCAGTATTTTTGCATCCTTTGAGTACAGTAGTTCTATTTTAACTTGTTGAGGAAACTCCATACTGTTTTCCAGAGTGGCTGCACAAGTTTGCATTCCCACCAGCAGTGTAAGAGGGTTCCCCTTTCTCCACATCCTCACCCTGTTTCCTGTGCTGTTAACTTTCACATGCCTCTGTTATTAACTATGATGAGTCTTGCACCTTAAAGCTAAATAGAATTCTGTTCCTAAAAAGTGCAGGTTAATGATAAGAAACAGTGGTGGAATAAGGCACTATCAGGTGTTCCCATATATCAGTAACTGCTGCTAACAAGCCTAACTGCAAAGAACATTACAGTCAAAAGTTCTGCTAAGCCCACTCAAACAAAGCAAGAGATGAGTGATAAAACCTGATGTGTGCCCACCCCTGGTTAAAGGCTACAAAGCAGTTAAGTTCTATTAGTGAAATTTTTGGCATCAGCAAAAAAAGCAGCTGAAATCCTCAAATAGTTTGGATAGGGGCTAGAATGCATCTGGATATCACTGAAATCACCACTACATCTGTACTTCATTGAATCTCTTCACCTTTATTTTATGTACCACTAGGAAAGAGAGTAGGGAGTAGGGAGCAAATGCTGCCAGTTAAACAGTAGCAGCCCGTCTGTTGTCAGAGCCATCACAATTTAGAGATGATAAAATGTAAGGGAAAATTGTGTGTCTTAGAATCAATGAAACTTGTTAAGTTTCCCAGTATAACAGATTTGAGTCTGTCTCTGACCTCTCCTCCCCAAGATCCGGGAACTCTATTTGCCATTCCAGCTTCTGGATAAAACAAGACCTTAGCTACATCTGTTTCTATGAAACCACTACTATTGATTTCTATATTGCTTTTTCCCTGGAGAAACTTATCCGCCCCCCACCCCCTGCTTTCTTTCTTTTTCCCCCTTGTTCTCAATTATTACAAACTCCCTTACAGATATCACATTGCATTCTTTAAACAAAGAAGATGTTCTCTAACAATAAAATAAATAATATATGTGTCATTTTAAGTTACATATTTTAACCTCTTTAAATACTTTTGAGAAGTTTTTTAAATAGCTGCAAAAATATTTAAGAGTATAGATAATATATTTTTAATTTTGAGTGTGATAAACCAGCTGTGATTCAGAAATATGGGTTGCTCCTTAGAACCTTCTGTAAATCCTCAGAAGTGTCATACACAGAACTTAAAAGTGCAATACAGAAAATTCACTCTACTGAGAATGTCCACATTATTGATTTCACCCAATTCAGATTTTGTGCATGATGAATGATCAGAGTATCATTATTAAGTACCTTAAAAAGCAAGGGAAAGTATTTATTAATTACCTTCTATTGCATCTGTGGCTGTTACTTGGTAAGGAAAAAATTGAGTATGATAAAGATAAGAAACAAAAAAGGAAAAGGAGGAGAGCAAGAGAAGAAACAGAAGAGAGAAAAAGAAAAAAGAAAGGAAAAAAGGAAAGTAGAAGAATATAAGAGAAATGAGAGAAAATTAAGAGAAAAGATTATTTTGATAAAACAAATGATAGATTTTCCTAGAACTTTCATTTTCCAGGGTTTGCAACTCTACTTTTATATAACAAAAGAACTTTACAGTGCATATATTTGAAATGTCCACTAGATTGTCGACAGAGGCTGTCTTCTCATCTGTGTGTGCCCTCAGCACTATGCACATGGCAGTGGTCGAGCTCATCGGTGATGACTCATTGATAAGTGCATACATTTTATGTTAGGCTTATTTATTATTTATGAAAAATCTGTTAAATGTTTGTTTAGTCATTACTGGGGGTTATTCATTTAGTGTTTTTTAAAATATTCATGAACATTTTTGTTTCTGAAAATAAGCGTAAAATAGAAAAACAGGCAGAGAACATTTGAAGAGAGAAGAAAAAATATAAATGAGCTCTAAACTATAGGAGGATGAAGTGAATCTGAAGGAATCAGTTGTCACAATGTGCAAAGAAAGATATCAAGTCAATTATTGAAAGCTTTATTCTGAAAAGGAGTTCAGTATAAGCTGATGTGAAACCAGAGAAATGAAAAGTACTTGAGAAAATAAATAAGCTGAAGGAAAAATAAAGGAACTAATATCGGTGAAGTTGATACTGGAATAATTTTTAAAATCTAAGAATTCCAGACCTGGATGGGCTCATGTCTCTGATCAAACTTTTCATCTTTAGAAAAGAAAATAAACTGCTTGGTATCCCTGGTGCCTCCAGATATTCTGCATCTAGGGGTTTGTGGCCCCTACATCAGCACAGTGTCACTGAAGAACTGAGAAGCATCTAGATCACAGCTTTCCAAATGTTAATATGTGTACAAACCATGGGGATATTTTTAAAATTCAGATTCTGATTCAGTAGGTCTGATATAGAACCTGAGACTGCATTTCTAACAAGCTGCCATGGATGGCTGAGGCTACTGGTCCCTGGACCACACTTTAAGTAACAAAGTCTATAACAGTGTTTCTTAGAGTGTGGTCCCATGACATATGCACTAGAATAATTGTGGTGCTTGTTAAAAATCCCTATTCTCTTTCTTATGTCTTATACTTATTTTGAGAGAAACAGAGACCATACAAGTGGGGGACTGGCAGGCAGAGGGGGAGAGAGAGAATCCCAAGCAGGTTCCATGCTGTCAGTACAGAGCCCTAAATGGGACTCAAACTCACGAAACTGTGAGATCATGACTTGAGCCAAAACCAACAATCAGATGCTTAACTGACCGAGCCACCCAGATGCTCAAAAACCCATATTTTTGAGATCCATTATGAGCCTGTACAAATGCTTAGGCAACTAACAACTATATCCCGAATTTTCTTTAAATATCATATATTTACATTAAAAACAATAAAACAGATAACCTAACATTTAAATGTATTTTCATGCCTCTAATTTGCCTGTCACTTACTTCCTTTTTATTTTTGAGTTTTCTTTGAATTATCACCTAGAAAAATTTAAAGCTAAAAAAAATGATAATAACATAAATGAATAAAAATACCCTTTCCCTTTGTTGGTTGAAGACTTAAGTCCCTGTTCATCTTCCCCTGTCTGATCCTTGCCACTGTTCCAATTTGTCAGAAACGGTCACCAAGTTTTCCATCTGAGAATGCATTATCCCCAGGGACGGTGATCAACGCTGAAATTCCAGGTTCCAAATAGCCAATTCCAAATTCACCACTCCAGATTTCATTTTCCTGAATCACTAATATGCATCTTACCTTGTTATCTTGAAATGCTGTAAATCTTACTGTCCCTAAAACCAGCTATTCCTTTCAACCCTTTCTGCTCCTTACTGTTATAGCATTTTTATTACTGTTGCTAATATCAATTTTAGCTAACATTGGGTTCTTGCTATGTTCCAAGGACAGTGCTGAAACACTTCGATACACTGTCTTAATCCTTGTCCCACAATGGAAAAAAATACAAACAGACTGAATCTATTCCTACTTTATACATGAAGAAAGAAGTGTTAAGAAAATTATTTAGTTTACTCGAAGGACAGAGACTTAGAAGTAAGTAGATGAATGAGCATAAAGTTGAACTCAAAACATCTAACTCTATTATACTTCCCATCTTTACTTACCCAAACCCTGAATTAAATTCTTAAAGCATAGATTGTTTTAAAAAAATTATATTTGAAAGGATTGCTTATTTTCAGAACTTCAGCAGCCACCTGACTAAATGCTAATATCCATATTCATTTCTATTAATATGTTATATTTAAATGAAAGGTTTACTAAAAACAAAAGCCCTCATCTCCTCCCATGCTAATGCATAGCTGAGAAGGGCATTTTAACACTGGCTTGCTCACATTGAGAGTGTGGCAGATACTGCTAATGTGTTTCAGTTTTCAAGTATTTCCAAAAATAATGGGAAAGAGTGATGCAATATCACCATTGTTTCAAAAAGAAAAAATAAAGACACATAGTATATGGGTGTGTTGGTGTATGTACAGAATGTTTGACATTAACTTACCAGATGAACTCATGCATTTTTTTTTGTTTTATTTATTTCTGAGAGAGAGAGAGAGAGAGAGAGAGAGAGAGAGAGAATGAACAAGGGAGGGTCAAAGAGAGAGGGAGATACAGAATATGAAACAGGCTCCAGGCTCTGAGCTGTCAGCACACAGCCCGTCGCAGGGCTTGAACCTACGAACCATGAGATCACGACCTGAGCCGAAGTCGGACACTTAACCAACTGAGCCACCCAGGCATCCCTGAGCTCATGCATTAAGTGGATGTTTGAACTCTGTTGGTGGTTTTAATTAGTACTCACCCAGCAAGTATGAGATCTTTATGTTTCTTAGATCATCAGCTCTGATTACAGAATGAAAGCTAAACAGCTTCTTTGGCCAAATTGCATCTTGGCAGTTACAGATGTGATCCACTTCCCGATGATTATTCCAAAGCCCATTAAAGTGAAGAAAATCAAGAGGGTGATGTTCACGTGAGACTGTGGAAACAAAATCATTTCTTGCTTTTAGATACATTGATACTGTATTTACAAAGACAAATATACAGTAATAAGACTCATGCCCTGAACATAAGAGAGTAATGTTTCCCACATAAATGATAACTTTGTTCATGACTTGCATGAAATCATAGTTCTTTCATCTGTATTTTCTTATTTTCAGTTGAAAATGTAACTAAAAGCTGACAAATGTCAAGGTTTTAGTTTCCCTTGGGTAGAAAGCTAGATTTACCAGTTCTTATGTTATATTTACCTTTGAAATATTTTTTCCATCTTTCAAGGTAAATTCTTCATACGTACTTTAGAAGTTGTAAAGCCTATTTGCCAGTCTTTCAAAAACAGACAAAAAGGTTTGTGGCTAGCTGACTAATGAAACATCATTTTTCTTTTTTTTTATTTTTTTTAAAATGTTTTTTATTTATTTCTAGGGGAGAGAGAGAGAGAGACAGTGTGAGCAGGGGAGGGTCAGAGAGAGAGGGAGTCACAGACTGAAACAGGCTCCAGGCTCTGAGCTGGCAGTCAGCACAGAGCCCGACGCGGGGCCCGAACTCACGAAACGCGAGATCATGACCTAAGCAAAAGTTGGATGCTTAACCGACTAAGCCACCCAGGCTCCCCTAATGAAACATAATTTTTTAAAAACTACTTTCACATTGCTGAATATTTGAAGAGGAAAACTCAGAAATTAAATATTTCTGCAATTGGGCCCCTAATATCCATAATAGCAATAGGGAAAAAAAAAAGATAAAAAACATTCACCTATAATTTGATTACAGTTTTCACTTCAATTTATTTTTTATTATTGCCACCTGGATGAAATAAGTTCATGGGTTTTTATTTACATATCAATACAAAATCACTCATGTACTTTCATTTAATTGCAACAAATTACAAATTAGAGGCCATGAAAACACATAATTGTAAAACATGTTAAAACACCATCCTTAAAAAATGTACTCAAACATAAAAATCTTACTGCAGTATCCCCCAAACCATATGTAGTGAACGAGAATTAGAAGCGTGTTTTAGCAACCATAAAATATCTTGAACATGAAAGCCTAATGGTGTGATTTTTCTTCAATATGAAAAGAAATGATGTGCTTTCTAGGTTGAAAGGAAACAAGAAGTTACCAAAGAACATTAAGAACTATATCCATATGTATTTTATGTGGAATTTGCTATCTATAAAGTTTGGACTCAGACATTTCTTAAAGTAATAAAAGTTGATCAGAAACAAGCTAAAAGCAATAGCCTAGGCATGTGGGCATGTTCCCAGGATGGGTTCAGGTTAGAGATATGAGAATTTACAACCACATGCTTGTTGGAATTTAATCCAATGTTCTTTTACTCCATCTGTATGATATAACATTTTGGGAAAATAGAGTGGAAAATTTAACTCAAGTAGATGAATGTTTTATCTACACAATGTCTAACACCTGGAAGTTTCCATATCCATCATGTTAAAGTTTATTTCATCCATTTTTGCAAGCCCAATACATTGTTCCACCTTCCTGTTGATGTTTCCTAAATAATTTTTAGCAAATTTCACTTCAAATGAAGAGTACAATCATATCTATATTTATTGATATTAAGATGCTAATAGAGACAATTGGCAGATAATATACTACAGGAAAAAAAAAAGATCAAGTTATGACCAAGTAGATCAAGTTAGGAAACTAGGGTTCAGAAAAATCAAAGTCTAAGGCTGGGGTCTCAATGTGTCAAATACATAATGTTCTGTCTCGCACAAGTTCTAAGCCCATGGAGAGGTAAATAAAATGCAAATCAAAATATCACTTTTATTACTGACACAAGTATTTGGAAACTGTGGTTTAGGACTAAGAATTCTAGGACTTGCAGAAACCCTCTATGAGTCTAAAACTTAAAGCCGCTAACAGGAAACTTTAAGTGCATAGACCATAAAAGCCTCGTCTAGGGTAGAAAGAGAAAACAGAATCCCCAGTAACAGATTAGCTCTGCCCCAACCAAGAAACTCAGGAACCTCCCCCTGCTCCATGGGACAAAACGTCAGGAGATTTACTCTAGGGAAGTACCTCCACAAGAAGACCTGAGAAGTTGAGAAGTGTTTGTTCTGTTAATTCATTTGACCTACAGTCAACCAGGATAGTAGTTATTCTTTTCTGACAGGAGATCAGAAATCTATCATGACAAATTAATAACAGCTTCATAAGCCTTCTTCCCCAATACCAGCTATGATTGTTTTGAGGGTCCTCCTAATAACACTGGTAAATAGCACTGAATTTGCTGCTAGACTGTTTTAAAAACAGTCACCAATTAACTCTAAAGCAATATAATGTCTAAATTTCTCATTTCAAGTTATGTCTGGCCACATTCTAACATAGGTCATCAAAGATTTTGCAAAGAGATTAAATAAAACCATCACAATAACACCATTTAAAAAATGCCAACACATGTAACAGCCATACATTTGAATACAAATTACCTTCCATTGTAATTAATCTTTTCCTAGAGAGACATTAATGTCCCCAAATTAAATTTCCTTACAAGTTAAAGTCCTCAGAATTTAAAGTCCAAAGCAATTCAATCCATAATCAAATTGCCTTGCTTCTGTGGGTTTTATGTCCAAAGTCATTATAGCACTAAATAAAATTTTCTTGACCTTGTAAGTAAAAGTTCAAAGAAACTAAAATCCAAAGTTGTCATTTTAAAGTCCTATAATCATTATTATCATTATTTCAAATGCTTTTATTCTTCCCAGGCATAGAGAGAGATGTCTCATTCTGAACCTGAGTATGTTTGCATTTTTTCAGCAACTGTTGGCTGTGTGTGGTTCCTCAGTACCTCAGAATTAAAATCAATTTTTCATGTGTCCCATTGTTTTAAAATTCCAAAAAGTTGGTAATATAATATGTTCAACAACCAACACCCAAACAGTTTAGAAAATACAGCAATCTCTGTCCTCTTTGAGCAGTTAATCCAGGCAAAATTATGTCCCCAGAACCCAACCTTTGATGTTGTAAATCCCACTGCAGACATTCATGGTACCTAAGGGCAGGAAGGTAAATGGAAAATATTTTCTCCTTACAGCCTAGCCTGAATGCCAGACTTTTCTAGAATTCTTGAGCTGAGAACAGGCTCACTCAGGATTGGTGGCATCCTTTCCTCATTTGGGAGGAACATGCACCTATGCTGCCGTCTCCTCTCTCAGGCCATTGCATTGAGACAATACTGCTTTTTAGCAATCTGAGCACATTTGCAATATTAGCAGCCCAATTTTGTTCTTTATCCTAATACAGGTCTACCTCATTTTATTGCACTTCACTTTATCGCACTTTACAGACACTGCAGTCTCTACAAATTATGGCAATCCTGCATCAACAAGTCTATCAGCACCATTCTTCTTACAGCATTTGTTCACTTTGTGTCTCTATATCCCATTTTGGTAATTTTTGCAAAATTTCAAACTTTTTCATTCTTGTTATATTTGTGATAGTGAATTATGATCAGTGATCTTTGATGTTACTATTATTCTGAGATGTCATGAACTGTGCCTGTATAAAATGATTGAATTTAATAAATGTAGTATGTGTTCTAACTGCTCCACAGACCAACTGTTCCACTAACTCTCTCCCTTCTCTCAGACCTTGCTACTTCCTGAAACACAGCAATACTGCAATTAAGCCAATTAATAATCTTACAATGGCCTCTAAGTGTTCAGGTGAAAAGAGTCAGATATCTCTCACTTTAAATGAAAAGCTAGAAATGATTAAGTGTAGTGAAGAAGGCATGTAGAAAGCCAAGATAGGCTGAAACTTAGGCCTCCTGTGCCAAACAGCCAAGTTGTGGATGAAAAGCAAAAATTTTTTGAGGAAATTAAAAGTGCTAAACCAATGAACTCATAAATGAAAAGAAAGCAAAACAGTCTTATTCCTGATATGGAGACTGTTTTACTGCTCTGGATAGAAGATCAAACCAGCCACAACATTCCCTTAAGTCAGAGCCTAATTCAGATAAAGGCCCTAACTCTCTTTAATTCTGTAAAGGCTGAGAAAGGTGAGCCAGCTGTAGTTGAAAAGTTGGAACCTAGCAGATATTGGTTCATGAGACTTAAGGAAAGAAGCCATCTCTCTAACATCAAAGTGCAAGGTGAAGCAGCAAGTGCTGATGTAGAAGCTGCGGCAAGTTATCCAGAAGATCTTGCTAAGATCATTACTGAAGGTGTCTACCCTAAACTAAGTATGTTATTGCATACTTAATCTATATATATATAGTGTAACCATAACTTTTATATTCACTGGGAAACCAAAACATTCATTTATTTACTTTATTATAATATTTACTTTACTATGGTGGTCTGGAACCAAACCTTTATATGCCTACTAAAGTAAAGAAATAAGGGATCATATAATGAGGGCTCTGGAGGATTGTGTTAAAAGCCTACAGCTGGGCACCTGGGTGGTTCAGTTGATCAATCATCCAACTTCAGCTCAGGTCACGAACTCATGGTTTCCAAGTTCAAGCCCAACATTAGGCCCTGCACTGATAGCTTGGAGCTTGGAGCCTGCTTCAGATTTTGTCTCCTTCTCTCTCTGCCCTTCCCTCACCCATGTCTCCCACCTCAAAAATACATAAACATTAAAAAAAATTTTAAGCCTATAGTAAATGATCTAGAATAGACTCGGATTGACAAAGTCTCTTAAAGGGCCAGATAGGAAATATTTTAGACTTGCAAATTATATGGTCTCTGTTATACCTACTCAACTACTATTATAGCCTGAAAACAGCCTCAGATAATACCTAAACAAATGGGCATGGCCACGTGCCTATTAACTTTATTTATAAAAACAAGTGGCAACTAAAGCTACAGTTTATTGGCCCTGTAAAGGTTCTGGATGTTACCTCAGTGCTGACATAGGACACATGAAACATTTTCTCATCAAGAACACAAATAGCAGTAGATCACGCATGCACAATTCAGAGCCAACATGAGAAATGCTGGACAAGATTGGGAATTTAACCTAATGGGGAGATTTGAAAACATACTCTTGGTCAGTAACCAGAGATTATTAAGAACGATCTTCAATTAGTGTAGTTCTCTGAGAATAGGGACTCTTGTCTGCTTTGTTTACTGCTATCTCTGAGAAGGAAAGCTGATAAACACAAATAAAAGGGTAAGCCAGATGTCTCATCTGGTGAGCCAGATGTCTCATCATATCCAGATGAGTCTTGATATTCCTCTTGTATGCTTTTGGCTTCTGCAATCTTGCTTACCTCTTGCATCAGTCAGCAGCCAGGAACCTGAAGCTTAACTATACTAGTCCCAACCAACCCAGAGCCCCATATGTATAAAAGATCAGTAAAATCCGAGCTGGATGCTCAGCCTTTGGAGGTGACTCCCCTGGGCTGGCATCAGTGTGAAATAAACAGTGTTTTCTGATTCCCCAAGTGCCTGTCTCTTCCTGGGTGCCTAGTATTTCCTTTTATATTTTTGGTGCACCGGCTGGGACACCAACAGCCACGCTGGCTCCTTGAGCCAGCCTCTTGAGCCACCATTGTCAGAAGCCAGTGTAGAAGCCATTTATCGCCGGCTTCTGTGATGGAAAGAAAGGCACACCACCTGTGATTTCACTGGACCCCAAACCTCGCTAGGCACAACAGTTGGCCACTGCTATGCTCAAACAGACTCTAGGGGGAATCAGAAAATTCTTCCAGGACGGGACATCAGATTGGGTAAGTGTCCCCAGGGACCCAGGACCGAATTCAGTCAGAAGGGGAGCTTGATCACCTCCCAGGTGACAGAGTCACCACACAGGACAAGGAAGTTCTGGGTAGAAGTCTGCAATCTGTCTGAATGTATGTGTCGGTGCTCGTGCTCCATGGTTTTGGCTATCGAACCTGAGTGGGGCCTACCCTGAGATTTCGTGACAATCTCATATGGCTCAAGGCAGATTCAGGTCCACAGAGGCCTGATCCAAGTTAGAGGTTTATACTGACTTGCTAATGCTAAGAAGCATCTAAATCCCCATGAGGGGGGCAGCCAATCAGACAAAGTGACCTCTTCCTTCATGTTTGTCCTACAACATCATACACTGGGAGGGACCCCATCTAGAATATCAAGAGGGGGAATATTCCTCAAAACTAACTGTTAGAACCAACTGTCTCTAATCAATCTACCCTAGAATGGGGACTTTAAGAAATATTCCCAAGTAGTTGCTAAAACTCCCTTTGCTTCAGGGAAATTCCCTGTCTTCTTTGGCCTGACAAGGACTGTGTATCTCCACGTGTTGTAAGGAAAAAACATGGCATCTACTCATCTGTCCAAGCTGACAAGATTTAAAACCAGAACCCTTTCTCTACCTCCTGATGGCATCTCACCTCTTCTGCCTTCCCTCCTCCACACCACTCCTGAGTCTGCACCACCTGGGGTGTGGCCTACGTAAATAAATGGCTTCAACACCTCAAGCACAATCAGCTCCTCCTCCCACCCTAGATGTCAAGGAGCAATAACCATCTGCTTTAGATTTCCTCACTGGTGCCCCAGGTGAAAACAGACAATGGGGAACAATGTGATAAACTTTTAGATAGACACAGATGGAACATATTTGGTATTTAAATGTATCTAAACTTGTTGGTTTAAGATAGACATGTCTTTAGAGTTATCAGCATTAAATAAATAAAAGTTTTTCTACCTAAGGTATTCTGAAGGTCAAATAAGCTCTTGTTATCTCTGTTGCAATTTGTCAGCAAAATGGTGATAGGTCAATGATAGTTAATTTTGTCTGTCTCAAAGCTTCCATGGGTAATTGTTAAGATAGCTTTCAAAGTCTTTGGTAACCTAAAACGTTAAAGTTTTGCTTGCATGATAAACTGAGATTAAATTCATTGGATATTTAATGAGATAAGAGACTAAAGCACTAATCACTAGATGTAGGTTTTTGCCTCTGACTTGTTGCAGAGAAACTAAGGATATTTGGAATTTGTAGGAAAACGTGCTCTATGCCTAATGAAGTTTGCCATCTAAAAAATTCTAATGTAACATAGAGTTCACAATTGGTTACTACTTAGTTCTCACTGGAGACTAAGGTTTCTAAGAGTTAAAATTCTGTTAAATGTAGTTAAAACTGATGGAAATAAGGAAAGCAACTTTCTATGTAGTAAAGGAGGAGATATGAAAAAAAGATATAAGAAATGGAAATATATTTTTGTTGAAAGTAAAAGAAAGAAATTTTGTCCTAAATGAGACTGGCTTGGGACAAAATCTGAATGCAAAGGAAGGTTGTAGAAGACCCATAAAGGCAAATCTTTGGAAAGGAATCTTATGTGATGTCAGGATAAACTATGGTTAAAACAAATGGATTTTAAAAGTAATCTAGGTTAAAATTAAATTTCCTCCTCCTTTGATCCAAAGGCTGGGGAAAATGATGGCAATAACACTGGTTCTAGCCTCTAAATCCTCCACATTTGCGTTGTTCCTGCTTAGCAGAAGAATAGATGCCTGTTCCATATGAGGGATGGATGGTATATGAAGGGCTTTTACTGATATATATAGGGGCCATTTTACTAAACTTAGTCTATTGTATGCTGAAAATGGATATCCACATGGCTGAAACATATTTATGTGGGCATTGTTGAAAAAGGCAGGGAAAAAGACCTTGACTTTGGCCCTTTAAACCCCTCCCTCAATGGTCAATGATCAATATGTAAGTTACTGTTAGGCCAAAATAAAATTAGTGCATGCTACGACAACCAGGGAAGTCTTGCTTGGTCACAGTCCATACCCTCAAGACTGTGCAGGTGAGAGAGGTCAGCTCTCGGAAGTAGGGTTAAACCTGGGTAAGAGCGATTACTCCCAGCACCTTGTGAGACCAACAAGGCTTTAGCTGCCAGTCTCATAGCGAGCCAAAACGTGGGACTGGAAGATGAGGTTTCTCCTGGCCAGCTATAGGAAATTGAGATAAGGGTCACCTTTCTTCCTTTTTCTGATAGATGGGTAATTCCCCAACCAAGGCCATTACTCCTTTGGAATGCAATATGATTCATTTTCTCTTACACAAAGTCTTGGCCCCAATACAAATTGGAGGAGGAAACCTGGCTGCAAGAAGGAAATATCATTGACAATACTATTGGATGTGTTTTGCAGATGTGGGGAAATGGGGAGAATTCCCCTATGTTCATTGTTTTTGGGCCTTAAGAAAAAATCTAAATATATATAAGCAATGTAAGGTGGATCCTGATTTAATGACAACCCTTTCTGAAGTTCAGCTATCAGGAGGGGAAACAATTAAGGGCCTCTTGCCTGTATCGAAAGCAGACCTAGAGAAGGAGGAAGGAAAGTCTTCCATTTCAACCTCCTCCTCCTCAGGTCCTCAACTGATATAAAAAGAATGCAAGTCTGTTCCCTGTCACCCACCTTTTCTAGGCCCTCCCTGTAATGTAACAGGAATGTTTTCTCTATAAACTAGAAGGCCAGAAGGAGAAACCTTTACATCACAAGACAGATAAAAGGTGATCTAGGTAAATTTTCTGATCAGATAAGTATACAGAGGCTTTTCAAAATATTACATATATTTTTTAGTTGACTTGGAAAGATATAATGTTTTTGTTAAATCACTCTTAAAACAGAAAAATTTGGGGTTCATGCAGCAGCTAAGAGATGTAGAGATGAGCAACTCCGTATCTACCATGGGACTGGACATCCTATAGGGAGCTTCTAGATCCCTATTGGAGCTCAGGCAGTGCCACCCCAAGATCCTAATTGAGACTATAACCATCCCACTGGGAAATAGTACTGCTGCCACCTCCAAGCTTATGTTTTGAAAAAAATTTAAGAAAATCTAAGATTAAGCCCTTAAATTATGTTAAATTAACCACTAATTTACACACACAAAATGAGAGTCTGATGGCCTTCTAGGAGAGGTTGAGGGAGGCTTTCATTAAATATATGGCTATTTGAAACCCCTAAGGCTGAGATGATTTTAAAGGACACATTTTTCACTCAATCAGCCCTAGATATTCAGAGAAAATGCAAAAATTGGCTGTTGGCCTGGAAGGGACCCTGGAGGAGATCTTATGACCTGTCAATCGGGTATATTACATCCAATATTAAAAAAAACTATCTGAGGCCTTCGTCGTGGCCTTACATACTATGTCAAGCTAGCCTTCCTGAGGTCCTAGCACAAAATGCCACTTTTGTGGCCATTCAGGGCACTGGAAACAAGACTGCTCTCAGAAGAGACCACAGAAGTCAAAGCCCTGCAAGCCATGCCCCATGTGTGGAGACAATCACTGGAAGCCTGAAAGCCCTCGGGAACCTCTATCTGTGAAGGGTCAGATAACCAGTATCCCTGGAAGGGACTTATGGGGCCTGGGACTCTTTGGGGTGGCTCCCAGAGCCAACTGTTTCTTGGAAGCCCAGAGCCTCAGGTAACTCTGGAAAATTCAGGTAACCAGAAAGCCAGTTCACTTCCTTCTTGATACTGGAGCAACCTTTTCTGACCTTCTTTCCATTCCAGGCCAACTATCCAAATGCCAGCAGGACAATTAATAGCTGTCTCCAGAAAAGTTCTAATTAAATTTTTCTCTCAGCCCCTGGCATGTATATGGGGAAACTTTTTTTCTCATTCTTTCCTGATAATGCCAGAGAGCCTTACTCCCTTGCTAGAAAGGGACATTATAACTAAATTAGAGACTATAGTGCCACTAATGCCAGGACAGATAAAAAATTATGTGAGTTTTGGGGAATTACTGGATTTTGTAGGCTATGGCTTCCAGGGTTCAGAAAATATCTCACCTACTATATCAAGTATTAAAGAAGATTCAGTCCCATCTACTCTCCCAGTAGAGTAAATAAACTGGGGTCTAACTAATGGATACTGACTCCAGCCCTTGGGATGCTTACAAACAGACCAGGGGCAATTACTGTTACTGAGCTCACAGAACTAAAAGATCATTAAAGCACTGCATCAGGCCTTTCATTTAAGGAGACATAAAACTTACCAAATGGCCCAAAGAATATTTACTAAAAAAATTTGTAAGGACAGTTCAGCACATAGTATCAGCCTATAAGATATGGTATAACAGCCATCCTGACTCTTTCTCTAATAGGACTCCCAGCTCTTGGAAAAATTTCATACCTTGAAATATTTTCCTTATATTCAGCAAAATATAACACCTCACAAACATTAGATGCTGTAAAAAATTTTAAGTTAGGGCTAAACTCTTGGAGAATAGACCCACCATTAATTATTTACTGCTCCTCCACCACCTGGGATATGAGAGATTCCCTGATGCTGGGAGCCGCACTGGCCTCGCTAGATGACAGTCACAGCAAGGAAATAGTAGCATTTGCACAGCTCTTGCCGTGAGAAACGAAAACTGGTATCTCCTTCTGCTACTACTGGCTCATGTTGGAAATGAGGCTGCTGGTATTGACCAGGCCTCACAATATTCCAGATCAGACTGATACTCCCCATACAGATTTCTCATAAGGAAAGGCATGTCCCTGCCTTTTCCAACGAGACTTCAGATGAAAGCATTGTGGATGATTGTCAAAAGGCTCTTCCTATGGGCCTTGCAGATCCAAGACTTACATAATAAAGAGGGCTTGAGTCTGGTCCTGAGGCAAAGAGTCTAATTTAGAGTTAAGGGCAGATATCCATCCCCACCCAATTGTTTCTGCCTGGAGCACTAGATGCCCCCCACCTCAAGGCATTTGTTATCAAGTATTTGGAGTGACTTATTCTGGCCTTGAATATGCTGATTGCTCCCTGTGGAGGAACCTATTGAGGAACTTCTTTTGTGATTTTGAGAGCAAAGGTCTTTCCTGAAAGACCTGTTTGACCCCTGTTCACAGAGAAGTAACTTCACCCTTTTATGCAAAAACATTGTCTGGTATGCTAAAGATGCCTTCCTTCCCCATAAGATAAGCATCTAAATCCCCTACCTCAATCACTATTGATAAAGGTTATGCATGAGTCTTCTACAAGTCTATGTTCTGGGAAATTCTTACATATCAAAGAACTTTGTTATCAGAAATCATTGTCTAAGGCAAATGCCACTTCTGTGCCATCCCCCAAACACTTATAAAATAAAGTTGAGCCCCAGTCAGGGTGGAGATGCCTGCCTGGTGACCAGAAAGACTCTCGGGCCTCTCTCACTCCTCCCTCGCTGACACTGTCCATCCTTCTGGGACCCCTGGACCCCGACCAGAGCTGGTCCCCGACACCCTGACCTGTCGTTTCAATAAAACCAATAATTCTCACAGAGTCTTAGAACTAACAGATGACATTCAGGCATAACTAGACAAAGTTAGTGTCTCTTCTGGATTGTTTGATTGGTTTGAGAACTGGGGACATTACCTTAAGGTACCATCTTCTTGGGCAATATAATCTTGTTTTTCTCTGTCTGCTAATGTTTATGTCACCTCATTCCTGCCAGCCTTCCTGTAGAACCATACCGTGGGCCACTCGGCCTACCCATGGGTAGAGTGTAACTACTGTATCCCCACACTGTCCCTTATCAGCGTGAAGCCAGAACGGTCATTTTTTCTGTTCCCTAACGTCAGTTACAGGTCCCATTCCAGGGGGGGAGGAATAAATAGGTAAAAGGTTAATATCAGGCAGGGAGAGGTAAGGAACCTTCAGGAAGGCAGACTGCAGCTGCAAATGGGAAGCTAAAGACGCAGATGGGGCTCTCCCTTCATAAATCCTTTATGGGTGTCCTTCCCCCATTATCAAGGGCATAAAGAGGGAATCTAAATAAAAATAGGCAACCTAACCCTAAAGCAACAGTTGCAGGCCCTTGGTGCTACCCTAAACCTTACACCACTGGGTAAGGGAACAGATCAACAAATGGAGGCAGAAATTAGCAAACTCAAGGAACTCTTGGAGCCACAAATAGAATTGGGCCTCCTGGTCCTCGCTTTAGCTGGTCCTCTCCTAATGCTTTTCACAGCCCTCCTGTTTGGTCCTTATATTCTTAATATGCTAACCAGGTCTGTTTCCTCTGGCCTAGAAGCTATAAAACTCCAGACATGCTCCAGTTGGACCATTCTAGCTGTCATTACTCTCCTCTGAATGGCAAAGAACCCTAGCTGTCACATTCCTCCCTTCGACATTCCTGTCCAGCAGAAGAAGCCAGAATGGTCTTCGCCCTTCCTCCCATGTCAACAAAGGGTTCTTTGGCCCCCACAAACTAATTTTCTCTAAGTCTGCTACAGCAGCTTGAGAATCAAAAGGGGGAGAATGAGAAGGAAACCTGGTAAACACAGATAAAAGGGAGAGCCAGATGCCTGAGGCTAGAGATATCCCCCCCACCCCCCCGCATGCTTTTGGCTTCTAAAAGCAACCTTGCTTGCCTCTTGTATCAGCCAGCATCCAGAAACCTGAAGCTTGACTATACTAGTCCCAACCAACCCAGAAGCACATGTGTATAAAAGATCAGTAAAACCAGAGCCGGATGCTCACCCTTTGGAGGTGACTCCACTAGGCTGGCACCAGTGTGAAATAAAGTCTTTTCTGATTCCCCAAGTGCTTGATGCTTGTCTCTTCTTCCTGAGTGCCTAGTATTTGCTATAACATCTCCACTATATTATCAGTATCTAGAAATATGTCCAGCACATAGTAAATGCACAATTTGTATTGCACCAATGAATTATGAATAATTTCAAAAATACACATGTGAACAAGATAAAGCATTCAAGAAAAATAAACATATGTATCTAAATAGCAAATCAGCCAAACATATGCAGAAAAAAAAGAAGAAAGAAAGGGAAAACAGAACATTAGCCCAAACTGACTCACTCAAAATCTAGATAGATGATAAAAATCCAGAGAACACAAATAGCAGAGAGCAAGTGAGATACATAGAGCCAATAAAATCAGAAAACATAACTCTTCAAGTGGCAAATGACTGAAAGGGAGGAGAAATACATGGTCATGAGAACTTGCAGTCCTTATGTTTGCCTTGTATTTTTTGCCTCAAGAATTTGCCTACACTATTCCTTTTATCTGTGCCATTTCCTCCTCTTTCCACCTTGATTTTTGCCTGAATTACTCCATCTTCTTTATCATGTTGTGGTAGGAACCCCTCCCTAAAGAGAAAGGAAAAATTGAAGAAGAGAGAAGAGAAGACTTCAAGGTCACCTAGATATGAGTCCAGCTGCCTACATCCCCCATGTTCCTGTAAACGGAAACAACTTAATTAGACTGCATGTTTATGTGTATTACCATATATGGGAGACAAAGAAATAGAAAATGCATAAAAAAACCTATGCCATATGATGTGGGCCACTCAGTTCTTTTGGGTACGAACCCAATTGAGCAGTGCCGGCAAAATAAAGTTGCTTCCTGGAAAGAAAAGTCTCGGTGTCACGACTATCTGAGCGAGAATCCTGCAACATTACCTGGGGGCTCGTCCGGGATTCGGAGACGGTGCACTGCCACCTCCCTTGCCACCAGGGTACTAGCTTTGGAGCACCGGGAGAAGCAACCTCCCCTGGCGCCAGCGGACCTCTTGATCCACAGGGGACTAGCCTATCACAGCGAGCCTTGTGTGTGCTAACGGAACCCGAGGCCCAGGAACCAGCTTCAGGAGCGCTGCCCATCTGACTGGTAAGAACCCGGGTTCGTTTTGGTGGACCTGCCTCTAAGAGGCAGAAGGGGAGCCTGATCACCTCCCAGAGTTGCACCAGTAAGTCCACAAGGGAAGAGGAACGAAGCTGCAACTCTAAGGCGCTGGATGTAGGGGGATGGGCTGGAGTCGTTGTGTGAATGTGTGTGACTGAGACGGACAATGGGAAGGTTCCGACCTGACCAAGGGCCAAAGCGAGTGTTGAGTCCCGATCCGCGGTTCCGTGGCGACCTCATACGGCTTAAGGCGGCATCAGACTTCCTCGGGAGTCCGATCCGGGTCAGGGATTGAAACTGAACCCACCAATGCTAAGAGGAGCCTGAAATATCTCTGAGAGGAGAGAAGCCGGAAACGGACAAAGCGGGTGTGCATCCTTTCCAACCTGGTCCCCCTCCTTCCCTGATTTTCCCCTTCTTGTGCATGAAAGTCGTCTGTTGGGGGGGGAAATGGGTGGAAAGCAGAGTAAACCGACTCCCCTAGAGTGTGTGTTGAGGAATTTCAAAAAGGGATATTCAGGAAATTATGGTGTAAAATTAACTCCTGAAAAGCTCCGGACATTCTGTGAAATTGACTGGCCATCTTTTGGGGTGGGCTGGCCCTCTGAGGGCTCACTTGATAAGGAACTAGTTGGCCGAGTGTTCAGAGTCATTCCAGGGGACCCAGGCCACCCTGACCAATTTCCTTATATTGATTATATCTCCTTATAAAAAGCCCATACAGTCAGGAGAACCTGAAGAAACCCTGCCAACCAGCGGATGAGTGGATGATTAATGTGGCTTTCGTAGGCCAGGCCCAGGGAGATATTCGGCGCAAGCTGCAAAAACTAGAAGGTTTCACTGGCATGATTATCAGTCAGTTGCTAGAAGTAGCGACCCAGGTGTTCATTAACCGTGACCAGGCAGCACGGAAGGAAGAACGCCGAAAGATGCAAAAACAGGCAGATTTATTAGCTGCTGCTTTGGCGGAGCAACAAGACACCCCCAGAAGAAAGCCCCGCAGGGAAAGGGCCAAATCCAGAAAGGAGAGCAGCAAGGAGGAGGGTTTCACCCTAGATGGAAACTAGGCAGGAATCAGTGTGCTTTGTGCCGTCAGGAGGGCCACTGGAAAGGTGAGTGCCCCCAGAGACCAGATGATTCTCAGCAAGGTCCTAAGCAGAAAAAAAGGGGCTGTATGGTCCAGGGCCAGTACCGACTGGCCCCGCAGCCTTGTGGGGCCCCCAAGAATGATTTTGTGGGACTAGCCGCCATGGACGACTATGAGGAGGACTAGGACAGACCGGGCTCTATTTTGCTAGGCCCCTGGGAGCCCATGGTCAGCATGAAGGTGGGGGGCCGACCTATTGACTTTATGGTAGATACTGGAGCACAACACTCAGCAGTGACCCAACCCGTGGGCCCTCTCCCACAGAGACAAGCCACCATTGTGGGGTGGGGGGGGTCTCTCGCCACAGGCGATCAGATACATCGTCCCTTCCTGTTACCTCGACGATGCAGTTAAGGTGGTCATGAAGTCATCCTTGAATTTCTGTACCTCCCTGACTGCTCCGTGGCTCTAATGGGCCATGACCTACTAGGAAAACTACAGGCCCAGATCACTTTCAACTCCCAGGGATGGGCTGCTCTGACCCTCCGAAAACCAGAGGCAAAAATTATGACTCTCACCATTCCCCAGGGAGAGGAATGGCGGCTCTATAGCCTCAAGGAAAAACCACAATTGGTGCCTGAGCTTCCTTTTAAGGTCCCAGGGGTGTGGGTTGAAGATAACCCACCAGGACTGGTGCAAAACATACCCCCTGTGGTTGTTGAACTAAAGCCTGGGGCAGAGCCCACCCGCCAGAGACAGTACGTCATCCCTCGCAAGGCACAGGTCGGGATCCAAAAGCACCTGGAAAGACTTTTAAAGTATGGGATCCTCAGGCCGCGTCAGTCGCCCTGGAACACACCCCTCTTGCCTGTTCAAAAACCAGGCACAGATGATTACCGGCCAGTTCAGGACCTGAGAGTAGTAAACCAGGTGACTGTCACCATACACCCAGTGGTCCCGAACCCCTATACACTTTTGGGGCTCATTCCTGCTGAAGCCACTTTCTTCACCTGTTTGGACCTTAAGGATGCCTTTTTCTGCATCTGCCTGGCCCCTCAGAGCCAAGTGATTTTTGCCTTCCAATGGGAGGACCCTAAAAATGGTGACAGGGGCCAGTTAACCTGGACTAGGTTACCTCAAGCGTTCACAAACTCCCCAACCATTTTTGGCACTGCATTAGCCTCTGACTTAGAAGCCTTCCCAGCAGATCAATATGACTGTGTCCTGCTTCAGTACGTGGATGACTTGCTATTAGCTGGGAAGTCCTGGGAGGGTTTCATGGAAGGGACTCAGCAGCTCCTTACCCTCCTATGGAAAGCCGGCTACAGGTTTCAAGAAAAAAAAGCCCAGATCTGTCAAGAAAGGGTTAAACATCTTGGCTTCCACTTATCTCAGGGGCAGCGTCAGCTCTGCCCAGAGAGAAAGCAGATAGTTTGCTGTATCCCGACTCCCACAACCCATCACCAGGTTCGAGAGTTTCTCCGGGTTGCAGGTTTCTGTGGGATCTGGATACCTAACTTTTCAGTCCTGGAAAAACCCCTCTATGAGGCTACAAAGGGGGGAGAAAGGGAACCCCTGATATGGGAGTCAGTACAGCAAAAGGCTTTCGAGGAAATAAAGCGTGCACTTACTAATGCGCCTGGTTTAGGGCCCCCAGACATGACCAAGCCCTTCTTTCTGTATGTCCATGAGCGCACTGGTATTGCAATAGGAGTACTGACTCAGATGTTGGGATCATGGCATCGCCCGGTGGCGTATCTCTCCAAGCAACTTGACTCTGTGGCCCAAGGCTGGCCCCCCTGCCTACGGGCACTAGCAGCCACAGCCCTTTTAGTGTCTGAGGCTGACAAGTTAACTATGGGACAGGAATTAACAGTCCGAGTGCCACACTCGGTATTAACATTAATGGAATACAAAGGACAATACTGGCTCACCAACGCCAGGATGGTCAGGTATCAGGGAATGCTATGTGAGAACCCGCGCATTCACCTAGAAGTAGTACCGACCCTGAACCCTGCCACCCTATTGCCTGTCGGGCCAGGCCAGCCAGACCATGACTGCATTGAAGTCATGGACGAGGTATTCTCCAGCAGACCAGACTTGAGAGACCAGCCTCTCAAAGACCCCGATGCTGAATATTTCACTGATGGTAGCAGTTTTATAGAAAGGGGGGAACGTCTTGCAGGATATTCCTTGGTGACTCTAAACTCTGTCATTGGAGCAGAGGCCCTGCCGAAGGGTACTTCAGCACAAAAGGCAGAGCTAATTGCTTTAACCTGAGCCCTCCAACTGGCGGCAGAGATACGTGTTGATATATACACAGACTATAAATACGCCTTCACCACTCTCCACGTACATGGGGCCTTATATAAGGAGAAGGGTCTAATAAACTCAGGAGGAAAGAACAGAAAATATGGTAAGGAGATCCTTGAACTCTTAGATGCCGTGTGGGCCCCTAAAAGTGTGGCAGTCATGCATTGCCGGGGACATCAAAGGGGGACACCACGGCTGCACTGGGAAAGCGAAAGGCTGACCGAGAGGCAAAGCTAGCAGCATCCAAAGGAGCAATAAAATCAGCGGTTTTAAGTGCTGCACTGTTCCCTAACCCACTGACAGAGTGGGACCCTAATTACTCACACCACGAAAGTACTTGGTTTAAGACTGAGAGTGGCAACTGCCTCCCAGGTGGATGGTGGAAATTTGAAGATGGTTGAATAGCAATTTCTGACGCCTTAGCTCCAGCCTTTGTTAAGCAGTTCTATCAGGAAACTCACATCGGCCGGACAGCCCTTGAAACAATGTTAAGCCGGTATTTTTACATCCCTCGGCTCTCCAGCATAGCCCGAGCGGTATGTGAGCAATGTGAACTCTGTGCCTGTAACAACCCACATCAGGGGCCCAAGGCCACCCCTGGAGTACAGAGCGTTGGGGGAGCCTCCTTTGAAAATGTGATGGTGGACTTCACAGAGCTCCCCCGGGTTCGGGGATGTAAATACCTGTTGGTGTTTGTATGTACTTTCTCAGGCTGGGTAGAAGCTTTCCCTACCCGAACAGAAAAGGCACATGAAGTGGCCTGACTCCTTCTGAAGGAAATTATCCCACGATTTGGGATCCCTATCACTATTGGTTCAGATAATGGGCCAGCGTTTGTGGCTGAGGTGGTGCAGCTGGTGGCAAAGGGGCTAAAGATAACCTGGAAGTTACACATGGCACACCGACCCCAGAGCTCCGGAAAGGTGGAACGAATGAACAGAACCTTGAAGCTGCAATTAAGTAAGCTGTGCCAGGAGACCCACCTGCACTGGGACCAGGTGTTGCCGATAGCCTTGTTAAGAATCAGGGGCAGCCCCAATAAGCAAACGGGGTTTTCCCCTTATGAAATCCTTTATGGGTGCCCTCCCCCAATTGTTAAGGGGATAAGGGGAGACTTAAATGAGATAGGCAATTTAACCCTAAGGCAGCAAATGCAGGTTCTGGGCTCTACTCTAGCCACTCTACACTGATGGGTTAAAGAACGATTGCCTGTGAATCTGACCACAGATACTCACTCCTTTGAGCCAAGAGATGCTGTATGGGTAAAAGAGTGGAATGTCCAACCACTCAAACCCCTTTGGAGGGGCCCGTTTACTGTCATTTTGTCCACCCCTACTGCAGTAAAAGTAGCCGAGGTAGGTCCCTGGATTCACCACAGCAGAGTGAAGCCAGCATCCGGGGACTGGGAGTGCATTCCTGATCCGTCCACACCGTGTAAGCTGACCATACGGAAGAAGCCAGCTGCTACGGCGGAGACTCCAACAGGAGACTACAGCCCTGCTTTAGTCACTCCGGAAGTTGACTAATCTACGCATGGCTGAAGCTAGAGGAATCGCCGGTCTGAAGAGATAAATAGACTGTCCTTATTTCTTACATCTGCCTCTTACTGTAATGCACTGTCACCCCTTGTCTCTCACTATTATTGCAATTTTTGCTTTACTTCTTGCTATTGGATTGGCGGAGATTGCCCTAGCCATCTGGAAATGTGGCAAAAGTTTTCTGTTAGCACTCACTTTTCTCTTGTGGGTAGGATGTTTTGTTGGTATTAGTTGTTTTTAATTTGGACTCCGCTTGTAAACCTGGATCTTTCATCAGGCAATCCATGCATTCGCACAACCAGGTCAGGCCAAGGAATCACCTGGACCATACTATTGTATCATACCCATTTCTCATGCCAGGGAAAGACCCAGGGACTGTACTATATTTTAAGAGGATCACTGCCACCTATCCAGCCACGTCCCACCAAGTTTTTCACTCCTTCTATGAGGAAATAAGAAGTAGTCCCCCTCCCATTTCAGTCACAGCAAAGAATTTGTTTCTGACCCTGGCAGAGACTATAGCCCAGACTCTGAATATCTCTTCATACTATGTATGTGGGGGGACCAATATGGGGGATCAATGGCCATGGGAAGCCAGAGAATTAGATCCCCTCGAGCCTTATGATGGAACAAATTACCCCAGTTCTACAGCCGGGGTTTGGCTCCTGAAAACCTCAATCATTGGGAAGAACTGTCTTGCCCGATGGGGAAAATAGTTCACCATCCTTGTCGGAAACTTAACATGCCTGGGCCAAAGGTTTTATAATTCAACCACCTGGGAAACCCAATGGTGGGGGTCCCCAGGTCACCATGAGCCAAATCCTCACCCCTTGTTTAACTTCTCTCATCTCCAGGAGGCCTGGGACAACATAGACGCTGCCATCGAATGCCGGGCCTCAGGGGGACTATATTGGATATGTGGGAGAACAGCCTATACAGTACTCCCTTCAGGCTGGTCAGGGTCATGTGTGCTGGGAACTATTCGCCCATCCTTCTTCCTACTCCCACTTGCAGAAGGAGAACATCTGGGAGTTCAAATATATGGAGATAGGAAAGTTCAAAGAAAGCAGCGTGCCTTGCAAATTGGCAACTGGAAGAATAATAAATGGCCTCCCGAATGAATAATTCATTATTATGGCCCTGCTACGTGGGCCGAGGATGGGTCTTGGGGCTACCGCACCCCCATTTATATGCTAAGCTGCATAATTAGGCTACAAGCAGTTGTAGAAATTATAACCAATGAAACTGCTAGGGCTCTTAATTTACTTGCTAAGCAGCAAACCAAAATATGCAATGCAATCTATCAAAATCACCTGGCCTTAGATTACCTGCTTGCTTCTGAGGGTGATGTTTGTGGAAAATTCAACCTGAACAACTGCCGACTACAGATAGATGATGAAGGAAAAGTCATAGAGGAGATCACAGATCAAATGAGAAAAGTTGCTCATGTCCCAGTCCAAACTTGGAATGGTTGGAACCCCAGAGAGTTATATGGAGCATGGTTTTCATCTTTCAGGGGATTCAAAACCCTCATAGGTATTGTCCTCCTAATTCTGGGAGATGTTTGATCGTACCCTGCTTGGCTCCCTTGATTATACGATCAGTCTCCAGTCTCATTGAGACTATAGTTGAGAGAAAAACGGCTGCTCATGTAATGATGTTATGGAAATATAAACCTCTAAGCCAGGATGATGCTCTCTGACCCAAAATAGAGAGGTCCGAGCATCAAAGAGGGGAATGTGGTAGGAACCCCTCCCTAAGGAGAAAGAAAAAATTGAAGAAGAGAGAAGAGAAGACTTCAAGGTCACCTAGATATGAGTCCAGCTGCCTACATCCCCCATGTTCTTGTAAACTGAAACAACTTAATCAGACTGCATGTTTATGTGTATTACCATATATGGGAGACAAAGAAATAGAAAATGCATTAAAAAAAACCTATGCCATATGATGTGGGCCGCTCAGTTCTTTTGGGTACGAACCCAATTGAGCGGTGCCGGCAAAATAAAGTTGCTTCCTGGAAAGAAAAGTCTCAGTGTCATGACTCTCTGAGCGAGAATCCTGCAACAGTGTCTCCTCAGGAAGCCTATCATTCCCCAAGATTAGCTTAGGTGCCTCACACTGTGTTTATTCCTGTCACAGGCCTTCTCACATTGTGAATTCACTGCTTATGAGTCCATCTCTACCCATTAGATTCTAAGCTACTTAAAGGAAAGAAAATCCTATTTAATATATATTAAATTATTGTAGCATAGTGCTGGCAAATATCTGTGCTAGGTAAATATCTGTGGCATAAATGGGATTGGCAAAACCCAAAAAATAAAACAAAACAAATAGAAGAGTTTTAAGAACACATAACAAAAAGTATTTTGACAGATGACTGTGTAATGCTATTTCACATGACTCCACAGAAATCAATCCCACCATGGTTACTATGGACATCCAGGGCAGTGGCACTCAACATGACTGCACTTTGGTTTACCTGGACACTTTAAAAAATACTGGTGCTGAGGTTACCACTTCCAAATATTCTAATTGGTCCTGGGAATACTGTAGGCATGGGTAATTTTTACATTTGATACAAGTGTACTGTTAAGGGTTAGATCACGTCACTGGAAATACCTGACTAAAGGTGGCAAAGTGTAGGAAGTAGGAAGTGGCTTCTGACAAACAAAATCCCAACTAAGGGATGATCCATTTGTTCATTGGTCTTTTTGTAGAATTCACTGTCATTTAAAAGATCTTTAACAAATATACCGAATACTGAATCTGGTGGTCTAAACCCTAGGAATAAGGGGCATTTTGCTTGCACCCATCTCTCAAAGAGAGAAGGCCTGAAGTCATAGGACACTGAGCCACGGGAGTTTGGGAAGAGAAAGAGACAGAATACACTGGGAACGAAACCTCATAAGTGCGTAATGCGAACTAGGGAAGATAAAAGCAGCCTGGACCTGAGATATGGAGGGAGGGGAGGGAACCTGGCTTGCCTGCAGCTGCAGTGAGTGGAGAGCCACAGCCAGCCCTGGTGAGCTGCCTCGAGTCAAGGGGAAAGGAAAGAGAAGCTGAGATTGCTCATAGAACCGTCCCTGGAGAAGAGAAAATCATCAGCTTGGAAAGTGTTTTTTAGTTCCCTCTGGGGTGCTGACTTTGAACTAGGTGCCCCAAGTCCCAGAAGATGCCAGAAAAACCTGTTCTGCAGCACTCCCGGCACCATCCCTGGCGGCAGTGGCACTGTGGCAGCACGGATGCTGTGGGCCTGAGGCTGTGTTCCCGGGCTTGACCCTCCCGGACGAGGAGGGTAGAGGCTGCTGCGTCCCCCCCACACCCACACACACACACCCACGCTCGCACACCGATCCCAGGTTGTATTGCTGCTTGACCCCTGCAGATCTGAGGCTTTGACACTTCCCCCACCCCCTCAACCCCAGCAGCAGGGAAGCAATGACCTGTGGGACTGTTTCTGGCGGTATAAACAAAGCCCACGGACTGGGACCTGGAAACGAGGCCAGGCAGGGGGCAGAGAATGCAGCCCACATTGGCTACGTCCTCAGCACAGTGAGTTCAGACCCAAAGGAGAGATTTACAATGCTTGGTAGAGAAGGGACTGGGGCGACACCATTTTTCTCCCCACAACAACCAAGGCCGGGCCTCAGGGAGTGGCCAGCAGACACAGTGGAGGTGAGACCTGCCTACACCAAACCATGCCCATCCCCACCAGAAAGCTGTGGGGGGTTTTGCTTTTTATTTTTTGTTTTTTGTTTTTTACCTGTGCCTGGGGCAACACCTACATGGATGCACTGCCATGATTAATCCTAGATAAACCTTTCGGTGCAGATACAATCTCCGTTTTCTTTCTTAACCCTCCACTCTGCTGGACACAGCACTCTGGTCACTGGTTGGGTAAAACAGTCACATTTAATCCATTTTCTAGATGTACACTCAACAACTTCACTGCTACATTTTTCTCTCTCTCTCTGGAGTAATCAAAGTATATAGTTTCTCTGATTGCCTCTTTGTGTCTCTACCTGGCCATTTCATTTCCAACTTTGCTTCCTCCCCACCCTGTTATTTCTCTCTTTGTATATGCTCTTCCAAAAACACTGCATACACCTGGCTCTTTATTTGTAGCTGGGAATTCTGGTTTTATGTCTTTAGACTGTCCTTTGTCTTTTGGGTTGTTTTTTTCTTTTCTTTTTTCAATTTCTTATTAATTTTAATTTTTATTATTTATATTCCCTCCTTCCTCTTTTTTCTTTTTTCTCTTGTTTGTATTTTATCCCCTCCTTTTTTTTCTTTTTCTTTTCTCTTTCAGTTTGCGTGTTTATTGGTTTTGTCTATACATTTGTGTACTTTTGTTCCCTGAGTGGTTGTCTGTTTCTTTTTCCAGGGCTACCTCAAGAAACAAGCCAAACTACACATGATGGAGAGTCCCAAATACCACTATGAATACGGAAACAAACAACCAAATGCTCAACAAGAGAAACCAAGAGACACCAGTCAAAGAACACTTCCTGAACAGACAGGCCCTGAACAGTCAAAGAGCCCTCTTTAATACAGCAGAACTCGCAGGGGCAGAGTGTAAAACAAGCTTTTAAAATTAATAAGAGATAGAAAACTAACCAAAATGATGAAATGGAAGAACTCTCCTCCAAAGAAATTCCAGGAAGAACTGAAAGCTAAAGAACTGCTCAAAACAGATACAAGCAACATAACTGAACAAGAATTTAGAACAATAGTCATAAAATTAATCACTTGGCTTGAAAAAAGTAAGGAAGACATCAGAGAAACTATTGCTACAAAGACTATGGAGCTCAAAAATAGTTATGATGAATGAAAAAATGCTAAAAATGAAATACATAATAAAATGGAGGCTTCCAATGCATGGATTGAAGAGGCAGAAAGGAGAATAAGTAATTTAGAAGACAGAATTATAGAAAAAGAGAAAACTGAGAAAAAGAGACATAAACTGATCCAGGAACATTAAAGAAGAGTTCAAGAGCTCAGCAATACATTCAAATGAAACAATATCCATATCATAGGAATCCCAGAAGAAGAGAGAGGGAAAGGTGCTGAAGGAGTCCTGGAACAAATTATAGCAGAGAACTTCCCGAACCTGGTGAGGGAAGTAGATATTGAAATTCAAGACACACAGAGAACTCCCCTCAGAAGTAACTTCAATCGATCTTCTGTACGACATATCATAGTGAAACTGGCAAAAAATAAGGACAAAGAAATTTTGAAAGCAGCTAGGGAGAGAATGGCCCTAACATACAAAGGGAAACCTATCAGAGTGGTGACAGACCTATCTACTGAAACTTGGCAGGCCAGAAAGGAATGGCAGGAAACCTTCAATACGATGAACAGAAAAAAATATGCAGCCAAGAATCCTCTATCCAGCAAGCCTGTCATTGAGAATAGAAGGAAAAATAAAGTCTTTCCAAATAAACAAAATTTGAAAGTATATGTCACCACTAAACCAGCCCTACAAGAAATCCTGAGAGGGACTCTCTGAGGGAAGTATTGCACGGAACAAAGACACCAGAGACACCACCACAAGCATGAACCCCACAAAGGAAACAATCACTCTAAACCCATACTTTTCAATAATAACACTGAATGTAAATGGGCTGAATGCTTCAATCAAAAGATATAGGGTAGCAGAATGAATAAAAAAAAAAACAAAATCCATCTATTTCTGTCTACGAGAAATTCATATTAGACCTGAGAACACCTTCAGATTAAAATTAAGGGGATGGAGAATATCTACCATGCTACTGGAGTCAAAAGAAAGCTGGAGTAGCTATACATATATCAGACAAGCTGAACTTTAATTTAAAGACAGTAACAAGGCATGAAGAAGGGCATTCTATAATAATTACAGGGTCTATCTATAAGGAAGAACTAACAATTATAAATGTCTATTCACCAAATATGAGAGCACCTAAATATATAAAACAATTAATCACAAACAGAAACAATCTTATAGAATGTGCTAATAGCAAGAAACTTTAATACTCCACTTATAGCAATGGATAGATCAACTAGGTAATCACTAAAGAAACAATAGACTTGAATGACACATTGAACCAGATGGATCTGACAGATATATTTAGAATTCTACATCCTAAGGGTATGGAATTCACATTCTTCTCAAGTGTACATGGTACATTCTCCAAGACAGAATACATACTTGGACATAAAGCAGTCCTCAATAAATATAAAGGAATTGACATCCTACCATGCACACTTGCAGGTCACAATGCTATGAAACTCGAAATCAATCACAGGAAGAAGTCTGGAAAACCTCCAGAAACATGGAGGTTAAAGAACACCCTAGTAAAGGACAAATGGGCCAATCAGGCAATTAGAGAAGAAATTTAAAAATATATGAAAACAAATGAAAATGAAAATACAACAATCCAAACTCTATGGGATGTGGCAAGGCAGTCCTAAGAGGAAAGTACATTGCACTCCAGGTCTTTTTAAAGAAATCAGAAAAAGCACAAGTGCAAAATCTAATAGTGCACCTAAAGGAACTAGAGGAAGAGCAACAGGAGCACCCCAAACCCAGTAGGAGAAGAGAAAAACAAAAATCAGGGGAGAAATAAACAATATAGAATCCAAAGAAACAGTAGAACAGATCAATGAAACCAAGAGTTGGTTTTTTTAAAAATAAACAAAATTGACAAACCTCTAGCCAGGCTTCTCAAAAAGAAAAGAGCACTCAAATAGACAAAATCGTGAAGGATAATGGACTGATTACAACCAATCCCTCAGAAACACAAGCCATTATCAGAGAATACTATGAAAAATTACATAGCCAACAAATTGGACAACTTAGAAGAAATGGACAAATTCCTAAACACACACTCACTACCAAAATTCACACGGGAAGAGATAGAATTTCTGAACAGACCCATAATTACTGAAGAGATCAAATCAGTTATTAAAAATCTCCCAAAAATAAGAGCCCTGGGCCAGATGGTTTCCCTGGGGAATTCTACCAGACATTGAAAACAGAATTAATACCCATTCTTCTCAAGCTATTCCAAAAAATAGAAATCGAAGGAAAAGTTCCACACTCATTTTATGAAGCCAGCATCACTTTGATTCCCAAGCCAGACAGAGATCTAGCAAAAAAAAAAAAGGGGGGGAACTACAGGCCAATATCCTTGACGAATACAGATGCAAAAGTCCTCAACAAGACACTTGAAAATAGAATTCAAAAACACATACAAAGAATTATCCACCAAGATCAAGTGAGATTCATTCCTGGGTTACAGGGCTGGTTCAACATTCGCAAATCAATGTGATCCATCACATCAATAAAAGAAAAGATAAAAACCATATGATCCTGTCCATAGATGCAGAAAAAGCATTTGACAAAATACAGCATCCCTTCTTAATAAAGACTCTCGAGAAAGTTGGGATAGAAGGAACCTACTTAAACATCATCAAAGCCATCTATGAGAAGCCTTCAGCTAACATCATCCTCAACGGGGAAAAACTCAGAGCTTTCCCCCTGAGATCAGGAACACGACAGGGATGCCCACTCTCACCACTGCTATTTAACATAGTGCTGGAAGTCCTAGAATCAGCCATCAGACACCAAAAGGCAATCAAAGGCATCAGAATTGGCAAAGAGGAAGTGAAACTTTCACTCTTCGCAGATGACATGATACCCTGCATCGAAAACCCGACAGACTCCACCAGAAGCCCACTAGAACTGATCCATGAATTCAGCCAAGTTGCAGGGTACAAAATCAACATACAGAAATCGGTTGCATTTTTATACACCAACAATGAAGCAACAGAAAAAGAAATCAAGAAACTGATCCCATTCACAGTTGCACAAAAAAACATAAAATACCTCGGAATAAACCTAACCAAGGATACAAGAGATCTGTATGATGAAAACTATAGAAAACTTGTGAAGGAAATTGAAGAAGACACAAAGAAATGGAAAAACATTCCATGCTCATGGATAGGAAGAATAAATATAGTTAAGATGTCATTACTACCCAAAGCACTCTACACATTCAATGCAATTCCAATCAAAATTGCACCAGCATACTTCTCAAAACTAGAACAAACTATCCAAAAATTTGTATGGAACCACAAAAGACCCCGAATAGCCAAAGTAATACTGAAAAATAAAACCAAAACGGGAGGTATCACCATCCCAGACTTTAGCCTCTACTACAAAGCTGTCATCATCAAGACAGTATGGTATTGGCACAAAAACAGACACACAGACCAATGGAACAGAATTGAGAATTCAGAAGTGGACCCAAAAGTATACAGCCAACTCATCTTTGACAAAGCAGGAAAGAATATCCAATGGAAAAAAAAAAACAGCTTTTTTAACAGATAGTGTTGGGAGAACTGGACAGCAACATGCAGAAGAATGAAACTAGATCATTTTCTCACACCATACACAAAAATAAACTCAAAATGGATAAAGGGCCTGCATGTGAGACTGGAAACTATCAACACCCTAGAGGAGAAAGCAGGAAACAACCTCCTTGACCTCCACCGCAGCAACTTCTTACTTGACACATCCCCAAAAGGGAATCAAGAGCAAAAATAAATGATTGGGACCTCATCAAGATTACAAGCATCTGCACAGCAAAGGAAACAACCCAGAAAATTAATAGGCAACCAACGGAACGGGAAAAGATAGTTGCAAATGACATATCAGATAAAGGGTTAATATCCAGAATCTATAAGGAACTCACCAAACTACGCGCCTGAAAAACGAACAATCTAGTGAAGAAATGGGCAGAAGATATGAACAGACACTTCTCCAAAGAGGACATCCAGATGGCCAAGAGACAAATGAAACGAGGCTCAGCATCCCTCCTCATCAGGGAAATACAAATCAAAACCACGCTGAGATACCACCTCACGCCAGTCAGAGTGGCTAAAATGAGCAAATCAGAGAACTCCAGATGCTGTCAAGGATGTGGAGAAACGGGCACCCTCCTACACTGTTGGTGGGAATGTAAACTGGTACAGCCCCTCTGGAAAACAGTGTGGAGGTTCCTCAGGAAACTAACAATAGAACTCCCCTATGACCCAGCAATAGCACTGCTAGGAATTTACCCAAGGGATACAGAAATGCTGAGGCATAGGAGCACATGTACCCCAATGTTCATAGCAGCACTCTCCACAATAGCTAAAACATGGAAAGAGCCTAAGTGTCCATCAACAGATGAATGGATCAAGAAGATGTGGTTTATCTATACCATGGAATACGACATGGCAATGAGAAACAATGAAATCTGGCCATGTGTAGCAACATGGATGGACCTTGAGGGTGTTATGCTGAGCGAAATAAGTCAGGCAGAGAAGGACAAATATCATATGTTTGCACGTGTAGGAGGATTAGGAGGAACTTGACGGAGGAACAAGGGGGAGAAGAAGGGCGGAAATGGTGGGGGAAAGGGAGAGAGGCAAACCATGAGAGACTCTTGAATGCTGACAAAAACTTGAATGCTGACAAAAACTGATGGATGTGGGGGGGTGGATGGGCATGGAGGAGGACACTTTTGAGGATGAGCGCTGAGTGTTATGTCGAAACTAATTTGACAATAAACTATTTGTAAAAAAAAAAAAAAGAAATAGTTGTTCTTCAAACTGAGGACTGATGGGTATGGGGGGAAGGGGTGATGGGCATGGAGGAGGGCACTTATGGGGATGAGCACTGGGTGTTGTATTGAAACCAGCTTGACAACAAACTATTTTTAAAAAAATAACCCCTAGGTACAAGGGGAAAACAACAACAAAATTCCAGCCAACTGTTTAGTTAGTTTAATCCCTAATTGTATTAAGGTGATGATCTGCCACTACTTTTCCAGGCTACTAGATGATAAAGAGAATCCTCACAGGAGGAAGATAACATTATCTGCAGCCTCTACAATGTATCATACACAACGCCCAATATTCCATAAAAAGCACTGGACACACCAAGAAAAGGAACAAAGGAAAAATACGCAATAAAAACAGACACAAGGGTTAGATATTTATTAGAATTATCAGATATGGAACTTTACAAATGTATAATAACTCATGATGACATGACAAAATGAAGAATTTTTCAAGAAAACTGGAAAAATAGTCAAACAAGTATACTAGATTTGAAAACAATTTAACAACTAAGCTTAAGAACTTAATGGATATGATTACCAACAGATCAGTTATGCAAAGGAAAGAATTATTAAAACTGGAAGATAGGACAGTTGAAAATATATAAGCAGAAACAGAGAGAAAAAGCATTCAAGTATGCAGGAAAGAGTTTTGAGTGAAAAAAAAATCCATCATATATATTAACTGAAGTCCCAAAGGGGAAAGAAATCAGAGCAAAAGCAATATTTGAAGTGATAATGGTCACAGATTGTCCAAGAAAATATTTTGGTAAAGTTAGAACTGAAAAGTTTTTAAAAATTTTTAAAAAGTTAAAGACAGAATGGTTTAAGTTAAATGGCACATCTCAGAGAATAGAGTGAAAATGAAATTTTCTGGAAACTTAATGGAGCTGACACTGGATTTGCAAAATCAAACCTACCTGGAGTCCCCAAAGTAAGGCCATGATAGAATATTCACAAATATGGCCCTTACATGTCTACATGGAAGTCCTGGTGTTTCAGTGTCTTTTTTCACTTCATTGGCCTAGAGTCAACAGCTCACTTTCGGTCACAACAGCAAGCTGGTTTGCAGACATTTCCAGTTCCTTTTAAGGATTCCACCCTAGCATCTGAAATATGTACCATGGAGATTCAACTCCTTTAACTATTAGAAAGTCCTACTTCATTTCTGGCACCTACAAATCTCCCTGTCTTGCTTTTAAATTTCACTATGTCTTTTAAATATGTTTTTATGGTTTTCATGAATATTCTAAAATTTTTTACCTATCATTTCTGTTTCAGTGTCAATTACATGAGATCAATCCGCTACATTGATAAAAAGTCTAACGAGTCCTATAGCAATCTGATGTATATAATGTACTACATGGCTCCAATGTGGTAAAGCATTGTGAAAGCATATATAAATATTATCAATGCAGCAAACATCATTTTTTGAGTGGAAGACAGAAAAGTAGGGAACATGGATGAATGACTGATGCATTTTAGCATTTTGCCAGCCAATATGGAGCACTGAAGTGGTAAATCTTTAGGAAGAATTTGTATGTTCAAAACAGAATAAGGCTGGGTTTCATGTCACTCAATTTCAGGAGAGATTTACAAACATTACACATTCTTTTCCCCCCTAAAACTATAAGCTATGGTTGGTTCCCAGACTGATTCTGGATTTTGCAATCCCTTAAGCAGTAATATTGTGTTTAGAAAGAGTATATAAGGCTCTTTACAGTCCTATGCCTTTCTGCAGATTAGAAGAGATGTTAATTTTGAGTGGCTAATGGATTTTACAGGGTTTGTCACTTCTCAGCCCAGCTTTAACAGGTACATTTTATGATTAAAATACTTAGTCCTTAGCTGCTATCCTCTTTCCACTATTACCAGTACTGATTGCCCAGTCTCCAGTCTACTCATAAAAATCAGCTTTTTGCTCATCAGTAGCTATGATACATCTTGTGCACTGTCCTCAGTAAGAAGATTTTACTTTCAGGGACTGAACATTAGCTGTGGTGTTTTCTTTAAGTAGGGTCTTATTTCCTGGAAGAAGAGAGTTGCTCTGAGAGTATTTTAAATACAATTTCTAGTTCTAGGTGAAGCAAAGTGTGAAAATGTTACATTTATTGATTAGACTGTCAGTACTCACACAGAAGTGGAGCTTCCAATTTCTGATCTTTCCACACTGCTAATTTATGGGGCTCTAAAAAAATAAAGTTTAACTTTGTTAATATATTCTCTTGTTAACTGGTATCTTCATCTCATTACTTTAAAATGGTATTTGCAAAGTCTTCATAAACTCTTATAAAGTATTAAAAGTAGATGGAAGCATGAAGTTTGGAAATACACTTGGCCTCGGTGCAAATAATTCTTTTATAATGGACATCAATAATACTATATCAATGCTCGTTATTCCTGTGAAGTTCTCTGAAATTGAATTCACATTTAGGACAGAAAGCACACTGAATTTGTAAAAGCAACATTTTGTTTTGTTTGCATAGGGATGAATACATAGTGACAATTTTTAATTAGCGCTGCTTCTGTACACAACTACTATTTAGGAGAATTCTGGAGTCTAATCTCACTAATTACCTGTGTAAAATCATCCCTTGGATTTTTTACTACATGCTTATAAAATCTGGTAGTGTTGAAAGGTCTCTCATCTCCATGTTCCCTTTTCATTGCCCACAAAGAACACTGTAGTTTAGGATAGCATTGCTTTTCCCTTAAGCCAGTATTTCCCAACTTTTTGAATTATAAATACTTTAACATTCCCAAATAATTTTGTTTATCCTCATAGGAACTTTGGATAATCACTTTTGCTAGGCAGTGAAGTGATTTTTAAGTAAAAATACATTATTTCCATTAAAAAATATATATCTTTAATTTGAATGCGCCTAAAATTTCAAAATATATATACAATTTTTCTTACCATTTAACAAATGATACAGGTTTATTATTAAATTAAATTTAATTTGGGGAGCCTGAGTGGCTCAGCTGGTTGAGCATCTGACTTCGGCTCAGGTCATGATCTTTCAGTATGTAAGTTCGAGCCCCGTGTTGGGCTCTGTGCTGACAGCTCAGAGCCTGGAGCCTGCTTCAGATTCTGTGTCTCCCTCTCTCTGTGTCCCTCCCTGCCTCATGCTCTGTCTCTCTTGCACTCAAAAAAATTTTTTTAATTAAAATAAATAAATAATAAATTTAATTTAAGCTAATTATTTAATAGAAAGCATGATTCAACCCAAATTTTAAAAATTTTTTTCAAGTAACCTCTACTGATAACATGGGTCTCAAACTCACTACCCTGAGATCAAGGTTTGCATGCTCTAATGACCTGAGCCAGCCAGGTACACCCAACCCAAATGTATTCAAATGACATTATAATGCTCAAGCAATCTTTTGGCCATATTGATAATAGATTAAAATTGACAGAAAGGCTAGACCCAGCTACCATGTGAATAACCCAAACAGGGTTTCTGTAGCAAAGAATATTGAAAGAAACCAGGATAGCCAAAGTCCACAGCAGAGTAATTAGCAACTTCCCCTAGGGCAGGGTTCTCACCTGGAAGCCCAGGTTTGCTGATAATATTTCACTAAGCAAGAGTCATACCTTCTGGAAGATCACTATCCCTCTCCAGGAAAATTAAGGCTGAAGACATAGTACTGCTGTAGGTAGGCTAACTGGATGTTAACCTGGCCCACAGTTACTCCATCTATCTCTGAGTTATCAACATAACACATATAACCACAGAGTCCAGGACGTAAGGTACACTCAGGCATAAACCTAGTCCACTGCAGCCTGGTCCAAGAGCATTTTTTAATTCAGCTCAGGGGAATGAAATCAAAAGGGAGCTCCTCATTCATTTCTAGGAGTCCTGCTAACATTTACATTGGGGGCATATGGTAAAATACGCATTGAATAAAATATGCCTGTGTTTCAATATTAAAAATGAATTTTAAGATATCTCGGCAAAATGGCAGAGAAGCAGGAAGCACCGTATATTTGCCCGCACTCACCTCTCAAACAGAGAAGGCCTGAAGTCATAGGACACTGAGCCACAGGAATTTGAGAAGAGAAAGAGACAGAGTACACTGGGAAGGAAACCTAATAAGTGCGTGAGTGCGAACTGGGGAAGATAAAAGCGGGACGGGACCAGAGACACGGAGGGAGGGGAGGGAGCCCGGCTTGCATGCAGCTGAGGTGAGTGATAAACCTGCGAATGGTGGTGAGCTGCCACAAGTCCAGGAGAAAGGAAAGAAAAGCTGAGATTGCTCATAGAACCGTTCCTGGAGAAGAGAAAAAACCTCGGCTTGGAAAGACAGTGTTTTTTAGCTCTGGCTGGGGTGCTGACTTTAAACTAGGTGCCCTGGTCCCACAAGGTGCCAGGAAAAACTGAACTGCCTTGCGCCCGGCACCATCCATGGTGGTGGCGGCCCGGTGAAGCAGCAGCAACGCCTGCGGCGGTGGTCCTGGCGCCTGGTGAAGCGGCAGTGGCAGTGGCGCACGACATCGGCCCACTGAAGCGGCTGTGGTGGCGACCCGGTGAAGTGCTGCTGACACCCGGTGAAACTGTAGCTGCATGAGCGAAAAGCTGCCTGCTGAAGTGGCGGTAGACTGTAAAGCGGTTGCAGCGGGGTGAGGAGACGCAGACTGTGCGGACCTGAAGTTGCTACAATCTCCAGATGCACTCAGGTTGTATTGCTGCTTGACCCAGGGCGGATCTGAGGCTGCGGCACTTCCCCCACCCTCCACTCAACCCCCAGCAACAGGGAAGCAGTGACCGGAGGAACTGTTAAAGGCGGTATAACAAAGCCTCTCAGGAGTAATCAAACTAGATAGTTTCTCTAGATAACAACCACCTTCTTTCTCTCACCTCTTCCATATTCCATATTCCATATGGAACCATATGGAACCATATGGAACCATATGGAACCATATGGAACCATATGGAACCATATGGAACCATATTCCAACCTTTAGCTCTTTGAGAAAAGCTTCTTATCCCTTCTGCCTGTTCATGCTATCTCCAATTTTGCCTCATCACTGCCCTATCATCTCTCTCTTTCTCTACATCTTCAACAAGCACTTCAAACACCCGGCTATTAAATTGTAGCTCTGGAATCTGGTTATATGACTTAAACCGATCTTTGTCTATCAGTTTTCTTCATTGTTCCTTTTCTTTTCTTCTTTTTGACTTTTTTATGTATTTTTATTTTCTATTATTCACCTTCCCTCCTCCGTCTTTTCTCATTACTTTTTAGTTTTCCCTCTTGTTTAGCGTGACTGTTGGATTTGTTTGTACGTTTGTGTCCCTCGGTTCCCTGGGTGTTTGTATGTTTTCTTCTCCAGGGCTACCTCAAGAAATAAGCCAAAGTACACATGGTGGAGAGTCACAAATACCACTACGAGTAGGAAAATAAAATAACCAAAGTCTCAACAAGAGAGACCAAGAGACACCATTCAAAGAACACTTTCTGAAAGGATAGGCCCTGGACAGTCAAAGAGTCTTCTTGGGTACAGCAGTGCTTGCAGGTGCAGAGTATATAACAAGTTTTTAAAACTAACAAGAGACAGAAAGCTAACCAAAATGACGAAACAAAAGAGCTCTCTTCCAAAGAAACTCCAAGGAGAATTGACAGCTAATGAACTGCTCAAAACAGATATCAGCAGCATAATTGAACAAGATTTTAGAACATTAATGGTAAAATTAATCGCTGAGCTTGCAAAAAGCATAGAGGACCTCAAAGAAACTATGGCTACAACAAACATGGAGAACAAAAATAGGCATGATGAATTTAAAAATGTGATAAATGAAATACATATTAAACTGGAGGTGTCCAATGAACGGATTGAAGAGGAAGAAAGGAGAATAAATGATTTAGAAGACACCATTACAGAGAAAGAGAAAACTGAGAAAAAAAGAAACAAACTGGTCCAGGAACAGGAAAGAAGAGTTCGAGAGCTCAGTGATACAGTCAAATGCAACAATATCCATATCATAGGAATCGCAGAAGAGGAAGAGAGAGGGAAAGGTGCTGAAGGAGTCCTGGAACAAATTATAGCAGAGAACTTCCCCAACCTGGGGAAGGAAGTAAATGTTGAAACACAAGAGGCACAGCGGACTCCCCTCAGATGTAATTTGAATCGATCTTCGGCACGGCATATCATAGTAAAAATGGCAAAATATAAGGACAAAGAGAGAATTTTGAAAGGGAGAAAAGGGCCCTAACATACAAAGGGAAACGTATCAGAGTGGTGACAGACCTATCTACTGAAACGTGGCAGGCCAGAAAGGAATGGCAGGAGATCTTCAATGTGATGAACAGAAAAAATATGCAGCCAAGAATCCTCTATCCAGCAAGCCTGTCATTTAGAAGGAAAGATAAAAGTATTTACAAATAAACAGAAATTGAAAGAATTTGTCACCACTAAGCCAGCCCTACAAGAAACCTGAAGGGGACTCTGTGAGGGAAGTATTGCAAGGAACAAAGATACCAGAGACACCACCACAAGCATGAACCGCACAAAGGACACAATGACTCTAAATACACATATTTCAATAATAACACTGAATGTAAAAGGGCTAAATGCTCCAATCAAAAGACATAGGGTAGCAGAATGGATTAAAAAACAAAACCCATCTATTTGCTGTCTACAAGAAATCATTTTAGATTGGAAGATACCTTCAGATTAAAAGTAAGGGGATGGAGAAATATCTATCATGCTATGGGAAGTCAAAAGAAAGCTGGAGTAGCTATACTTATATCAGACAAACTGGACTTTAAATTAAAAACAATAACAAGGGATGAAGAAAGGCATTATATAATAATTACAGAGTCCATCCATCAGGAAGAACTAACAATCATAAATGTCTACGCTCTGAATATGGAAGCACCTAAATATTTAAACCAATTAATCACAAACAGAAACAAGCTCATAGATAAGAATGTGCTAATAGCAGCCGACGTTAATACTCCACTTACCACAATTGATAGATCAACCAGACAGAAAATCACTAAAGAAACAATGGACTTGAAAGACACGTTGGACCAGATGGATTCGACAGATATATTTAAAACTCTGCATCCTGAGGCCAAGGAATTCACTTTCTTCTCAAGTGCTCACAGCACATTCTCCAAGATAGAATACATACTGGGACATAAAGCAGCCCTCAATAAATATAAAAGAATTGACATCATACCATGCACACTTTCAGATCACAATGCTATGAAACTCGAAATCAATCACAGGAAGAAGTCTGGAAAACCTCCAGAAACATGGAGTTTAAAGAACACCCTACTAAAGAATGAATGGACCAATCAGGCAATTAGAGAAGAAATTAAAAAATATATGGACACAAATGAAAATGAAAATACAACAATCCAAACTCTATGGGATGCGGCCAAGGCAGTCCTAAGAGGAAAGTACATTGCACTCCAGGCCTATTTCAAGAAATTAGAGAAAGCACAAGTGCAAACTCTAACAACTCACCTAAAGGAACTAGAGGTGGAGCAACAAGAGCATCCCAAACCCAGTAGAAGAAGAGAAATAGTAAAAATCAGAGCAGAAATAAACAACATAGAGCCCAAAGAAACAATTGAACAGATCAATGAAAACAAGAGTTGGTTCTTTGAAAAAATAAACAAAATTGACAAGTCTCTAGCCTGGCTTATCAAAAAGAAAAGAGAGAGCAGTCAAATAGACAAAATCATGAATGAAAATGGACTTATTACAACCAACTCCTCAGAAATACAAGCAATTATCAGGGAATACTATGAAAAATTATATGCCAACAAATTGGACAACTTAGAAGAAATGGACAAATTCCTAAACACACACTCACTACCAAAATTCACACAGGAAGAAAGAAAATCTGAACAGACCCATAATGAGTGAAGAAATCGAATCAGTTATCAAAAATCTCCCAACGAATACGAACCCTGGACCTGATGGCTTCCCAGAGGAGTTCTACCAGACATTGAAAACAGAATTAATACCCATTCTTCTCAAGCTATTCCAAAAAATAGAAAGCGAAGGAAAACTTCCAGACTCATTTCATGAAGCCAGCATCACTCTGATTCCCAAGCCAAACAGAGATCCAGCAAAAAAAAGAGAACTACAGGCCAATATCTTTGATGAATACGGATGCAAAAATCCTCAACAAGACCTTTGCAAGTCGAATCCAACAGCACATAAAAAGAATCATCCACCAACATCAAGTAGGATTCATTCCTGGATTACAGGACTGGTTCAACATTCGCAAATCAATCAATGTGATACATCACATCAATAAAAGAAAAGATAAAAACCATATGATCCTGTCCATAGATGCAGAAAAAGCATTTGACAAAATACAGCATCCCTTCTTAATAAAGACTCTAGAGAAAGTCGGGATAGAAGGAACCTACTTAAACACCATAAAAGCCATCTATGAGAAACCCTCAGCTAACATCATCCTCAACAGGGAAAAACTGAGAGCTTTCCCCCTGAGATCAGGAACACGACAGGGATGTCCACTCTCACCACTTTTAACATAGCGCTGAAAGTCTTAGCATCAGCCATCAGACAACAAAGGCAATCAAAGGCATCAGAATCGGCAAAGAAGAAGACAAACTCTCACTTTTTGCAGATGACATGATACTCTACATAGAAAACCGGACAGACTCCACCAGAAACCTACTAAAAGAAATTGAAGAAGACACAAAGAAATGGAAAAACATTCCATTTTCATGGATATGAAGAATAAATCTTGTTAAAATGTCAATATTACCCAAAGCAATCTACATATCCAATAAATCCCAATCAAAATTGCACTGGCATTCTTCTCAATGCTAGATCAAACAATCCTAAAATGTGCATGATACCATGAAAGACCCCAAGTAGCCCAAGTAATATTGAAAAAGAAAACCAAAGAAGCAGGCATAACAATCCCAGACTTTGGCCTTTACTATAAAGCTGTAATTAAGACAGTATGGTATTGGCACATAGACCAATGGAATAGAATAGAGAACCCAGAATTGGACCCACAAATGTATGGCCAACTAATCTTTGACAAAGCAGGAAAAAGTATCCAGCAGAAAAATAACAGTCTCTGCAGCAAATGGGCAAGGAGAACTGGACAGCAATGTGCAGAAAATATGAAACTGGACAACTCTCTTACAACATACACAAAAATAAACTCAAAATGGATGAAAGACCTAAATGTGAGACTGAAAACCATTAAAATCCTAGAGGAGAAAGAAGGCAACAACCGCTTTAACTTCAGCTGCAGAAATTTCTTGCTTGACACATCTCCAAAGACAAGGGAATTGAAAGCAAAAATGAACTACTGGGACTTCATTGATAAAAATCTTATGCACTACAAAGGAAACAATCAACAAAACTAAAAGGCAACTGACAAAATGGGAAAATATTTTGCAAATGACAACTTGGATAAAGGGTTAGTATCCAAAATCTATAAAGAAGTTATCATCTTAAAACTCAACATCTTAAAAACAAATAATCCAGTGAAGAAATGGGCAGAAGACATGAATAGACACTTTTCCAAAAAAGACATCCATATGACCAACAGACACATGAAAAAAATTCAATGTCACTCATCAGAAGGGATATACAAATCAAAACAACATTAAGATAACCACCTCACACTCATCAGAGTGGCTAAAATGAACAACTCAGAAAGAAACAAATGCTGGCAAGGATGTGGAGAAACAGGAACCCTCTTGTACTATTGGTGGGAATGCAAACTGGTGTAGCTATTCTGGAAAACAGTGTGGAGGTTTCTCAAAAAATTAACAATAGAACTCCCCTATGACCCACCAAGAGCAGTACTAGGGATTTTTCCAAGGGATACAGGAGTGCTCATTCATAGGGGCACATGTACCCAATGTTTATTGCAGTGCTTTCAACAGTAGCCAAATTATAGAAAGAGCCTAAATTTCCATGAACTGGTGAATGGTTAAAGAAGATGTGGTTTATATATACAATGGAATACTACTTGGCATTGAGAAAAAATGAAATCCCGCCATTTGTAGCAACGTGGATGAAACAGGAAGGTATTATGCTGAGTGAAATAAGTCATTCAGAGAAGGATGGATATCATATGTTTTCACTCATATATGGATCTTGAAAAAGTTAACCGAAGACCATGGGGGAAGGGAAGGGGAAAAAATAGTTGCAAACAGAGAGGGAGGGAGGCAAACCATAAGAGACTCTTAAATGCAGAGAACAAACTGAGGGTGGATGGGGGAGGGTAAGGAAGAGGGGGAAGTGGGTGATGGGCATTGAGGAGAGCACTTGTTGGGATGAGCACTGGGTGTTGTATGTAAGTGATGAACCACAGGAATCTACCCCAAAAACCAAGAGCATACTTTACACACTTTATGTCAGCCAATTTGACAATAAATTATATTTGGGAAAATAAAAAAAGATGACTGCTAGAGTTTCAGCTTTAGTTACTTTATGAACAATCGTTATTAACTGAGGTAGGGAAGGTGGGAAAGATCTAGTTTAGTTTTTAGCAGGCAGCAATTCATGTAATTTTTCTCCATTAAATATGTTATGTTATCACATACACATACAAATTATATATGTAAATATGTTATTAAATATGCATAAATAATTTTATAAAAAACAAAGTAGGGATAGAGAGAGCGTTTTTTAACACCATGAAGGCCATATACTAAAAACCCACAACTAATATCACCCTCAATGGGGAGAAACAGAGTTTTTCCTCTACGGTCAGGAACAAGACAGGATGTCGACTCTCATCACTGTTACTTAACATATAGCCTCAGCAATCAGAAAATAAAGAGAAAATAAAAGGAATCCAAATCATCAAGGAAGAAGTAAAACTTTCACTATTTGATACTCTGTGTAGAAAACCCAAAAGACTCTGCCAAAAAATTGGTAGAACTGATACATGAATTCAATAAAGTTAAAGAACACCAAATCAACATACAGAAATCGATTGCATTTCTATACACCAATAGTGAAGCAGCAGAAAAAATAAATCAAGGAATCGATTCCATTTACTATTGCACCAAATACCAAAAGATACATGGGAAGAGACCTAACCAAATAGATAAGAGACCCATACTCTGAAAACTATAAAAATACTTATGAAAGAAAGTGAAGATGAACACATACCAAAAAAATGGAAAAAATATTCCATGATCACTGACTGGAAAAACAACAATTATTAAAGTGTCTAAATTACCCAAAGCAATCCACACATTTAATGCAATCCCTATCAAAATATAACAAGCATTTTTCACAGAGCTAGTACAAACAATCCTAAAATTTGTATGAAAACACAAAAGATCTTGAATAGCTAAAAGAATCTTGAAAAAGAAAAAGAATTTGGAGGGGCACCTGGGTGTCTCACTTGGTTAAGCATCTGATTTCAAGTTAGGTCATGATCTCATAGTTGATGGGCTTGAGCCTGGCATTGGGCTTTCTTTTTTTTTATTGTTTTTTAAATTTTTTGTTGTTATAGTTTATTACATGGTTTCCATATAACACCCAGTGCTCCTCCCAACAAGTACCTTCCTCCATGCCTATCACCCACTTCCCCCTCTCCATCCCCCATCAACCCTCAGTTTGTTCTCAGTATTTAAGAATCTCTTTATGGTTTGCCTCCTTTCGGATCCTCTGTCTCCCTTTCTGTCCTTCCCCCTTTCACACATATACTCTCAATATAAGTAAACATCAATAAAAAAAAAAAGAAAGAAAGAAAGAAGAAAAAGAAACTAGAGGCGTAACAGACTTCAAGTTATATTACAAAGTTGTAATACAGTGATCAAGACAGAACAGTACTGGCACAAAAACAGTTACATAAATCTATGAAACAGAATAGAAAGCCCAGAAACAGACCCACAACTATATTGTCAACTAATCTTTGACAAAGCAGGAAAGAATGGAATAAAAGATGGCATCTTCAACAAATGATGTTGGGAAACTGAATAGCAACATGCAGAAGAATGAAACTGCACCACCTTATTACATCATACACAAAAATAAGTTCAAAATGAATGAAAGACCTAAAGATGAGACAGGAAGCCATCAAAATCCTAAGGAAGAACAAAGTCAACAGCCTCTCTGACCTTGGCTGAAGCAACTTCTTACTAGGCACATCACTGGAGGCAAGGGAAATAAAAGCAAAAATAAACTGTTGAGACTTCATCAAGATAAAAATTTTTGCACAGCAAAGGAAACAATAAATAAAACTAAAAGGCAGCCTATAGAATAGGAGAAGATATTTCTAAATGACATATATGATAAAGGGCTAATATCCAAAATATATAAACCACTTATAAAAGTCAATACCCAAAAAACCCAAGCTAAGAAATGGGCAGAAAACATGAATAGACATTTTTCCAAAGAAGACATACAGAAGGCTAACAGACACAGAAAAGATGCTCAATATCACTCATCAACAGGAAAATACAAATCAGTATTACAATAAGATATCACCTCACACTTGTCAGAATGGATAAAATTAACAACACAGGAAACAACAGATGTTGGCAAGGGTGTGGAGAACAGGGACCTTCTTACACTGTTTGTGGTAATGCAAACTGGTGTAGCCACTCTGGAAAACAGTATGGAGTTTCCTGAAAAGTTAAAAATAAAATTGCCCTACAATCCAGCAATTACACTACTAGGTATTTATCCAAAGGATACAAAAATACTGATTCAGAAGGATACATGCACCTCTATATTTATAGCAGCATTATCAACAATAGCCAAATTATGCAAAAAGCCCAAATGTCCATCAACTGACGAATGGAAAAAGAAGATGTGGTATATAGAGACAATGGAACTGAAGAACCAAAAATTAAGTCCTCCATTAAGAGAAACCTCGGGCTGCACGTAGCCCCAGTCCCAGTCCCAGGAAAAGCCTCAGACTGTTCAAGGCTAAAGCCATCCTCAGACCGTCCTCAGTTCAGTTAATGAAAAAGAAAAAAAAAAAAGAAAGAAACATTCCTATGGTCTGAGTCAAGGCTGGAAACTGCAGATACAAACTAGCCAATTTCTCACTGCTTGTCTGAACCCCACGTGGGCCCTTTGAACTCATCTCACAATTGGTCATTTTCAAAGGACTCTGAAAAGTCATGATTGGGTCCCACCAAAAGTAAGGAACACCTCACAGACACTGAATGGTCGAAGCTGTAATTGTAATTGGTGCTTACGTGATGATGCTACATGTACTGTAACACCCCCATCCCTTACTCCTTAAAAACCCTGTTCGCTATTGTTCTTTGCTTCACCTTGCTGCCATGACACCGGCAGGCTGGTGAGCCCCTGCTCGAGCTTGTAATAAAGACCCTTTTGTACTTGCATCGGTGCCGGCTCCTTGGAGGTCTCTGGGACTCGTGATTCAGGCACAACAGAACATTGCTCAGTCATAAAAAAGAATGAAATCTTGCCATTTTCAATGATGTGGATGGAGCTAGAGAGCATTATGCTAAGCAAACTCAGTCAGAGAAAGACAAATACCATATGATTTCACTCATATGTAGAATTTAAGAAACAAAACAGATGAACATAGAGTGAAAAAAAGGAAAGACAAACCATAAAACAGACTGTTAACTATAGAGAACAAAGTGAGGGTTTCTGGAGGGTAGGTAGGCGGGGGGGAGGGGAGTTTAAATAGGTGATGGGATTAAGAAGGACACTGGTTGTGATGAGAACTGGGTATTGTATGTAAGTGATGAATCACTAAATTCTACACCTGTATGTTAACTAACTGGAATTTAAATAAAAACCTGAAACTAAAAAAAAAAAAAAAAAACCCTGTAGATAAGGGCTTTTGAGAATGCCTTCCTCCCCTCTGCTATTCATTCATTATTTCCTCAGTGATGCCTTTTATGAACTCCCAGACAAGGTCAGCGCTCCATTGATACACTACAGTAAAAGTGGGCACCTCTTCCTAGTACTTGACACAGACATCAATGATTTTTATTTTGCTATATTCCATTAATACTGTTTCCTCACTAATCTGTAAGCTCTGGAAAAGCAGAGACCATGTTAGCTTTGCTTGTTTTATCCCCCAGTGCCCAGAACAACATCCAGTACATAGTAGGTATTCAATAAAGAGTTGTAGAATTACTACATAAAATAAAGAATGAATGAATGAAAAAAATGAATGATTCAAACTAGGCCTTGAGCTAAGTGGTACCTTCCCTTCACTAATAGAAAAGTCAGACAGGACCTCTAATTTTGATAAGGGCATTACTTACTGAATCCCATCAAAGAATACTAGTTCTCTGCAATGGTAAAGCAAGGAGAATATTGAATAATTATTTAAAATACACTATCATGCATTTTATGTTTTGCCTGGAGGTCTGCATTATGAGATATTCATAAAGAAAAATGAGGAAATGGATATAAAAGAATAAACAGTAGCACCAGAGACGTGAACTCTCCACATTTGGCAAGTTGTGGCAGGATATAAGGTGAGTACAGAGGTGGGGGATATGTCTATAAATTATACTTAAAATCAAGTTGGAGAGAGCCTCAAACCCATAAAGCTGGTTTTTAATCAGAACATGCTGATAAGGAGAAGGGAAAAGCACTGAGGATTTTTAATGCAAAATTTACACACCTTCTATCCAGGCTTTAGAAGGCTGATTCTAGAAGCAAAGAATGGCTAAAAATCACAAGAAGGAAAATCTGTTAGGAAATAACTGATATAGTTCATATCAGAAGCAATTAGGATGTGAAATAAGGTAGTGGCCAAGACAAACCAAGATAAAGAGGTTTTATTATTCTTCTGAATGCTGGAGTCATTACCTGCAATGATAATTAAGGAGGTAGAAGATGTTTAGAGAGCTGGGTAATGAATTCAGTCTCATTACTAAACCTCAAGGTTATCTGTCTAAAAGAAGTCCAACAAGCACCTAGAAATGAGAGCCAGACCCCTGAAGAGGATCTAGACAGTATACAAAGATCAAAAAGTCATGTATGTGAATAAAATGATGTAGGAAAGTAGTACAGAAAGCAAGAAAGGATGAATTAAGGAAAGAATATTTACGAAAACCTACAGTTAGAAGTGAGAGTAAGAGAAGGACGTAATATGGTTGTCAGAGAAACAAGTGTTGACACAGAAGCTAGATGCAGGGGTGTTTCAAGAAGCTAAAGTCCTTGTTAAATCCTATACAAAGGTAGTAAAAAGGATGATTAATGCCATCAGGCTTGTGATTAGGAATCTGATGAACTGATTTCTTGGAAGATGTGGTAGGCTGAATAATGGGCCCCCAAGATTCCAGATTGTTAAGGATTTTTAAGTGATGAAATATCCTAGGTTATTTGGCTGGGTCCTAAATGTAATCATAAGTATCTTTAGAAAAGGGAGACAGAAGGAGGGCTGATACAGAAAACAGAGAAGGATGCAAGGACATCAGCAGAGAGAGAGATGTGAAGATGCTACGCTGTGAGTTTTGAAGATGGAGGAAAGGGCCATGAGCCAAAGAATACAGATGGCCACTAGGAGCTGAAAAAGGCAAAGAATACAGTTCTAGAGGCTGGAAAACACAATGAAACAGATTCTTCCCTAGAGTCCCTAGAGGGAGTAAGGTACTGCCAACACCTTGGTTTCAGCCCAGTGATCCTGATTTTGGAACACCATCTTCAAAACCTATAAAAGTCTAAACCTGTGCTGTTTTAAGCCACCAAGTTTGTGGTGATTTGTTACAGTAGCCACAGCAAACTAATATAGAACTAAAGGCAAACACATATTTTAAATGATTGAAAAGTGAGTAAAATACAAAGATGTGAAGGTAGATAGTATATATCATGATCTCAAAGGTATTAACAGTCAAAGAAATGAGAGAGTTGAGACAACTTGAAGATAAATCAGGTTCAAAAGAATTAGTGTGTATAATGTTTTAAACTTGGTGATACTGGCATGTGTATATTCATAGGCTTAGAAGAAAGGATCAATGGAAAGTAAAAACCAAAGATGCAAGAGTAATGAAGGGATGGTTGATGCTCAAAGTTGTATGGGAAAGATGGGGAAATGGTAATGGGCTAGTCCTAGGAAAAAGTCGGGGACCTGCATGGGTTAGAAATACAAAACACCTATACATCATTTACTTTAGCACTCATTAGCATAAGTTCAAGGATTGTAAATTGTTTTGTTAGCCCAAACAAAACAAAGATAGGTTAGGGCTGATACTCTACTAGAAAGCAGCTCATTGGTCAATGTTACTATCCACCCCCACTAGTGTTGGTATTACAGACTTAAACACACTTTTAAATGATTAAAGAATAATACAATCCATAAAAATATTGTTTATAGTAGTTAGAATAAAACGTATTATGATCATATATTTTTACTTCTAAGACTTAAATGTCATCATCACTCATTCCTCAGAAGTGCTCTCTGTTAGAGGCAATTATTGAAATCACCATCCTGAGTCTTAAAGGGTACTCACTACAATTTTTAAGAAGCAGACATTATTGAGACTCCAACAGTTAGAAAATCATCAGAGAGAACTGTGTCCCAGCAATCTGCAAACTAACTAAATCAGAAGAACCTCTCTCTTCAAACCCTTTCCATAGATTTCAGACAATTCCTAACAATTCTCCAACAGAAAATTTATTTCTTCATATTTAAAAAAATGGCAGAAGTTACTGAGTTAGGTTGTAAAATGTCTGATGTTTTCAAAAAGCTAATGGATTAAACTCTCTGTTAATACCTGTAACCCATTTCTCTGGATCTGTTCAGGGATTGAGGGGACTATGTGTTTCAAATGGCCCCAGGTGACCTACATGCTTACCTCGAAGCCAGAAGGCATAGTACAAGGCAAAATATAGGAGAAAAATACGCTTCTCTATTTCAGAATGGTAGACTGTTAGGATGACTGGACAAATAGATGCATACTGTGGCTTCCTGAAAGAGGAGCTCCCCAACGACAATGTGAACAATGTCTTTCCTCATGGAGAAGACTTCATTGTTGAGGAATCAACGGGATACTCCACCCTTCTTTGCAGTTAAATGGGTGGTTCCTCCTAGCTGTTTTCTGAGTAGAGAGTAAAAACCTAGTCAGAAATAGGAAGACCATGAAACAAGTGGGTTGCCTTCTAAGTCCATTATGGATCTGAAAAAGGAAGAAAGCTGGAAGAATCCAAATGCTGTATACCATAGGTATAGATTATAGAGATAGAAACAGAGATACACATATATACGTATACTTTTATCTTTTTCAACAAATAACAAGGGTCCATAGCATTTCTGGAAAGAGCCACATCAGTAGAAGCATTAATGAAGGTGAAAAATGAACCCCAGTACAACCTGAAAAGGAAGACTGCTGTGAATGGTAGAACTGCAAAGTAGTGAATAAGCAGTGGCTCCAGAGAGACTCCACTGCTGATCTAACTAAAATCTTGTACTTACTAACATTAGACAGACAAAAGCAGCCCCGAAGACCAGCAGAGTGGTGACAGAGATGGGTAACTTAGTACTATTCTAGGTAAGTAATGAAGTTCATGAACACTGCTTACAGCTTACAAAGGAGGCCTCTTGGGAGGCTAGCATTTCTTGCTTGTATCCGCATATACAGGGCTAAGAAAGGCAGAGTAGTAAGAAGTTTAGAATATTCCATATAAAGATTTACCAGATTATATTTGCCTTTAACTGGCAATTTTACTATTCAAAAAGAACTCTTCATGAGGCGGGAACATAATTTGATAAATTAATAAAAGAGCTGGAGCAATGGACCTTCCTTTGTAATTTCTCTTTACCTCTTTGTAATTTATCCTCTCCTCACCACCACCATCACCCAAACTTAAGATTTTCCTTTATTTATTCATTCTTCCAAAAATATTTCTTGAACATCTACTATGTTGCTCACACTGTGCATGTGCTAGGGATACAATGAATAGAATGAACAATGTCCTTATCCTCAGGAAGCATGTAGTCTAGTAGAAAGAGCAGACATTAAACCAATAAATATGAACCCAAATCAATACAGACTTTTAAAAGAAATATACACTTTCAGATTGTTTTAGTTACTGTCTAGGGAAAGACAGAAGACAATATCAGGGAGACTATTTAATTTCATGGATCAGAGAAGACAAAGAAATATTATTTAAACTAAAGGATGGAAAGAAGTTAGTGAAGAGAAGGGAAAAGTTTGCCCAATACAATGACCAGCCTGTGTAAGGGCCAGATAATGAAAATAACTTGACGTGTTCAAGAACCTGAAGGATGATCAGTGAGTCTGCTACAGTCCACAAAGACAAGAGTGGCAAGAAGCCAAGCTGGAGGGGTGTGCTTTCATGTCACAAGGGAACACTGATGGACACAGACGTATGTCAGACACAACTGAAGCAGTGCCCTAAGAAGTTAACATTGACCTCTTCTCAGAAGGTCTTCATACCCCCTATTCAGTTGTTCTGGCTATTTGTTGGTCTCTGGCTTGGAGCAGCTACATAGAAGTGAACAATCCACCATCCAATAGATGGCAACCTAACTGAAGTGAAGCAAAGATAGAATGAGGAAGACTGAGGAAAAGATCAGGTCTGGGAGAAAAATATAAGGTCAGTATTTTTTTGTTTATTTATTTTGTCAGAGAGAGAGAGAAAGAGAATCTCAAGGAGGCTCTGCACTATCAGCATGAAGGCCAATGCATGGCTTGACCTCACAAACCATGAGATCATGACCAGATCCAAAATCAAGAGATTAAAGCTTACGCAACTGAGGGACCCAGGTGCCCCTACAAGTTCAGTTTTTGACACACTAATGTGAGATGACTGCAGTGTAAAACATTTAAGTGAAAAGCTTAAGTTGGCATTTGGATTTGAAGCTCAGAAAATAAGTCTCAGCTAAAATTATGAATCTGGGAATCATGACAATGAATAAACAATAAGAACCAACTCTGGCTAATTTAAGTAGAAAAGAAATTATTGATCCATTCATCCGTTGATAGAAGATGTGGTTTATCTATACCATGGAATATGACATGGCAATGAGAAACAATGAAATCTGGCCATGTGTAGCAACATGGATGGAACTTGAGGGTGCTATGCTGAGCAAAATAAGTCAGGCAGAGAAGGACAAATGTCATATGTTTGCACATATAGGAGGATTAGGAGGAACTTAACTGAGGAACAATGGGGAGAACAAGGGGGGAAATGGTGGGGGAAAGGGAGAGTGGCCAACCATGAGAGACTCTTGAATGCTGACAAAAACTGAGGACTGATGGATGGGGGAGGGTGGGTGGGCATGTAGAAGGACACTTGTGGGGATGAGCACTGGGTGTTATGTGGAAACTAATTTGTCAATAAACTATTTGTAAAAAAAAAAAAAAAAAAAAAAAGAAAAGAAAGAAAGAAAAGAAATTATTGAAATTTATTGAAATAGCTCATGTAATTTCCAAGAAGTTTAGAAAAACACACTTGAAAAATAAAAAAAAACCACAGAATGCTGATCAGCTAGGAACACAGTAAAAATCCTGCCACTGTTACTCTGATGAGACCTTGGCAGTCACCACAGATGACCCTTGATCCTGAATGCAGCCACTGGCATCACAGTTCAGACTGCCCCCAGGATATAGATTTTAGATGATGCTTGTTCCCACTCAGTAAAGTGAGTTATCTCTACTGTTCCTGCTTCTTAGAGTCACTAACTTCCAATTCAAACACAAGCACCAGCACCTGATTTGCCTAGTACACCTGCTCATACTCCACTTGACAATAGTAAGAATAAAGTCAAGTGCCAGGGATATTTATCTTAGATGGAAGGAAAGGGAACATTAACAGGAATAGATAAGATAATTTAGGGAGCAAGTGAAAAAGAAAAGAAGGAAAGGAAAAGAAATGGACAGGATGGATACAAAGAAATGTGTAGAGAAAGGAAAGAATGGAGGAGGAATGCTGGCAAGGGGCAGCCTAGGACCAAGGCTTGAGACTCTCCAGCACTGAGTTTTGCTTGAATTAGGATTGTCAAAGCCTATTCTGTGATAATACATTTCATGTCAAATTTACGTAACATCTTAACTTGAAAATAAGTCAGAAATAAAGATGGTATCCCTAATTTGGGAGTACAGTAGATTCTAACAGATGATTCTCAAAGTGAATTCTAAGAATTGCAGTATAAATCTGATTCCTCAAAATAGCATTTTCCACATGACCTTGCCCACACTAAAGCCAACTATAATTATGTTCATATGGCTTTTAAACTATCCAACAATAATAGCACAAAGCACTGATAGAAATTTATATGAAGATTAATTAAGATACCATATGTATTGTCTGAATGTACTTCAGTATTCTTAAGTAACCTATGACTCTTTGAGCAATTATCTGCAGATCTTCAAAATGGGTGAGAATTTAATCAAAAGCAAATCAAAATGCATGCTACATTTTTTTTGTGCTAGGAATAAAATAGGGTCTAATTCCCTATGGAAAAAAAATAACTTGGGCATTATAATGAGAGATATCACGGCAAAAAGAAAAGTGTGGGTGGCTGGGAGATGAAGCTCCCTCCTTGCCAAGTTAATATATTTTTCCCAGACATGCTCACCATTAGAAATATATTCCATTTAAATTCCTTTTCTTTAGGAAAAAAAAAATTGTCTCATCCCTTTAGATCCCCTCATCCCCACCTAAGTATTTAGAATGCCTGATCCCAAACATAGTAGAGGGGTTTTTTTTGTTTTTTTTTTTTTTAAATAACTGGTGATCCTTTTAGCCAATTCTTGATGCTACAGCAGTGGAAGGAGTCCCAGATTTTCACAGACACACATTAGGAATTACCACAGAAGACAAAGGGGAGACCCATTAGGTATGGCTCAGGGCTCCTACCACCACTCTGATCTTATATTTCCTACATAAGTTCTATGGTGTTAAAAGTTTAAATGCTGCTCCAGAGGAATACAATTCATTACCAGCCATTAATTATACCACTCCTGTAAACAGAGTTTTCTCAAAAGCCCTTAAGTATCCATTTTAAGACCTTGGATGTGGAGGATGCTAATATCTCTAAAAACCAAAAAGCTACTGACAAGAAAGGAGGTCTTGACATCCACCACATATCTCCAAGTCAGGCCCACCAGGATCTGGACCTCCAAATGAGCTCCAAATCTAGGGTTGCCAGATTTAGCAAAGAAAATATGCTCAAATAAATGTGAATTTCACAAAAATAATAAATTTTTAATACAAGTAAACTTACTATAGTATATCCCATGTAATATTTGGGATATATTTATACCAAAAGATTTTTCATCATTTATCTAAAATCCAAATTTATCTGGGCACCTTATACTTTATCTGGCAATCTTACCCAAGTCAGACTCAAGCAAGTGGATCTGCTGTTAAGAGGTGAGTATATAATCCATAAAATTTACCTTAAGTTTGTCAATATTTTATATTCAAGAAAGATCTACCTGAGGGGTAGGGCCAACCAGCCTGGATGGTATGTCATAAGCTAAGGCAGAAAGCTATCTCAGTTACCCATTTTGCTTCTAGCCTTTCTGATTTAGCCATTCCTTTATCCCACTTACTGACTTTAATCTTACTGATTTACCTAGCATCATTTTTCCAGGTCCCTCACTTCCTAAAGGTACCAGCTCCCAGTCTGGCCAGGTGCATCAATCAAATCCATCAAATGGATTCTTAAATTATTTCACTTCTTCGTGGTTATTGTATAAACAGGACTTCTTAACTCCATGAACCAGAGCTCCTAATCTTCAAAACTGGAACCATTTAAGAACCCCAATATTAATCACTACTCCAGATCCTTAGATTTTTCCTATCTATACTCAGGTAATTGTTTAATAACACAAAAGGAACTCAGCATGATCTACCTCAAGGCTGGTCACATTTTAATCTTATCCCCTTCTTAATTATCACCTTCTCAGTGAGGACTTCCTTAACCACACTAAAGTTGCACATATATCTCTCCAATAATACTCTGTCTTTTTCTGTTTTTTTCTATAGCACTTATCACCATTTAAAATGCCAAATATTTCACAAGTTCATCTTGTTTAATTTCTGTCTCTTTTCACTAAAAGATCAACCCCATGAGGTCAATCACTCTGCCCATTTTCTTCAGTAAAGCAGTATCTGATACAGAAGAGACATTCAAAAATATGTTTTTGGATTATCATACCTTTATTCCAGTTGCTGGATTACTACAATTTATGATTTTGTTGTTCTGTCCTAGGTCCATGCCTTCATTTCTTGCCCAATACCTCTATACATCCAACATTAGAGTTCTACCTTAGTTCCCTAGCCAAAGACTTTCCAAAAAAGTGCATCCTACCCTAGCCCTCAAAACCATACACCCAGCTTGCTGGTACTTGCCATCAAAGCTTCTTGACTGAATGTTCAGTCTACTTGAACCTCCCTCTAATTTCCAAGTCCTGATTCACTTGATCATTGTCTTCCTTTTAATGTACCCATTATAAAAGGGGGAGCTCAGCTTCTTTGTCATCTTGAGATCAAAGGGGCAGTCTAGCAATGAGATAAACATCTTCACTTCCACATGATGTATGTAACATCATCTCCAATTCTCTAACCTCTCAGGGCTCTTCTCTGTTCATTCATATCAGTAAGCTGTCTTCCATGTCAGGATTTAGTGAATTAGGCATACTTCTAGAACTTCATGTGATTCACTATTTTTAATAAACTGACTTTAAAACATAGACATCTGACAGAACACTAAGTTGCATTTACATTTTTAGGGACAGTCAGGGTCCTAAAAACCTACAGATAATCACCATTAGTTAGTGTGATTTTGTGATTTATAATTATAAATATATCCTTGGGTTTTGCACTTGTTTCTAGCACAGAGCTTCTAAAACATTTGATTTTCTTTTTGATCACAAAATAACATTCCATTGTGTGTGTGTGTGTGTGTATGTGTGTGTGTGTACACACCACATCTTCTTCATCCATTCATCAGTCAGTGGACAGTTGAGCTCTTTCCATTATATGGCTATTGTTGATAGCACTGCTATAAACATTGAGGTGCATGCGCCCTTTCAAATCAGCATTTTTGTATCCTTTGGATAAATACATAGTAGTGCAATTGTTCCTCATAGGGTAGTTCTATTTTTAATTTTTTGAGAAAACTCCCAACTTTTTCCAGAGTGGCTGTACCAGTTTGCAACCAATCTGCCATTTGCAACAACATGGATAGAAGTAGAGTATATTATGCTAAGCAAATTAAGTCAGAGAATGACAAATATATTATTTCACTCATATGTGGAATTTAAGAAACACAACAGATGAATGATGAACAAAGGGGAAGAGAAGGGAAAATAAGATTTTAAAAAAAGGGGAGGCAAACCATAAGAGACTCTTAAATACAGAGAACAAACCAAGGGTTCTGGAGGGGAGGGGAGTGGGGAAATGGGCTAAAGGGGTGATGGGCATTAAAGAGGGCACTTGTTGGGATGAGCACTGGGTGTTATATGTAAGCGATGAATCACTGGGCTCTACTCCTCAAACCATTATTACACTGTATGTCAACTAATTTGAATTTAAATAAATAAATTTTAAAAATAAATTAGGGGCAACTGGGTAGCTCAGTCTGTTAAGCATCGACTTTGGCTCAGGTCACAATGTCACAGTTCAAGGGTTGGAGCCTTGCATCAGGCTCTGTGCTGACAGCTTAGAGCCTGGAGCTTTCTTCAAATTCTGTGTCTCCCTCTCTCTTTGCCATATTTCCACTAATATTCTGTCTCTGTCTCTCTCTCTCAGAAATAAACATTAAAACAATAATTTTAAAAATAAAATAAAATAATTATACTGGATGCTCTGTAAAAATAATCAAATTAAATAATAAAATTAAATTCAATTAAACATGGGATTTTCTAAGCGTTGACAGTGATAAAGATATTTTTTTATGTTAATGAGGTGACTTTCAGAATGCCCTAGGTCATGTAAAGATAGGAGCTGATTGCCAGGGGAACCAATCCTACCATCTGAAAGTTGGAACTTTCACTCTTTTTCCTTAATCCCCTTGACCTCTGAGGAAAGCAGAGGTTGGGAGGTTGAACTGATGGCCAATGACCAACAATTTAATTAATCATGCTTATGTAATAAAATTTCCATAAAAACTCAAAAGGACAGGGTTTGAAGAGCTTCTGGGTTGGTGAGCACATGGAGATTTGGGGAGATTGGTGCACTCAAAGAGCATGGAAGTTTCTTACCCTGTCTCCATACATTGCCCTATGCTTCTCTTCCATCTTGCTGTCCCTGAGTTATATCCTTTTATAATTGATCTAATGATTAATAAGTAAAATGTTTTTCTGTATTGTGAGCCACTCTAGCCACTCTTATCGAACCCAAGAAGGGGATGGTAGGAACCTCTGATTTATAGCCAGTCAGAAATATACATGACAACCTGGGCTTGCAACTGGCATCTGAAGTGGGTAGGTGGATGGAGTGGAAGGAGAACAGTCTTGTGAGATGGAAACTTCAACCTGTGAAATCTGATGCCATCTGGGTAGACAGTGTCAGAATTGAGTTGAATTATATACAGTATACCCATAAGTATACAGAGAACTGGTGGATGTGTGGTGAAATGCCTCCCTTCTACCTCACAATGTTGATGAATAAAAGCAAAAATGATTATAGCTTATCGTACTTTCTCATCCTCCTAGATATCTTATTTCTCAGGACCAATTTACATTGAGTAATAGGACTTTCCTTGTCCTGCATCTATAAATTTATGCACATACTACTTATGTAGTATTAAGCAAAAAAAGAAATTCTTATGCGTGGGTTTTCATAAGGTCCTTCAGTATCAAAAAGATCTGTCACTATGAGAAAGTCTAAAAGAATCACACTGGGTCATTTTGTAAAATGACCTATATTAAAAATAAAAATATATTCAAAAATATCTATATTGAGACTCTGGAACATATAATAAGAAACATGTGCTTAATCTCCATAAGTTAGGATATGCAAATGTGGGCAGCAATTTTTCCCAGAACATTAGTACTTATGATATCCAGTCCAATCAAGTTCTATAGTCAATCTCAAATTACTAAAAGGCATAAATTGCAGAGAAACTAAAGGGTGAGTTTCATAAAAACAAAATCTTGTCAATTTTGACTGTAATATCCCCAGGGTCTACAAGAGAGTAGATAGTCAACAAATACTTGTGGAGGAGAAGAATAGTGGTCTTGGAAGATAGACATATTTAGGTTATGTGTAATTTCAGGTATCCAAAGCTCCAAACTTTAGAAATCTCTTCAAACATTTCCAAGAAAAATCTTTGAGTATGACTTGTGATGCTTAGGACCATCTTTGCCTCAGTATAATCATTCTATTATGTGTACTACTTAGTTTCCATAATTGTCAAGCAAACTTCTATATCACTATAAAATAAAGTTTGATTAATGTAGAATTACTGTAAACAAAACTAGAATCAACATTTGTCTGAGGTTTTCTGCTTTCTTATTATGTCTACCAAACTCCCTATACAAAATTAAATCAGACAAAAAGAAAAGGAAAATGGGGATATGTTTTTAGTATCAAAATGAAAACAACAAATATCCAGGAGATGACATCTATTCCTCCTAGATTTACCTAAATCATTGACAGCAGAAATTTATTTAATAATCACTAGCTTTAAATATGTATTTTTATTTAAGTTTATTCATTTTGAGAGGGGAGACAGAGAGAGAATATGAGCAGGGGAGAGACAGAGAGAGAGGGAGACAGAGAACCCCAAGCAGGCTCTACACTGTCAGTGCAGAATTTGATGCAGGGCTTGAACTCACTAACTGTGAGATCATGACCTGAGTTGAAATCAAGAGTGGTGAACTTAACCAACTGAGCCACACAGGTGCCTCTGATTCTATTTAAACAACAGAAAAATGAATATGATAATAGGACGTGTCTATAGCTAAGTAACATACAATCATAAATACAATACTAAAGCTGTCCACGAATGCCTGAAATTATAGCCCAGAATTCAGCATAAGTGGGTTTACCATTCATTCCCAAGGGGCTTTAACTACTCAGGGTATAGAACAGTCATTATGGAACAGTTATTCTTCAGTTTTATTCTTCATCATAACATTGTAACAAGGCTACAATATTGCAAAAGCATTTTAGCTGCATCTTAAAAATAAAGTGAATTATATCATCTATCATGTTTTCATGGCCACCTTGCAATTTGCTAAGGAAAAATGATTTGATAGGAAATATGGGTTTAGAAACCAAACCTAGGACAGTATTTGCATTTAATCACCAATTCCCTTTGTAAGTAAAATTTCTGCATTTAAAAAAGTGGAAGTTTGGAGGGGGCAAGATGGCAGAGAAGTAAGGAGCTCCGTATTTGCACTCGCGCCCATACATCACACGGAAAAGATCTGAAGCCACTGGAAACCTTACAAAACCTGAGAGATTGGGGGGGAAAAAAAGGACACAGAATCCACTGAGAAAGCCTTCTAACGTGAGTGCGAACTGGGGAAGATAAAATTGGGCCGGGATCGGAGACTCCAGGGTCAGAGGTGATACCCCTCTACCATCTAAGGGTAGTGAGAGGGGAAAAAGAGAGAGTTCAAAACAGAAAAACCTCTGCTTGGGGAGAAAAACCTCCGCTTGGGGCATAGAAAGACCGTACTTGCCAAATATGTGCATGCCAGGTCCCCTCACACCAACTGGTCCCGGGGGGGCTGAGCACACAGACTGCTTCCTTGTGCTGGCTCCTGGTGGGGGCTGGACGTCAGAGTAGCAGCGCACCTGCCGCCATTGTCCTCCCAGCTGGCTTGGGCCCCTGAAAGAGCCGCGCGCGGACACCGGGGATCCGCGCTCCTGGCTGGCTGTGCCTCTGGAAGGAAGGCAAAGAGCTAAAAACTGGAAAATTTGCCTGTGAGTTCATGTTTCGGGTTTCGGGTGACGAGCCACAGAGGGACCTGGTTTTTCTCACTACAGTGGGCTCGGCGCACCCGGCAGACAAGCCCCGCCCATGCTTCCAGGTGGACCCAGAGAAGGAAGCAGCGATTCTGACTCCACCCCCAGAGTGAGGCAGGAGGCCTGGAATTGCCCCGAGGGGGTTGCCTGGGAAGCTGTGTCTAAGGCAATTTCACTGGAGCGAGCGGGCCGGGATTTGGAGACTGGGACTGGCCTGAGTTGAACAGCGCAACCAAATGTGGCTGCGCCCCTGGTACGGAGAGTGTACACGCCCCAAAAAAGCGAGGTGCAGCGCTTGGTACAAGAAGGGACTGGAGCACCGCCACTCTCCTCCCCACAACCGCCAAGGCAGAGCTCCTGCCTGAGGCACTGGATCACGCCACGCCCATCCCTGCCTGAGAGGTGCCCTCCTCCCTTTTTTTTTTTTCCTTTTTTTCTTCTTCTTTCTCTTTTCTCTCTTTTATCCCCTGAACACTGACCTGATTAACTCTGGTTGCCGGCTTGCTTAAACAATCACAACGAGTCCATTCTGTAGATGTAAATTCTACACCTACCGACCTTTTCATCTCTTTCTCTCAGGAGTAATTAGACTATATAGTTTCTCTGGATAATACCAGCATCCTTCTCTCACCTATCCAACCATATTCTACCCTTTACCTCTTTGAAAAAAACCTTCTTATCCCTTCTGCCTGTTCATTCTATTTCCAATGTTGCCTCATCCCCGCCCTGTCTTCTCTCTCTTTCTCTATGCTGTTCAACCAGCACTGCATACACACGGCTATTTAACTGTAGCTGGGAAATCCGGTTATATGCTTTAAACCGTTCTTTGTCCATCGGTATTCTTCTTTTTTCCTTTTCTTTTCTCCTTTTTCACCCCTTTGTGTATTTTATACTCCCTATTATTCGCCCTTCCTCCTCCGTCTTTTCTCTTAACTTTTTCGTTTTCCCTCTCGCTTTGCATGTTAGTTGAATTAGCCTGTGCGTTTGTGTGCTCCTGCTCCCTGTGTGTTTGTCTGCCTGTTTTCTTTACAGGGCTACCTCAAGAAACAAGCCAGAGTACACAAGGTGGAGAGTCCCAAATATCACTATGAATAGGAAAATTAAATAACCAAGGTCCCAACAAGAGAGACCAAGAGATACGATTCAAAAAACATTCTCTGAAAGGATTGGCCCGGGACAGTCAAAGAGTCTTCTTGGATGTAGCAGCGCTCATAGATACAGAGAGCATAACAGGTCTTTAAAACCAACAAGAGCCAGAAAGCTAACCAAAATGATGAAACAAAAGAGCTCTCCTCCAAAGAAACTCCAAGAAGAAATGACAGCTAATGAACTGCTCAAAACAGATATCAGCAGCATAAGTGAACAAGATTTTAGAATAATAACGGTAAAATTAATAGCTGGACTTGAAAAAAACATAGGGGACATCAAAGAAACTATGGCTACAGACAGAATGGAACATAAAAATAGGCATGAAGAATTAAAAATTCGATAAATGAGATACATAATAAATTAGAGGCCTCCAATGCACGGATTGAAGAGGCAGAAAGGAGAATAAGTGATTTAGAAGACACCATTATAGAAAAACAAGAAGCTGACAGAAAAAGAGACAAACTGATCCAGGAACAGGAAAGAAGAGTTCAAGAGCTCAGGGATACGGTCAAACACAACAATATCTGTATCATAGGAATCCCAGAAGAGGAAGAGAGAGGGAAAGGTGCTGAAGGAGTCCTGGAATAAATTATAGCAGAGAACTTCCCAGACCTGGGAAAGGAAGTAAGTGTGGAAATACAAGAGGCTCAGAGGACTCCCCTGAGACGTAACTTGAATCGATCTTCTGAACGGCATATCATAGTAAAAATGGCAAAATACAAGGACAAAGAGAGAATTTTGAAAGCAGCTAGGGAGACAAGGGCCCTAACATACAAAGGAAAACATATCAGAGTGGTTGGTGACAGACCTATCTACTGAAACGTGGCAGGCCAGAAAGGAATGGCAGGAGATCTTCAATGTGATGAACAGTAAAGATATGCAGCCAAGAATCCTTTATCCAGCTAGCCTGTCATTCAAAATAGAAGTAGAGATAAAAACCTTTCCAAATAAAAAGAAATTGAAAGAATTTGTCACGATGAGGCCAGCCCTACAAGAAATTCTGAGGGGGGTGCTCTGAAGGAAAGGTTGCAAGGAACAAAGATATCAGACACACCACCACAAACATGAACCCTACAAAAGATACAAAGACTCTAAACCCACATATTTCAATAATACCACTGAATGTATATGGGCTGAATGCTCCAATCAAAAGACATACGGAAGCAGAATGGATAAAAAACAAAATCCATCGATATGCTGTCTACAAGAAACGCATTTTAGATGGGAAGATACCTTCAGATTAAAAGTAAGGGAACAGAGAAATATATATCATGCTACAAGAAATCAAAAGAAAGCCGAAGTAGCTATACTTATATCAGACAAACTGCACTTTAAATTAAAGACAATAACAAGAGATGAAGAAGGGCATTACATAATAATTACAGGGTACATCCATCAGGAAGAACTATCATAAATGTCTACGCACCGAATATGGAAGTACCTCAATATCTAAAACAATCACAAACAGAAACAAGCTTATAGATAACAATGTGCTAATAGCAGGGGACTTTAAGCTCCACTTACAGGAATGGATAGATCCGCCAGACAGAAAATCACTAAAGAAATAATGGACTTAAAAGACACTTTGGACCAAATGGATCTGAAGGATATATTTAGAACTTTACATCCTGAGGCCAGGGAATTTACTTTCTTCTCAAGTGCGCATGGCACATTCTCCAAAATAGATCACATACTGGGACATAAAGCAGCCGTCAATAAATATAAAAGAATTGAGATCATACCATGCACACTGTCAGATCATACTGCTTTGAAACTTGAAATCAATTACAGGAAGAAGTCTGAAAAACCTCCCAAAACAGGGAGGTTAAAGAACACCCTACTAAAGAATGAATGGGCCAATCAGGCAATTAGAGATGAAATTAAAAAATATATGGAAACAAATGAAAATGAAAACTCAACAATCCAAAATCTATGGGATGCGGCCAAGGCAGTCCTAAGAGGGAAGTACAATGCTCTCCAGGCCTATTTCAAGAGATTAGAAAAAGTGCAAGTCCAAAATCTAACAGCTCACCTAAAGGAACTAGAGGTAGAGCAACAAGAATGCCCCAAACCTAGTAAAAGAAGAGAAATAGTAAAAATTAGAGCAGAAATAAACAACATAAAGACCAAATAAACAATTGAACAGATCAATAAAACCAAAAGTTGGTTTTTTGAAATAATAAACAAAATTGACAAGCCTCTAGCCAGGCTTCTCAAAAAGAAAAGAGAGAACATCCAAATAGACAAAATTATGAAGGAAAATGGACTTATTACAACCAACTCCTCAGAAATACAAGCAATTATCAGGGAACACTATCAAAAATTATATGTCAACAAATTGGACAACTTAGAAGAAATGGACAAATTCCTAAACACACACTCACTACCAAAATTCACACGGGAAGAAATAGAAAACATGAACAGACCCATAATGAGTGAAGACATCGAATCAGTTATCAAAAATCTCCCAACAAATACGAGCCCTGGACCTGATGGCTTCCCTGGGGAATTCTACCAGACATTTAAAACCAATTTAATCCCAATTCTTTTCAAGCTATTCCAAAAAATAGAAATCGAAGGAAAACTCCCGGACTCATTTTATGAAGCCAGCATCACTCTGATTCCCAAGCCAGACAGAGATCCAGCAAAAAATGAGAACTACCGGCCAATATCCTTGATGAATACAGATGCAAAAATCCTCAACAAGATCCTTGCAAATCGAATCCAACAGCACATAAAAAGAATCATCCACCAAGATCAAGTGGGATTCATTTCTGGGTTACAGGGCAGGTTCATCATTCGCAAATCAATGTGATCCATCACATCAATAAAAGGAAAGATAAAAACCATATGATCCTGTCAATAGATGCAGAAAAAGCATTTGACAAAATACGGCATCCCTTCTTAATAAAGACTCTAGAGGAAGTCGGGATAGAAGGAACTTACTTAAAACATCATCAAAGCCATCTATGAGAAGCCCTCAGCTAACATCATCCTCAACAGGGAAAAACTCAGAGCTTTCCCCCTGAGATCAGGAACACGACAGGGATGCCCACTCTCACCACTGCTATTTAACATAGTGCTGGAAGTCCTAGCATCAGCCATCAGACACCAAAAGGAAATCAAAGGCATCAGAATTGGCAAAGAGGAAGTCAAACTTTCACTCTTCGCAGATGACATGATACTCTACATAGAAAACCTGACAGACTCCACCAGAAGCCTACTAGAACTGATCCAAGAATTCAGCAAAGTTGCAGGGTACAAAATCAACATACAAAAATCGGTTGCATTTTTATACACCAACAATGAAGCAACAGAAAGAGAAATCAAGAAGCTGATCCCATTCACAGTTGCACAAAAAAACATAAAATACCCAGGAATAAACCTAACCAAGGATACAAGAGATCTGTATGATGAAGACTATAGAAAACTTATGGAGGAAATTGAAGAAGACACAAAGAAATGGAAAAGCATTCCACGCTCATGGATAGGAAGAATAAATATAGTTAAGATGTCATTACTACCCAAAGCTATCTATACATTCAATGCAATTCCAATCAAAATTGCACCAGCATACTTCTCAAAACTAGAACAAACTATCCTAAAATTAGTATGGAATCACGAAAGACCCTGAATAGCCAAAGTAGTACTGAAAAATAAAACCCAAATGGGAGGTCTTTAGCCTCTACTACAAAGCTGTCATCATCAAGACAGTATGGTAGTGGCACAAAAACAGACACATAGACCAATGGAACAGAATTGAGAACTCAGAAATGGACCCAAAAGTATACAGCCAACTCATCTTTGACAAAGCAGGAAAGAATATCCGATGGAAAAAAGACAGCCTTTTTAACAGATGGTGTTGGGAGAACTGGACAGCAACATGCAGAAGAATGAAACTAGATCATTTTCTCACACCATGCACAAAAATAAACTCAAAGTGGATAAAGGACCTGAATGTGAGACAGGAAACTATCAACACCCTAGAGGAGAAAGCAGGAAACAACCTCCTTGACCTCCACCGCAGCAACTTCTTACTTGACACATCCCCAAAATCAAGGGAATCAAGAGCAAAAATACTAAAAGCTCATCAAGACTAAAAGCTTCTGCACAGCCAAGGAAACATCCCACAAAACTAATAGGCAACCAACGGAATGGGAAAAGATAGTTGCAAATGACATATCAGATAAAGAGTTAATATCCAAAATCTATAAGGAACTCACCAAACTCCACACCTGAAAAACAAACAACCCAGTGAAGAAATGGCAGAAGATATGAACAGACACTTCTCCAAAGAGGACATCCAGATGGCCAACAGACACATGAAACGATGCTCAGCATCCCTCTTCATCAGGGAAATACAAATCAAAACCACACTGAGATACCACCTCACCTCAGTCAGATTGGCTAAAATGAGCAAATCAGAGAACTCTAGATGCTGGCGAGGATGTGGAGAAACGGGCACCCTCCTACACTGTTGGTGGGAATGTAAACTGGTGCAGCCCCTCTTGAAAAGAGTCTGGAGGTTCCTCAGGAAACTAACAATAGAACTCCCCTATGACCCAGCAATAGCACTGCTAGGAATTTATCCCAGGGATACAGAAATGCTGATGCATAGGAGCACATGTACCCCAATGTTCATAGCAGCACTCTCAACAATAGCCAAAACATGGAAAGAGCCTAAGTGTCCATCAAGGGACAAAGGGATCAAGAAGATGTGGTTTATCTATACCATGGAATACGACATGGCAATGAGAAACAATGAAATCTGGCCATATATAGCGACATGAATGGAACTTGAGGGTGTTATGCTGAGTGAAATAAGTCAGGCAGAGAAGGACAAATATCGTATGTTTGCACGTATAGGAGGATTAGGTGGAACTTAACTGAGGAACAAGGGGAAGAAGAAGGGGGGAAATGGTGGGGGAAAGGGAGAGAGGCAAACCATGAGAGACTCTTGAATGCTGACAAAAACTGACGACTGATGGATGTCGGGGGGAGGTGGGATGGGCATGGAGGAGGGCACTTGCGGGGATGAGCACTGGGTGTTATGTGGAAACTAATTTGTCCATAAACTATTTGTAAAAAAAAAGAAGTGGAAGTTTAAAATTAGAGCACATAAAAACTCACCATTTTTTTATACATTTGCAGATTTGTGTTACAGATGAAAAACTAGGAAACTACTGAAATCTCATCATCTAAAATACTGACTGATTTTCTTGCTTCGAGTTATGTCAAAATCTAGTCATTTAGATGACTGCTTTATTACCAAATTGTTCTCTGGTAATGCAAATGAATAACAGAAATTTTCCTATTTTATCAATATTTTATATAGTCTTGAGTTAAGAATAGAAGAGTTTGCTGTTTCTAATTATAAACATATTATGAAAATCATGAAGTTTGTTTCATGTTTTTAAATCTTCCATCTTTGTTTTATAAAGGATTTCCGTGGTCTCCTGACAGAATCTGAGTAATAATTTGACCACTAGGCATATTCTAGTTCTGCTAGAGAAATGGTAGAGTGTAAGGAATTTTAGAAATTCATGATTACTTTCATATTAGTCATTCTAGGGGTACCTGCGTGACTGAGTCAGTTACACATCTGACTTCAGCTCAGGTCATGATCTTATGGTTTGTGAGTTTGAGCCCTGCATCAGGCTCTGCATCAATAGTGCAGAGCATGCTTGGGATATTCTCTCTCTCTCTCTCTCTCTCTCTCTCTCTCTCTCTCCTTACTCTCTGTCCCTGTCATTCTCCCTCCCTCTCTCTAAATAAATAAATAAACATAAATTTTTTTTAAATATTAGCCATTCTAAACTGTGCCATGTAATACGGTAGCCACTAGCCACAGTGGCTATTTAAATTTAAATAAGTTAAAAATAAATAAAATGTGGGGTCCCTGGGTGGCTCAGTCAATTAGGCATATTACTCTTGATTTCGGCACAGGTCATGATCTCATGGTTTGTGAATCAGAGCCCCACATTGGGCTCTGTCCCCACATTGAGCTCTGTGCTGACAGTGTGAAGCCTGCTTGAGATTCTTTCTCTCTCCCTCTCTCTCTGTTCCTACCCCACTTGTGCTCACTCTCTCTCACACACACACTCTAAATAAATAAATAAATAAATAAATAAATAAATAAAAGGTTTTTTTTTAAAAAGTAAATAAAATCATACATTCAGTTCATGGTCGTGATTAATGATGAAAAAGAGTAACCATGCTTCACTCTTTCTTTCATACTGAATATAGCTATAAAACCCAGAAAGAAGACATTGTACAATGATTTGAACATTCTAAAAATAAGTAGTTGCAGAGGTGTCTGGGTGGCTCAGTCAGTTGAATGTCTGACTTTAGCTCAGGTCATGATATCAGTTTGTGAGCTGGAACTCCACACTGGGCTCTGCACTGATAGCCCAGAGCCTGGGGCCTGCTTCAGACTCTATGTTTCCTTCTCTCTCTGTTCCTCTCCCACTTGCACTCTGTCTCTCTCTCAGAAATAAACATTAAAAAATAAAAATACGTAGTTGCAGGTACATCAATGAAGAACATCTTAATTTGAAATACCACAGAATCTGTGGTGAATTTACAATTCTTCTTCTCCAGTAGCCTGTAACTTGAATTCAGTGAAGCCTAAAACCCAGAAGTAAGCACTGTGGCACAGAGAGACTGAATTTCAGGAGAAGCATTCTAGACTGGCTAAGAAGCAGAAAAGGAAACTTTTAATGTTCAGGGTGAGGAAAAACTTATTTTTTTTTCTGCAATGTTCTAGCCCCCCAAAAATTTTCATGCCAGGATTAACAGTAATTGGTATGAGATCTTGTAAGAGTCTAAAATCCTAAGGCAAGAAATCTTATTCCCTGTTCCACAAAGCTGAAGTTGAAAGAGGGTATGCTTTTTGGCTTACAAAATCATGTTGCTTTTTTCCTCTCTCTGCCTTCCCTATTATTGGGCCAGAATGTGAGCCCAATCTCAAAAGTACATGACAGAGAGAGGTCACTAAAGCACCAGGTTTCCAGACAGAGAATCAAAAAGGGGGCTTAGGGAATCAAAAAGCACATGGGAAATGATGGTGAGGGAAGACCTTGGGAAAGAAAATTCATACAGTTGTTTATGAACTCCTGAGCTCTCTCTTGACCTGCATCTGTGTGGACTTTGATCCTAATCAGTACACCAAAGACGTTAAGATCTGAAGTTTCTATTGGCCCCACTGCTTAGGTCTCAGACTGACCACTGGGTGGTACATACCCAGAACATATCAGAAAATAATTACAAAGGCTTTGAAAACTAAACTAACATTGATACCATACCCCACAGAAGGGAGGTAGGAATTTGTGGCCTGAATCTAACTAAATCAATTGCCTAATAAAACAGAAAAGGCTACATTCTCCATAAATTTAAATAAGTCTCAGAGTCTCAAAATGTAATATTCAGAACATCCATTATATAATTCAAAAGTACATGACATATGATAAACCAAGAAAATTTCAACTCACATGAAAAAAAAAAACAAAATCAATTGACATCAAGTTAATACAAGTTAATACAATTGTTAGATTAATGGAAAAAGACTAAAATATACAAACTAGCAATTGAAAACACCCTTGCAACAACTGTTAAAATTAAAAAAAAACTCTTGGAAAATAAACACAAGATATAGATAATAATGAATTGAAAAGCAAAATAATTGATATAAAAACACACTGGACGGACTAAATAGCAGAATGAAGACAGAGCAAAGATTCAGCAAACTTGAAGATGGTGTAACAGAAATGATCCAGTATGAGCAACAGAAAGAGGAAATTAAAAAATGAACAGATACTCAGGGACCAGTGGGACAGTAGCAAAAGTCTCATGCCATGTATCAGAGCATCAGAGAGAAGAAAAAAATGTAGTGATGAAAACAAGATAATAAACAACTAACAAAATAGTAGACTTAAATCCAAAAGTATCCAATAAATGCATTAAATGTAAATGGTCTAGGGGCACCTGGGTGGCTCAGTCCGTTAAGCATCCGACTTCAGCTCAGGTCATGATCTCGCGGTTTGTGGGTTCGAGCCACACATTGGGCTCTGTGTTGATAGCTCAGAGTCTGAAGCCTGCTTCAGATTCTGTGTCTCTCTTTCTCTGCCCCTCCCCTGCTCATGCTCTGTCTCTCTCTGTTTCTTAATCATAAATAATGTTTAAAAATTTTTTTAAAATAAGTGTAAATGGTCGAAACACACTAGTTAAAAGATATAGTGTCAACCCAGATTCAACTCTGGGTTTTACACAGTAAACTCACTTCAAATATAATGATATAGGTAGGCTGCAAACACTAATTAACAGAAAGCTGAAGTAGCTATGTTAATAACAAACCAAGTGAACTTCCAAGCAAAGACAGTTTTCAGAAATAAAAAAAGATATTATCCTTCACAAAAAGGCACAAAAATTCTAAATGTTTATTCATCTTACACTGGAACTTTGAAATACATCAAAGCAATAAAGAAAATCAATAAGGCAAAAAGCTGGTTATCCGAAAGGACAATAAGACTGATGAACCTTGGGACAGGAGGCAAGATGGCGGAGAAGTAGGGAGCTCTGTACGTTTTGTGTGCCGGCATCTCTCATACAAAGAAGCCCTGAAGCCATAGGACACTGAACCACAAGAGTCTGGGAGGAAAAGAGACAGAGTCCACTAAGACAGCCTCATAGATGCGTGACTGTGAACTGGGGAAGATAAAAATAGGATGGGACCCAGAGGCATGGAGGGGAGGGAGCCCCCTCCACAGAGAGCCATAGAGACATGAGAGGAAGAGAAAGAGCATCTGAAACTGCTCATAGAACTGTCCCTGGAGAAGAAAAAACCTCAGCCTGGGCCAGAGAGGAATCCTATCATCCCATCTCTAACTGCAGAACATTGAGAGAGTGATCCTATCTCTGGCTGTGACGCTTTCTTTGGGCTGGGTGCCCCGATCCCAGGCGGCACCAGGAAAAGCTGCTCCCCTACTCAATCTCTGGCTAGAAAGCGGCCAGGCCTGTGGGATTACATTTCAGGCGGTATCAATGAAGTGCGCGGACTAAGATCTGGAAACCAATTGGGGATTGGGACATAGAACATGGCCTACTTTGGCTGGGCCCATGGCACAGGGAGATGGACCCAAAGGAGTGATTTGCAATATTTGGTTTGGGAAAGAACTGAGGTGCAGCCATTTTTCTCACCACAACCACCAAGGTAGCACCTCAGGGAGAGACCCTTGGGACCACACTGGGGCGAGACCTGCCTATACAAAACTACGCCCATCTGCACTGAAGAGCTGCTTTTTTTTTCGCTTTTACAGGAGCCTGGGACAAGACCAACTTTGATGCATTGCCGTGATTAACTCTAGATCAATTCTGACTATTCAGATATGTTTTCCCTTATCTCATTCTTTTCTCTCCCATCCACTGGACTGGACACACTGGTCATTGGTTTCCTTAAACACTCACATTTAATCCATTTTCTTGATGCATATACTATACCTCTGTCGTTACCTTCCTTTCTTTCTCTCTCTCTGGAATAAACAGACTATATAGTTTCCTTGGACGACCTTATCTTCCTTTCTTTCTCCTCGCTTCCGACCATATTCTCCTCTTTCTCTCTCTGAGTTAAACCTTTTAGTCTCTGTGCCTGGTCAATATTCAATTTCGCTTTCTCCCCACCCCTGTCATTTCTCTCTTTGTATATGCTCTTCCATCAGCATTGCCACCACCCAGCTCTTTACCTGTAGCTGCAATTTTTGGTTTTATGCTTTCTGACTGTCCTTTGTCTTATGTTATTTTTGTTTTGTTTTGTTTTGGTTTTTTTCCCTTTAAGTTTGCTTCTTTGTTTCATTTGTCTGTACATTTGTATGCTTTTGTTCCCTGTGTATTTCTCTGTTTTCCTTTTCAGGGCTACTTCAAAAACAAGCCAAAGTACACATGGTGGAGAGTCCTAAATATCCCTATGAGCACAGAAAAAAAAAAAACCAATTGTACAAGAGACCAAGAGACACCATTAAAAGAACACTTCCTGAACAGACAGGCCATGGACAGTCAATGAGCCTGCTTTAATATAGCAGAACTCATAGGTGCAGAGCACATAACAAGCTTTTAAAACTTACAAGAGACAGAAAGGAAGCCAAAATGACAAAACAGAAGAACTTTCCTCTAAAAAAGTCATGGAAGACACCAGAGAAGCTATGGCTACAAAGATTATGGACCTTAAAAAAGTTGTGATAAATTAAAAAATGCTATAAATGAGGTGCATAATAAAATAGAGGCATCCAGTGAATGGATTGCAGAGGCAGAGAGGAGAATACATGAATTAGAAGACACAATTATAGAAAAAGAGGAAGCAAAGAAAAACACAGATAAATTGATCTAAGAGCACGAAAGGAGAGTTTGAGAACTGAGTGATACAATCAGACGGAACAAAATCTGTCTCATAGGAATTCTCGAGAAAAAGAGAGACAAAGGAGATGAAGGGGTACCTGAACAAATTACAGCTGAGAACTTCCCCAATCTGGGAAAGGAAATAGACATTGAAATCCATGAGGCACAGAGAAATCCTCTCAGATGAAACTTGAGTCGATCTTCTGTGTGACATATCATAGTGAAATTGGCAAAATAGAAGGACAAAGAGAGAATTCTGAAAGCAGCTAGGGATAAAAGGGCCCTAACATCCAAAAAGAGACCTATCAGAGTGGTTACAGACCTATCTACTGAAACTTGGCAGGCCAGAAAGGAATGGCAGGAGATCTTCAATGTGATAACCAGAAAAAATATGCAGCCAAGAATCCTCTATCCATCAAGCCTGCCATTCAGGATAGAAGGAGAGGTAAAGATTTCCCAAATACACAAAAACTGAAAGAATTCATCACGACTAAACCAGCCCTACAAGAAATCCTAAAGGGGACTCTCTGAGGGAAGTGTTGCAAGGAACACAAGGTACCAGACACACCACTACAAGCATGAATCCTACAAATAACACAATGGCTCTAAACACATATTTTTCAATAATAACACTGAAAGTAAATGGACTAAATGCGCCCATCAAAAGACATTGGGTAGCAGAATGGATAAAAAAACAAAAATCCATCTATTTGCTGTCTACAAGAGACTCATTTTAGACCTGAGGACACCTTCAGATTGGAAGGAAGGGGATGGAGAAATATTTATGATGCTACTGGAAGTCAAAAGAAAGCTGGAATAGCTATGCTTATATCAGACAAACTGGACTTTAAAGTAAAGGCAGTAACAAGGGATGAAGAAGGGCATTATATCATAACTATACGGTCTACCCATCAGGAAGAGCTAACAATTATAATTGTCTATGCACCAAATCGATAGCACCCAAATACAGAAAACAATCACAAACAGAAGACCCTGGGAGAGGAGAAGGGGAAAATAATTGGGGAGAAGGAAGGAGGCCAACCATGACAGACTCTTGTATGCTGAAAACAATCTGAGGGCTGATGGGGGTGGGGGAGTGGGGAAGGGGGGTGATAGGCATGGAGGAGGGCACTTGTTGCGATGAGCACTGGGTGTTATATGGAAACCAACTTGACAATAAAGTATTTAAGAATAAAATAATAATGTTAATAAGATTCAAATCATATCAAGCATCATTTACAACCATAATGTTATAAAAGTAGAAATGAATTTTAAAAATCGTAGGAAAATTCATAAACATGTGGAGATTAAACAAGAAGATAGTGAATAACCAATCACTCAAAGAAGAAATTAGAAAAGAAGTAAAATATATTTTAAGACAAATGAAAATGGAAAAACAATATACCAAAGCATGAAATGTAGCATAAGCAGTTCTAAAAGGGAAGTTCATAGTAGTAAACATGTATATTAAGAAACAAGAAAAATCTTAATAGATAACCTAACTTTACAATTTAAGGAACTAGGGGGAAAAGCAAAACAAAACAAAATCTCAGCCCGTGCCTATCCAAAGGAAGGAAATAATAAAAATCAGAGTGGAAATAAATAAAATAGGAACCTAAAAAACCCCAATGAAACTAAATACTTATTCTCTGAAAAGATAAACAAAATAGAGAAATCTTTAGCTTGACTCACAAAGTAAAAAACTCAAAATTTGAAACAAAAAATGAAACATTTCAAGTGGTACCACAAAAATAAAAAAGATCAGCAGAGACTACGATGAACAGTTTTATGCCAACAAATTGAGTTATCTATTTTTTTTAAAAAGGATAAATTTTTATAAACATATAATCTACCAAGACTGAACCATCAGGAAACAGAAAATCTGAGCAGACCAATTACTAGTAAGGAGATTTAATAAGTAATCAAAAATCTCCCAACAAACAATAATGCAGGACCAGACAGCTTCGCTGGTGAATTTTACCAAATATTCAATGAAGAATTAATACCAATCCTTCTCAAATTCTTCCGAAGGCAGGCAGGCAGGCAAGAAGAAGGAAGGAAAGAGGAGAGAACACTTCCAAACTCATTTTACAAGGCCATCATGACCCTGATACCAACATTGGGGGGGGTGACAGGACAAGAACAACAAAACAACAAAAAAGAAAACTAAAGTACAATACCTGAAAAACATAGATGCAGAATCCTTAACAAAATATTAGCAAAATGAATTCAGGTGTACATTAAAATGAAATGCATCATAATCAAGTAGAGTTTTTTCTAAGGATGAAAAAGATGGTTCAACACCAGCAAATCAATCAGTGTGATAAAGCACATTAACAAAATGAAGGATAAAAATAATATATTTCAATAGATGCAGAAGAAGCAATCAAATTCAACATCCATTTGTGATAAAAGCTCTCAACAAAATGAGTATAGAGGTAACATTCCTCAACGTCGTAAAGGCTACATATGACAAACCCACAGCTAACATCATACACAATTATGAAAAGCTTTCCTCTAAGCCTTTCCTCTAAGATCAGGAACAAGACAAGGATGCTCACTCTTACCACTTTTATTCAACATAGTACTGGACATACTAGTCACACCAATTAGGCAAGAAAAATAAATAAAAGGCATTCAAAAGGAAGAAGTAAAACTGTCTCTATTTGCAGATGACATAACATCATATACAGAGTACTCTAAAGACCCAAAAAAACCCTTAGAATTAAACTAATTCAATGAAATTTCAAGATATAATATCAATGCAGAAAAATCAGTTTTATTTCTATACAGTAACTATGTATAGAGGAAAAATAAGAATACAGCTTTATATGCAATTGTATTAAAAATAATAAAATGCCTAGGAATAAAATTAAACAAGGTGAAAGTTCTGTACATTGAAAACTATAAGATACTGATGAAAGAAATTGAAGAAAACACAAATGGAAAGATATTCCATGCTCCTGGACTGGAAGAATTAGCATTGTTAAAATATCTACACTACCCAAAGCAATCTCTAGATTCACTGCAAACCCTGCCAAAATATCAGTAGCATTTTTCACAGAAATAGGACAATGATCCCAAATTGTGTATGGAATGACAAAAGAACCCCCATAATCAGAACAATCTTGAGAAAGAACAAAGCTGGAGGTATCATATTTGCTGATTTCAAACTATACTACAAAACTACAGTAATCCAAAGCATATGATATTTGCATAAAAACAGACAACACATCATTAGAACAAAACAGACCAGAAGAAACTCATGCATATACGATCAGTTTATTTACAACAAACAAAGCAACCAAGAATATACAATGGGGAAAGAATAGTCTCTTCAATAAATGGTGCTGGGAAAACTCTAAAGCCACATGCAAAAGAATGAAATTGGACTCTTACCTTATTTATACATAGAAATAAATTCAAAATGGATTAAATTATTTAATGTAAGTTCTGAAACTATAAGACTTCTAGAAGAAAACATAAGTCTTAAGTTCCCTGAAAATGACTGGCAATATTTTTAATTTCATATCAAAAGCAAAGGTAACATATGTTTGCACGTATAGGAGAATTAGGAGGAACTTAACGGAGGACCATGGGGGAGAAGAAGGGGGCAAATAAGGGAGGAGAGGGAGGGAGGCAAACCATGAGAGACTCTTGAATGTTGAGAACAAAATGAAGACTGATGGGTATGGGGGAGAGGGGAAGGGGGGTGATGGGCACGGCACTTGTGGGGAAAAAAAAACAAAGGTAACAAAAGCAAAAGTTAAATTTAAAAAGTTGGACTAATCAAACTAAAAAGTTTCTGCAAAGCATAGGAAAGAATCAACAAAATTGAAGGACAACCTATAGAACTGAAGAAAATATTTGCAAGTCATATCCCTGATAAGAGGAATTGAATTTTCCAAAGACATACAAATAACCAACGGGTACATGAAAAGATACTCAACATCATTAATCATTAGGAAAATGCAAATCAAAACCACAATGAGATATTATCTCATGCTTGTTAGAATGGCCATCAACAAAAAGACAATAAGTGTTGCTGAGAAGATAGGGAAAAGGTAACTGTTTTGCACTGTTGTGGGAATGTAAATAGTTGTAGCCACCACAGAACCCAATATGGAGGGTCCTCAAAATAATGAAAATTAGAATTACTGTATGACCCAGCCTCCCAATTCTAAGTATATATCTGATGGAAACAAAACTAGATAACAAACTGATATCTGCATTCCCATATTTATTGTACATTATTCACAATAGTGAAGATATGGAAACAACTTAAGTGTCCAGCAATGAATGAATGGATAAAGAAAATGTAGTGTATATATGCAATAGACTATTCAGTCATGAGAAAAGAAAAGAAATCTTATCATTTGCAATAAATGGATTTATCTTGAGAGAATTTTCTAAGTGAAATAAGCCAGACAGAGAAAGAGACTACATGGCATCACTTAGAGATGGAATTAAAAAAAAAAAAAAAAGTAGTGCCAGGAGCTGAGGAGTATGAAATAGGAAGACTGGTAAAAGTATAACATTTTCAGTTGTACATAAATAAGGTGTGAGGATCTATGTAAAACATGGTTACTATAGTTGATAACATTAGACTGTACACATGAAATCAGAGAGTAGAACCTAAGTGTTCCCACCAAAAAAGAAAGGTAAGTATGTCAGGTAATGGATGTGTTAAGTAACTAGATTGGTGGGATTGGGGGATAACTCCTTTTGTAATATATATGCATAGCAAACCACCATGATATACATTTTAAATATCTTAGAATTTTACATGTCAATTTACCTCAATAAAACTGAAAAAAGAAAAATAAAAAACAAAAAAGACTCCATACTAGATAATATTTTGGATCTAAAAGCACAAATGCTATTTTTTTTTAAGTCTGGAATACATTTCAGATAGGCTTATAAAAATTTTTATTCTTATCTTCTAAAAAAATAATTAATATTTTTACTTGATTATTTTATAAAAAAATAGAATAATGAATAGACTATAGCTACCTTTATTATGTTTTTAAACTTTTCAAGATAAAAAATTTATTTTTAAAATTTGATTTGATTTTAATATTTTGATAAAATTTTATTTTAAAAGTAACAACTACACAATACATAAATCTCATCAAGCCAAAATACTATTCACCAGTTTACAACTGGCTTACAGAATATAAGAAATACAGGGTCATTATGATATGTCAGTGTAGGTTAACCAATTTTAACTAATGCACGACTTTCTGGTAGGTGTGTTGATAAAGGGGAGGTAGGGTACACACAGGCAATCCCTGCACCTCTCCTTCAGCTTTGCTATGAACATTAATCTGCACTAAAAAAAAAAAAAACTGTCTTGATAATAATTTTTTAAAATATTTCATTGAAAAAAAGTCAAATAGTCCAACTATAAAATGACATCCATGAAACAAAGAGACTTGAATATTGGCTAGAATTAGATGAGCTTAAGGAATCACTGTCCTTTTAGCTGGTTGTCACAAGTCATGGAGATCATGTAGGAAAAAAAACCTAAGTCTTGGAGATGCATACTTGTTTCTATGGAAGAAATGATTATGTCCAGGATTTCCTTTAAAATACCCCCAGAAAAGCAAAATAGTAAGAGATTGGTAAAATAAGAGTAGCAAAATTTTCATAACAGGTATGTTGTATTTTCTCTATGTTTGTTCAAAATTTTCCATAATAATAAGAATACTTTTTAAAATATATCATTTCTAGGAAAATTAATATATTCAAATAGAAGCCTTTGTACAAAATTTTAGAGCTGATTCCAGATTGGGAAACTTGATATAATGGAAATGAGAAGCATTGGAATATGTATTTCAGAGAGAATGCTGTTCATAAGAAAGAAATTGCCATGGAGATCAGACAAGTGTCAGCTCTTCACAAGCACCAAAAGCAGGACCAGGTGCCCCCAAAAATAGAGAAATGGAGAGCAAGGAGAATTACCCAGGGACATTGCAGACTACTTCGAGATTAGCACAGGGCTTGAAAAGATGAATGACAGGGGATACAAGAAAGTCTAAAGAGTTTAAAATTAAAAAGGAAATGGCAACAAGTGAGACAGCTAGGCTGAGTGAAGAAATTAGAGTCAACACACCATACCTCTTCATCAGATATAGCAATGAGAATCTCCTAGCTCAAGCACATCCCCATGACAATATTAGATTTACTATAAATGGTGTTTCTGGATAGTCCTAAGGGGTGTGTGTGTGTGTGTGTGTGTGTGTGTGTGTGTGTGTAGTATAATGTATCTATTTTGAAATTCTAAGACACTGTAAAAAGATCCTATAATGAATTTTATTGTAAAGGGAAGTGTTACTGCAAAATCAATGTTTACTAAGTATTTAATGTATTGTCTAAAATTTATTTTCATAAAATTTTTACCAACTTTGAGGTTTTCCGACTCCTGAATGCAGAAACAGACACAAGGCCAAGGATGGTATGGATAGTGTTTATTCTAAGCTTATGCCCAGGCATGAAGGAGACGACATGAAATCAGAGGTATCAGGCTGCTCCCCAGGGGCAGTTTTTGAAGGATCTGAGGCAGGAAAGGAAGGCTGTCTAAGCATGCAAGGGTGAGGAAATCCTGGAAGGTGAGTGCACAGACAGGCACGGGTGACAGAACATGCTTTTTATATACTGCATGTTTTACTTTCATACTGAGTCTCCACCCAGAGCATGATTTTCAGCACTATAATCAGGGGAAAGGTGGTAAAAGGTCAGGGCTGGGGTCCACTGTGTCTCAGACTGGTCTGGTCTGCTTTCTGCAGGCACAAGCTGGTTATATTTTGGGCCCTGTAGTCTGTCTCATGCCGTGGCTTTTGGCTTCCTGACTGTATGTAGCACCTGCAAGGTAGGCTAGAGAAACGGATGGTCTGAGGAGGCCCGAGATTTTCTTTAAGTTCCTGTTCTATAAAAGAAATGCTTCAGAAAAAAGGGCTACACATGGGCAGACAGATATTTAAAGAGCTTCCATTTTCAAACAGGCTGAAATTGTAAGATTAGGGTTTAGGGCAACTTTATTCCAAGATATGCTTTTCAAGGTAGGCACCTCAGAATCCCTATCTCCATATGATTTATGTAATGTCACTTCATAGCTGTGCAGAATTTTGAAGACCAGTGTTGTGATGTTTACTTGTGTGTATCACCCCCTACCCCCAATTGGACTACAACTCCCATCTAGAATAGGAAGTGCATCTATCTTATTCCCAATTATATCCCAAGCTCGTACCATAGCATCTGGCTTGCAGGCACTCAATAAATATTTGTTGAGTTAAAAAATAAATGAAGTTCCCATTTCCTGGAATGTTGGGCTGGGTAGTACAAACTGACTCTTCTACTAAAGATAATTAGAAAACCTGAACACTTAAAAAAAAAATCTGCTTAGAAGCATTGGATGGTAACAAGGCTATGATGAATTACAGGACAAGGCTCCTTGAGGGGCATGCTTAGGAAGTAAAGCAAGAAAGAAGAGCAAAGACATGTTTAACAGTCAGGGTTTTAGTTATATTTAGGGAAGAAGAAGGAGGTAGTGATTTGAAAGACATATGAGGGAGACTTTCAGGATACAGATAATGTTCTTTTTTTTTTTTTTTAATCTGGTTGTTCGCTTTGTGATAAACTATTATGCTGTGTTTCCTTTTATTAGGGATTTATTTGTACACTTTTTGTATTTCACAACAAAAAATATTTAAAAAAAAAATACCATTAACCTATAAACAACTCAGTCCTGATAGTGTTAATCATTTGAAGTTAGAAGCACTTCAGAAAGTATATAGGAATTGGAGTAAGAGACAACATTTCATTTCGGTAAATGTCTTCTCCTTTCTGTGTCAGAAAATAAAATTAGTGGACTCCAAATGGGCAGTTCTGGCCAATGTGAACCATCATTACAAGGTTTTTTTATGAGAAGGGAATATGAGGACACATAAGGGACTATGGTGCTGCCTACAGTAAGGTCCATTTTTCTTTTTGCCTCATGCCTAAGAGGCTAAAAGAGAAAATATATTTGTCTTAGACAAAGGCAAAAAAAAAAAAAAAAACAAGCTTTCCAGACTGATCATTAGAGCTTCCCACACACTCAGAATAGCCCTGGCTGGAGTGCTAGTCCTCAGAAAAGTAAAAGTTCCCAAGTTAATGCAACAGAGAGTTTTCTGCTCACATTCCAATCAAAGAAGTAAGATAAAGACAAGCACATGTGCAGAGAACTGTATATTCCTAATAAGCAAATCATGGCTATGGGGAATGCCTAAAAATCCATTAGCTGTTCTTAAAGCTGATCTTTGGAGAGACCTCATTATCTCTGTTTTGACTGCATTAAGAAAGAGGCTTGGGAAAGCCTATTAGATAGCTTTACAAAATAATCTTTTGACAAGCAGCTCTTCCCCTGGACTGTGGAAAACCTGACAAAACTTTGATTTTCCATTTTGATCCCTTTTTGGTTTTGTTCATAAGTGAGCTGCCATTTCAAAGCCAGTAAAGTCATCAGCTGCCCATTGCAGCCTTTCTCCAAGCACTGTAAGGCATTTTTCACTTAAACTTTCTTTTCTCCCTCTAACAGGATTAAGACTCCATCTGAAACTGAAAGGCACACACTGCCCCCATCAGGTCAAATTATCTTGCAAAATTAGATTCTTTGGAAGAAGGAAAATAAACTCAGCGTAGCAAGTACTCACAGAAAAGCAGATATACTGCAAACCTCTGGATCCCATTTAAGGTTATTTCTATTTAATGAATCCTAGCCCTAAAGAATCTTATTTTAAATGAATAACTCTTTAAATAGATCATTATTTAAATCATCAATTGTCAGCTTTGACAATTTAATTCTAACACCGTGAACTTGGTTGTCTTAAACCTCTACTTCCAACGAGGACAAGCAACCTGAGAAAAAACAATCCTTTCTGTTCTCTCTCCATTCCTACGGCATCAATTGTGTAATTATTAATGAAATCAAGTTACTGTAAAACCATTAATAGGTTCCATAATATGATTTATCCTATGATGTTAATATCCCTGTGCAATTGTTCAACAATAGCTATGTGCTTTATTACTTTGCTTCCTTAAACCATCTTTGGGAAAATTTGGACTTTATTAAAAATTCACTGCAAATGAAGTAAACATTGATGATGATGATGCTAATCGTAAAATTCACTCATTAAGAATATGTTGAGATCCTTCTGGAGAGAAAGCTAATGATGATAAATTCTATTTTAGTATTTGAAAATGCCTACTTATGTATGGCAACATGCCATGCACTGTAGGAATTCACCCTTGATGTGAGCTAAACTGGCCATACCCTGTATGGTGTGATTTTAAAGAGGTTCTTGTATTTTAAAAAATTCCCCAGCTGTCTGCCTAGGTATAAGAAATTTCCATATCAATTACTTCTTTGAATATATTAAGTCTACAACCCAACTGTGAGTGTTAGCATATTAAACTATGCAGAGGTAAATAGTCCCTAAAGAAAAAATACGCAAGATAGGTAGGTTTTAATGGGAGGACAGAATGCAGAGGCCGGGGGGAGGGGAAGCAATATGGTATGGCAATACCACAATGATATTTCCTTTTGCCTAAAATGATCTGCCTTGGAGAATTCAAAACTGTTCTTCAAAGTATAACTCAAATGTCAAATCTTTATTGAAATTTTATTGAAATTATTATTTTCTGTTAATTTTTTAATCGATAAAAATTATAGATTTTTTATAATCTATGCTTGAAGAGATTTTTCTTAAACTACAACATACATAACAAAAGTACAATGTTTTAAAATTAATCACCTAATGATTTTCCACAAAGTCAAGATATTCCTCTCCAGCATCCAGAGCAAGATAGACTACTCTCTCAATAACCAAAAGCCCTTCATATGCCCCCTCCAAATCACTATTACCATAGAGGTAACCACTATTCTGACTTCTAACACAAGAGATAGTCTTGTCTGTTTTTTAATTTTATTTAAAACAGGCAAATCCAGCTTTAGGAAACATTACCAGTTTTCCCAAGTGATTAAAGTAATGTACTACAACTAGCAGAGGTCAAGGGTTCCAGTTGCTCCATACCTTTCTCAATACTTGATATTTTCCACCTTTTCCTTTTTACTGATCCTTGAGTACACAGTTTGTCATAATTTTAATTTGTAGTTTTTTGGAGAATAGTGAGATAAAAGCACTATTAATATGTTTATTTGCAATTTGGATATCCTCTTTTGTGAAGTGCCCATTCATTCAACGTATTCTATGATATCAATTCATTCATTGTATTTCTTCTTTTTCTTATTGATTTGTATGATTTCTTTATCCTCAAGATACAAGTCTTGTCATTATAAATATCCATTTGTATTCATAACAAATATCATCTCCTTTTTTGCTATATCTTGTTGTTTGTAAGAGGCTTTATATTTTTCCTTTATCATTTAGGCTTTTGATGCTATGCTTAAAAAATCATTGCCTATACCAAGGCCATGAAGGATTTTTATGCATTTTATTAAAGAATTTTTATAGTTATACCTGTAAAAATTATGTCTATAATATTGAGTTTTGTGTGTGATGTGAAGTAACTATCAACATTTTCTTTCATTTCAAACAATTCACACAGCATCATTTATGGAAGATACCATTCTTCCCCAAATGTACTCCCATGACACCTTTGTCAGAAATTAATTAACTGCTTTTATGTGTGAGTCTGTTTCTGTACGCTATTTTGTTCTACTGTACTATCTGCCTATCTCTCTGCCAATATTATACTGTCTCATTTATTATAGATTTGGTCCTTTACATTTCTATAATCTAACTCTGTTACAGAAAACATTTGAGATAGCTTACAAGGACAGATAAAGCACACACAAAAAAGACAGTGAAGTTCTAATGCATACAAATCTGCAGAGAACAACCACACACATACACATAAATCTATTTGAAGCCCTCAGAAAGTCACCAAAACAACCAGGGGCCAAGTTCCAAGAAGAAAGGAAAAACATTAAAGTTAACCACTGGCATTTTACTGCTGCTTTTCTCTTTAAAGCATATATTTCTAAACAATGGCTGTGTGCGGGAGATGCTCTTCCAAAATAACTTAGCTAAGAAGTTGAAAAATTAAATAAAACACGATAGTTTCATGGAGCTTGGGAGGTAAGAATTGGAATTCAGGGCCTATCAAGGAGGATGCATCCTGGTTTATCATTCCAGGTTTTCAGTTGTAACCTCTAAAAGCCTTCCTCATGGGAGTAAGGACAAAATAATATATCATGCCTTAAAAGGACGAAGCACAGCTTTGAATAAATTCTTCCCTGGTTAGAATAAAATGCTCCTCTTATATTTAAGCTATTTGCCAAAAGCTAAAGTTTCAAAGAAGTACGTGATAAAGAATGTATGAAAATATCAAACTGGAATTCTAAAAGTGAAAAACTATGTTTTAGACAAAATAGGAATTATAATATTACATAGAACATAATGGAATACTGAAATAATGAACTGGAAGATAGGCTTATCTAAAATATCCTTACTGAAGCATGGAGAAAAATAAAATATAATGGAGAAAAGAGCATAATCTATATAAAGGACAATGAGAAATTTTAGCATATGTGTAATGGAGTCCCAAAAATCTTCCAGTGATAAATAATGTGATTGAGGAAATATGTGAGAAGATAATAAACTCAAATTATCCCAAAACAGTGAAATACATCAAGGCAAATATTCAAGTGTGATAATCTACAGTCAGGACAAAGAATAAGGTATACACACCTTTCACATTAGAATAAAACTGTTACAAAGTAAAGACAAATTAATGGCATAAGCAGCCATAAAAATAAAGACATATTATTTACAAAGGAGCAAAAATATGACTTACAGCTGACCATTCAGAAGAAATGATGGATGGGGCGCCTGGGTGGCTTAGTCGGTTAAGCGTCCGACTTTCGCTTAGGTCATGATCTCGCGATTCGTGGGTTCGAGCCCCGCGTCGGGCTCTGTGCTGACTGCCAGCTCAGAGCCTGGAGCCTATTTCAGTCTGTGATTCCCTCTCTCTCTGACCCTCCCCTGCTCACGCTGTCTCTCCCTCTCTCTCCTAGAAATAAATAAAAATATTTAAAAAAAGAAAAAAAGAAGAAGAAATGATGGAGGTGAATGCACAATGGAAGAATATATATATATATATGATTTTAAAGTTTATTTATTTTGAGAGAGAAGGAGCATGCACATGCAAATGTACAAGCTGGGAAGGGGCAGAGAGAGAGGATGAGGTGGCGGGGCAGGGGGGCCAGGTGAGGAATACCAAGCTGGCTCTACGCTGTCAGCACAGAGCCTGACATGGGGCTCAAACTCACTAATGATGATGTCATGACCTGAGCCAAACAGACAGCCAACCAGGCACTCCAGAAGAATATCTTTAAAACATTGGAAAAATATAACTGACAACCTAAAATTATATATACCTGGCAAAATAAGATACTTCCAAACATAGCAGAGAGATAAGTGATATACTCTGGAAAAGAAATCTCAAATTTGAAGAATGACCATCACAACAGACTTTTGGAAAGGTTAACTAATCCATCTTGTAAAAATAAAGATTTAAAAAGAACAATCATGCCTATAGGTTAACTGGATATGTGTCAGGGACCATTCGTCTGGATCATGGACTTAATATCAGACTCTGTGTTACCAATATATTGTATATAACTTCCAAGCCTTCAAGAATAAAGTACACTCAGAAATATAGCTGTTCCATGAGGCACCTGGGTGGCTCAGGTGATTAAGCATCCGACTTCAGCTCAGGACATGATCTTATTGCTCATGCATTTGTGAGTTCAAGCCCTACTTTGGGACCTGTGCTTACAGCTCAGAGCCTGGAGCCTGCTTCAGATTCTGTGTCTCCCTTTCTCTGTCCCCCTCCCACTTGCACTGTGTGTCTCTCTCTAAAATAAATAAAACATTAATTAAAAAAATAAAGAAATATAGCCATCCCAGGCCAACAATTACCAGAACAAGTACGTTTTATGTACAGCTCTTAGACCTTTGTTCTCACTCCACTAAGAAATATAATTACTAATAGGGCCTTTAATTAAGTTTAAAATGAATTCATAATATTTACATTGGGAATGAATGGCACATTAAAATATATGTTGAAATTTACCATGTGGTATAATATCAGTAATAAGTTGTTTTTTTAATCATTTTTAATGTTTATTTTTGAGAGAGAGAGACAGAGTATGAGCAGGGGAGAGTCAGAGAGAGAGGGAGACACAGAATCTAAAGTCAGCACAGAGCCCGACGCGGGGCTCAAACCCAGTGAGATCATGACCTGAGCTGAAGTCGGACGCTTAACTGACTGAGCCACCCAGGCGCCCCCAGTAATAAGTTTTAAAATACTTCTTGATATCACATTTATAAATCTTGTATTTAAAAATAATAAACTGGCTCATTATTATAATTTTTCTATTTTGTTCCTATATAGCAAGAGGAGAAATTCAGCATTCTGTTTGTAAGAACTTCTCGACAAATAAGATGTTAAGACAGTGAATAGTCATTATTCTCAATAAAAGACATGATAAATGAAAATTAAAAATCTAATAGTTTTGTTTTTAACGTTGTTTAGTGAAATTTTAGTAAGATTTTGATATCCTATATAAGATCCTTGATCACCTGCAAATTGGTGAAATTACAGATTTGTAAAAAATTGCCTTGCAATGAATTTTCATATTATAATGGATATTTTTCATTAAAGAGTTATATTTCAATATAAACATTCTGTATATAATGGTCAACTATGGGTATGAAGTAAACAACAAATGATTAAGAATAAAACTGATTGATAAATCTGAGTAACTGACTCATAAGCATGTTCATCTGCTTTCCATTAATTCCCTTGCATGTTCAGTGGATAGAAATTAGGATGCTTTCCAGTTGACCCACATAAAAGGAAAAATTCAAATAATTCGGTTCTCCATTAATACACATAAATAGACTCAATATCCCTTTGGGAATAAGCTCCCTAGTGAATCATTAACCATTGTTGGGAAACACTGACTTGACCTACCACAACAGGCTCCAATATACATGCTCTGCTTCTACTTCTCTTGTATGCAATCCACACTGCATGATACAACAGCCACATTAAGATTCTTAAAGCTCAGTTCTGCTCATATCACCCCTCTCATTCAATAACCTTTTTATTCTCCCAAACTATTCTTCCACATTCCATTCAGGTGAACTCTATGCAACAACCTAACTGGACCACTTGTTTTTCATTATAGGGAAATCTTTTCTTTAAGGGTAAAATTTCTTTTTTTTTCCCCAATGTTTATTTATTTTTGAGAGAGACAGAAAGACAGATAGACACACCACGAGGAGGGGAGGGACTGAGAGAGAGGGAGACACAGATCTGAAGCAGGCTCCAGGCTCCAAGCTGTCAGCACAGAGTCCTATACTTGGCTCAGACTCATAGGCCACAAGATCATGTCTGAGCTGAAGTTGGACACTTAACTGACTGAGCTACCCAGGTGCCCCAAGGGTATAATTTCTTGAGGATAAAAGTTTTGATCCAATGGTAAAATTATAAACTGTGTAAACCTAATGTATCTTCAAAATTATTAAAGCAAAACTGGTAGAATTAAAAGGGTAAATAGACTAATGTATAATCATTGTAGGATATTTTAACACGCCACTATCAGTATCCAATAGAACAAAAGCAGACATGTGTTCATAGGCATAGAGAATTTAATAACACAGTTTAAAATTAACCTAATTGACATATATAGAGTATATTTTTCAACACTGCAGAAAACAATTCAAGTGCACACAGACTGTTAGCCAAAATTGACTATAAACTGTTTTTAAAGTAATCTCAACAGAATTTAGAAATTTGAAATAATAGAAAACATTTTCTTTGACCAAAATAAATTTAAACTAAAAATTAACAACAAAACTTAACCATAAAATTCCTAAATATCTGGAAAATAAGCACTTGTGAATAACTCATGTGTCAAAGAAGAGATTGCAATAAAATTTTAAAATATTGTGAAATTGTGATATTGAAGACACTATAAATCAAAATGTGAGGAATTCTGCCAAAGTTTAAATAGTAAACTTATAAGATTTAAGTACATATCTAAGGAAAAAGACTGAAGATCAATGATCTAATATCCATCTCAAGGAAAAAGAAAAAAGTAGCAAATTTATATATCCCCTGCCCCAAAAAAGAAGAAAATAAATAAGAGCAGAAATCAATTAAATAGGAAACAAACATAACTCAGAGATCATTTAACAAAGTAAATTGTTTCTTTGTAAAGAATAAATAAAATCTCTAAGTTCCTAACAGCAAATAAAAATTAGAAAAGGCATAAATAACTAATTACAGAAAGAGAACCTAAATATACTGAAAGGACATGAAAAGGATTATGCCAATATATGTCTGAATGTTTATGTCCTTTCAAAATTTATATTTTGAAATGCTAATCCCCAAAGATGATGATATTAGGAAGTGGGGATCTTTGGAGGTACTTAAGACATGAGGGTAAAGCCCTCATGAATGGGATTAATACCTTATAAAATAGATCCCACAGATACCTTGCCACTTCTTTCATATAAAGACACAAGAAGTGTCTGGCTCCAAAGAGAGACAACACCTGACCATGCTGGCACCCTGATCTCAAACTTCCAACCTCCATAACTGTAAGAAATAAATGCTTTTTGTATAAGCTACCCAGTCTGTGGTATTTTGTTTTAACAGCCTGAACAAACTACAACAATATGTAAAATTGTATATATAATGGACAAATTCTTAGGAAAACACAACATAATGAATACAGGAAAAGGTAAAAAGTTTGGATAATTGTATACCCAATAAAGATACTATATTTATAATTAAAGCTTTCTCCTGATGAACAACCAGAATCAGATATTAATCTTCCATTATTCATGAGCAAAATTATTATATATGTTGAAAACTAAAATAACATACAAATGATTATTGAACCTGTTAAAAACTGAAAGGAAGTTTACCAAGACTCTTTGATCAAAGTTTATACAAAACTATGGGGCGCCTGGGTGGCTTAGTCAGTTGAGTGTCTGACTTTCGCTTAAGTCATGATCTCGCGGCTTGTGGGTTCGGGCCCCGCATAGGGCTGTGTGCTGACTGCCATCTCAGAGCCTGGAGCCTGTTTCAGTCTGTGACTCCCTCTCTCTCTGACCCTTCCCTGCTCACGCCGTCTCTCTCTCTCTTTCCTAGAAATAAAAAAAAAAAGAAAAAGAAAAAGAAAAAAAAAACTAAACTGTATTTCTATGAACCTGCAACAAACAATTCAAAATTAAAGTTTCAAAAAATACCATTTTAATAGCATCAAAAATTTCATATATCAAGAATAAATCTAACAAGATATTCAAATTTTCTACACAGAACATTTCAAATGTTATTGAGAGAAACAGAAGGGATAAACTAGGTTCATGGATTGGGAGACAAGATTATAAAAATGTCATTTTTTCTTCCAAACTGATCTACAGATTCAATTCATTCCCCAATTTTTATGGAAATTAAATTGATGCTAATCATATGTAGAAATGCAAAAATCCCAAGAACAAATATGACAGTCTTGTTTCAGTTTAAGTACTGAAAAATACTATGTTTCAAGTACTTATACTATCAGATATCAAAATGACATTAAAAAGCTACAGTAATTAGGACAGTATGGTATTGGCAGAATGGAAGATAAATAAACCAACAGAATAAGGAAAAGTCCATAAACAGACTCATACATATTTAGTAATTTACTTTCTGACAAAAGTGTCAGAGCATATCACTGAGGAAAATATGACTAATAGTACTGGGTTAACTGGACATACATTTGTAAAAAGGAATGAATGCTAACCTCTACTACCTGTACCATATATAAAAATCAGTACCAAATGGGTTATATCAGATGGATTGAAGTTTTATAGGTTTAAATGTAAAGGTCCTAGAGCAACCACAGTAATATACCTTTATGATCTTGGGTACAAAAAGATTTTTTAATCAGGTCATATATAAGATTGATATATTGTATTTTATAGAATTAGTAACTCCTAGTGAAGAAAAGCCAACATTAAGAAAATGAAAAGGCAAGCCACAGAATAACAGAAGCAATTTCCAGTATATATACTGGACAAAGGTTCTAAATTCACAATGTAAAAAGAACTCCCATAAATCAATAAGAGAAAGTCAGAACACCCAACTTTAAATGTGCACATAAACCATTAGTAGGTTACAGGAGCATCTAATGGCAAGTAAGCATTTAAGAAGATACTCAACATCATTTGTTATCATGAAATGCAAATTCAAACCGCAATTAGATGCCAATCTCTATCCATCAGAATAATTGAAATGACAAAGATAGATCATACTAAATGTTAGCAACAGAGTAGATGGAATGCACTAATATGAAAGAGTAAATTGGTACAAAAAAAATTCAAAAATTTTGACAATATCTACCTTATGAACTTGTAGCCATGCTTCTCAGATTACTCAACAGGAAGATGTCTTTTCAGCAAAAGACACGTACAAGAATGTTCATTGGAGCACTATTCATAAAAGCCCCAAACTGTAAACAATTCCAGTGTCTGTTAACAGTATAATGGAGACCACAGAGCAAAGATGAACCAGCTACTACCATATGTAACAGCATAGATGGATCTTCATACAATGTTGAATGAAAGAAGCCAGACACTAAAAAAATCATGCTGTATCATTTTTATATAAATTTCAAAAACAGGTGAATCTAATCTATAGTAATAGAAGTCAAAATGATGGTTCATTTTGAGGAAGGACCAGATAATGACTATGAGGAAGAACAAGGGAGGCTTTTGCTGTGCTAGTAATGTTCTAATTCCTAATCTGAATATGGTTACATAGTGTAAAAATCAATTTGTGAAAATTCATTGATATTTATTTTTATCACTTGTGTACTTTTCTATGCATATGCTATACTTTATTTTTTAAAAATTTTAACATTTATTTTTGAGAGACAAAGAGAGACAGAGCACAAGCAGGGAGGGACAGAGAGAAAGGGGGATACACAGCTTCTGAAGCAGGCTGTCAGCACAGAGCCCAATGAGGGGTTCAAACCCATGAACCTGGAGATCATGACCTGAGCCGAAGTCGGACACTTAACAGACTGAGCCACCCAGGTACCCCTGTATATGCTATACTTGAAGTGAAAGTAAAAGACAAATATGCAGTGAATCAAGACTGAGATAGATATAGATGGGGAAGAAGTGACAGACAGGCAAACACACAAATTACCTACATACTATGCTTGGCTTTTGCTAAATAGAAAAGGCAGCATTGTCGTTTACATTGTCCATAAAATAAAATTTTGCCAATTACTCAGTGAAAGTGTAACTGTTCTTGGTATTAAGAACAGATGGGGATATCTTCTGGGGATCTTCATAAAAAGTACAATGAGAAAGGCAATTAGCAGCATCACCGATAACTTGCATTTTTTCTCATTCTGTTAGACACTTTTTCAGTCAATTGTCAGAAGTGAACGGTATTATACAAAAAATGCAAATGAAAATCATTTTTGTGAGAATTATAGGCAAGTAAGTTTCTTCATGTTTGCCTATACTTGCTGGATACATCCATCGTATCATTTACCTCACTCAATTTGCATCTTGTTTAGCAATCAACAGTGTCTTGAACGTAGTCATAATCAATATAAGTTTTATGACTGAATTAAATAAATGAATGAATGAGGCATGTGGCAGCCAAAAGAGGGTGAAGAAGAAATGGCAACAACAACAAATCAGTGTCTGCTTCACAACCTGGCAGTAGGCAAAATCTCTAACATGTAGTTTTCAATCTAAGACAGGCATTATTGATAAAAACAGGTATAAATGACCTACAGTGACACTGAACTGATAGAGATTAAATGTACTAATCCTTTGCAGAAGCAAACAATATAACTTTACAGCATTTTTTCATGATTTTTCATCATTTTAAAAATTTATTATTTTACCTTAAAAACAGCTATTTGACAAGTTGGTATAAAAGGCAAGATGGGGCACCTGGGTGGCTTAGTCGGTTAAGCGTCCGACTTTCGCTTAGGTCATGATCTCGCGGTTCGTGGGTTCGAGCCCCGCGTCGGGCTCTGTGCTGACTGCCAGCTCAGAGCCTGGAGCCTGTTTCAGTCTGTGACTCCTCTCTCTGACCCTCCCCTGCTCACGCTGTCTCTCTCTCTCTCCTAGAAATAAATAAAACATTAAAAAAAAAAAAAGGCAAGATGCTATTATGTACTATACCAAAGTTAGAAGCAATTAAGAGAGAAACCACTAGTCCAGGACCTTTTTACTTGAGCTAATTTCAGATTTTGTTATGCAAACCTTTCTTTCTCTGCTAGAGTTTTCTTTTCAATTCTTTACTCTTTTCCATATTTTAGCCAAGTCATTGGCTCAGTTGGCAGATGACAGAGCTTTCTTGTAGCTGAAATTGCATTTGTCATTTGGTATCAATGTGTGCTGTCTCTTAGGATTGGTGTAGTCTTGTCTCTAAGTGAAACTATCTGTCTTGTATTTCCCTTCTGAGTGAGATTTATGAGGGAGAGCATTTGAATTGTTCATTTCTAATTCAGTCATCATTCTGACACTAAAATGTCCCAGAATTTTCTCTTTATTGCAAAATAAATATTCCCTCCTTTTCGCTCTTCAACTAACCTGTCCTCCCTCTTGCCTGTAAAACAGGTAACATAAGATGGGGAGGAGAAGGATGTGTCCAGGCCCTCTTGGGCCAAGCATCTTTCTACCTTCCCACCTTCCCAAGTATATCAAGAATACTTATAGGGCGCCTGGGTGGCTCAGTCAGTGAAGCATCTGACTCTGGCTCAGGTCACGATCTCGCAGTTCGTGGGTTCAAGCCCCACATCAAACTCTGCGCTGACCACTCAGAGACTGGAGCCTGCTTCACATTCTGTGTCTCCTCCTCTCTCTGCCCCTCCCCCACTAATGCTGTCCCTCTCAAAAATAAACATTAAAAATTAATTTTAAAAAATACTTCAATCATAGCTGATTCATAATCTTTCTCTTCTTAGTCTTCAAATTTTATTTAGACATCTAACTAAAGTCAAAATGCTTTTAAGAATAGTATGTTTAGCCCAATATCTTGCAAAAAGTAAGTAGTAATCAAATATTTGGTTAATTAATTGTATAGAGAGAACTGGTTCAAATATACAGGTTTAACGGGGCAGACCCAACATATAATGGCTACAAATATATAGTTAACAAGTAAGAGAAATGTAATATATTCTTATTTCTTTTTTCTTCATTTCCAATTCTGGGAATAGTCCCTTGAAGATAGGAGGAACTGCCTTAGAAATAAGAACTAAAAACAATACTCCTTTCTACTGTCTTACATCATCTCTTAATACCAAAACCACTACTTGCTATCCATGCTTTCCAATAGTGACTGAAATGACTTCCTAGAAGATAATTTGGTATATGAGGAGAGAATGTGCCCACTAAAAATTCATAATTGAAAACACTGAAGTCCTATAAAAAGAGACAGATATCAGACAACCCAGGTTATAATCTATATTCAGTGAAGACTGCCACCAATCTGAATTCAGATAAAATGAACTATATGCCTTCTAAGATATTTTTCAAGTTCTGAAATTCAATTATTTCCTGAAACTTGTGAATTCCCTAAAGCATAAGCAATTAGCACAAGTTGTCATATCAAAGACTAACTTTCTGCTTGGCGTTTCCACATAGAAGTCTTTTTTTTTTTTTTAATCTTGTTTTTATTTATTTATTTTTTTAAGGAAAATTGATTATTTCATTTTATTTTTTTATTTTTTATTTTTTTTACAAATAGTTTATTGTCAAATTAGTTTCCACATAACACCCAGTGCTCATCCCCACAAGTGTCCTCCTCCATGCCCACCCCTCCTCCCCCCACATCCACCAGTCCTCAGTTTTTGTCAGCATTCAAGAGTCTCTCATGGTTTGCCTCTCTCCCTTTCCCCCACCATTTCCGCCCTTCTTCTCCCCCTTGGTTCTCTGTTAAGTTCCTCCTAATCCTCCAATATGTGCACACATATGATATTTGTCCCACATAGAAGTCTTAAAGACATCTCAGAATTAACATAACCAAAACAGAATTCTTGGTTCTTCCCATGGTCTCTAAAACCCACTCCTTCCCCATCTTAATATATCAACAGCATCTGTCTAATTATTCAACCCAAAAAAGTAGTAATTATTCTTTTTTTCAAATGAAGTATTATTGCTTTCAATGTTATATCCTAGGAATTATTCTTGCTTTCTCTTTTCCCTTTGCCTTCTATATCCAACCCATCTCAAATTTATTTTTTTTAAATGTTTTATTTATTTCTAGGAGAGAGAGAGAAAGAGAGAGACAGAGACAGAGCGAGCAGGGGAGGGTCAGAGAGAGAGGGAGTCACAGACTGAAACAGGCTCCAGGCTCTGAGCTGGCAGTCAGCACAGAGTCCGACTCGGGGCTCGAACCCACAAACCGCAAGATCATGACCTAAGCGAAAGTCGGACGCTTAACCGACTAAGCCACCCAGGCGCCCCTAACCCATCTCAAATTTAATGCAGAGAAGCATTACCAACCTCATTTGTCTATAGCTGTAAGTCACTTTCTCCAACCCAGGTATTTTCAGTAATAAATCTGATGCTTTAATCTACATGTACCTAATTCCTACAACTTGGCCCAAATTTGAGCTGGAGGGAAGGGGGGGACAGAAGCCCTTAATTTATTCATCACCACAAATACCACCACCACCAGCAGCATCTCACATCCCAACAAGTGTCAACACCAGCTTACTTTCCTGCCCTGTGTTTCTTCAAGCTCCATCGCAGGAGCTACCTAATTCTACATATAGACTAGCTCTGGCCCAGATCCTGGAGCCTATTCAGCCACAAAGAAGGGAAGATGTAAAGCACTATGCCATAAGCCATGCTTAATGCTGTCCATCACCTGACTGAGAATGGTGATTCTAAAGTCCATTCTTTTCTTAACACAGTCATTGAAACAAACCCTTGCCCTGAATCCAGTAGAGACTGAGTACAACACATGCTTCTTATGGAATCTAGAAAGCTAAAATACTGTACAAATTATGTTTGAGTGATACATATAGCTAGTCCCACCTTTTTTTATGCTTTGTCCTATTTTTATAAAAATTCAACTTTGCTCATCTCCAGATGATGAATAAAATATTTTCTTCTTTGCTGAAATGTATCAAGGATTCAAGTATTTGTGATTTAACAAGCTTTGTCTAAAACAGGGAGGGGTTTTATGACCTGGAGGTCATAATACATGTTAAATTGAGACTGGTCTCCATTAAGCGTAGGGACTAAGGATTTCTATTTTCTATGAATATTCTCAGTGAGCTCATATAATTCTGAGGGCAGCTGTTACAAAAAGAAACTGTACAATTCAAGTGTGGGATACTGTAGTGGAAATCCCTCCTTGCATAACAAAGTAGGCAATCATAGAGAACAACAAAACTCAATGCATTATTCATAATTATAATTCTGGATCATATACAACCATCAGAAAAGCCAAGGATGCTTTCAGTTTATATTACAAGTAATTTAGACATCATATGCCTATTTATAAAATGTGATATCAGCTCTCAGATATAATATTGGGAGTTCCATAGTTTCATTTTCTATAAAGAGGCTTTACAATATTTATTGTTCTAAACTTTGAAAGGCACAGATGATAAAATAACTATAATAATCCTCACATGAAAAATAACAACTGAGATTATTTCCCTTAATGCTGGTCATCCCTCTTGTTCGTTAACTCTTGAATCCAAATGAACTCCCCAAAAGAAATGGATCATAAGTACGCTTATCAAAGGATAGCTCTTCAAAGTATCAACAAATCTAGATGTACAATGTCTAATGAAAAGATATTTTTAAATCTCCAAATAAAAGTTCTATTTCTAAGAAAGGAGAGGAAACCAGATACTCTGAGATGTGTTCATACTGGCAGAGCATCATGGAACTTGAACTGGCTACATAAAAATAGTAGAGTGAATTGAAAATGAGAAATTGGGACCACAAAAGGCATTATCTTTGGGGAAAACTGAAACATAAGGACATTTAAAAGGAAGAGGAACTGGCCTTTAGGTTTTAAATTTTTTGAATGACATATACTATCATTGAGAGCTTGTAAAACCATATATTCTTGTATCCTTGCTTAAATTTTTCCATCAATATTGTTCAAATGTGTACGTATATATTTGGATTTTAGTTCCCATGGCAAGTCACTTCTGAAAGAAAGCACAGATTAAGTGACCTATGAGTCCACGCTATTTACAGGAAGAGACATCATTTCGGCTTATATAGTCTGGGGGTGTGGGGGTGGGAGGGAGAAAGTGTTGAAGGGGAAAAACATGTTGGCCCCTTTTTACTGTATATATTATTTCCAGGAATCTGAGAATTACTCTATTTGTTTACAAATATCTGCAAAGGAAGCTCAAACTCAGTTACTATAGTTGAGGCAGACAGATTTGTCTATGGTAAAGAAAGGATGCAAAAATCCAGTATTACAGTTGACTGCCCCTTTAGCTTGCTTAAATTGTAAGCCTAATAATTTTTTAAAAAACTAAACAAAACAAAAAAAATGAATATAAACAAGAGGGTTGCACTACTTTCCACATCCCTCAGTCTCTATACTCCATTTTCAACTAAATAAAACCCAATATTTTATTACAATAATCCACCAATTGTTTCTTAATTTTAATGTTTTTCTGATCTTTCTAATGGAATTTATTTTCATAAAAACCTGACTCCAGTTGATAGCCAGTTCATATTAACTGGCATTGCCTGCATTATGATGTCTACAACTCGTTTACCCTGATCCCTTGAAGATACTTGAAAAAATGAAAGTATGTCCTTTGTCAATACCATAATCTATTGATGCAGCAAATCTATAAACAAGAAAAATAAATAGGAACTATCCTATTTTATCAGAGCCTAATAACACACACAAACCAGACCTTTGCTTAAGCCCCAGAAATAAGGAAAATACACAATGATAGAGAGGAAAGGAATATATACTGTTACACTTACACCCTCAACTGGACATACACTGTATAGAGTATTCCTGACAAAACTCATCTGACCTGCAGCTACCTTCTCACTCTCCAGGCTTCTGTGTGGGATGTGCCCCACCCCTGGCTACTTCCTTTTTTTCTCTCTGGTGTTAATTGCAGAGGGACTCCATCATCACATCATTTAGAACTGAATTGACCTTCCTAGAAAACTCATTGTTTCCAATTTGTTCAATATCATCTACATCTTGATTGTCTCCCTCCTACCATTTTGATTTCTGTCTCCAAAACAAAGATACTTCTGGAACTTTAGAAAAGTCTTAGAAGAATTAAAATCTGCTTTTTGGTTTCTATAAAGCAAAATAACGTTTTGTGGTTCTATTCAACTGTATGTAATTTAAAAAAAAAGAAAACAAAAAGACAAGGAACAAACAAAACTCAAACAAAGTGGCTTAAACAATCTAGAAGTTCATTTTATTCTCTAAGTCTTGGTTGGTGTGGCAGCTGACTGAAACAGTCAAGGATCCATTTGCTTCTATTTCCCATGTAATTATGTCCAAGCATAGCCCTTGCCCAAATAGCCCAATATTGAAGGTGAAGCTCCAGCCGTCACACAGGTCTTTTGTATTAGCAAAAGGAGGAAAATAAAGGGGACTCTTCTACCTCCCTCCACTTAAAGAGAGTATCTTATGCACAAAGGATATTAGATAAACTTTAACAGCAATGTGCCAGCTAAAAACCAAGGCTCTTGACTAAAAAGGAGGTGTAGAGAGTGAGAAGCAGATAGCACTTACTGCCACATGCTTCTCGCATTTTTCTATAACTGAGCATTGTCAATGCAATCATCTTCATGCATAATCATAGATGACATGTGCTTTTTCCCTCTGTGCTGTATTTCAAGTGCACTGTTTTATTAAATTCTCCCAACAAATCATTTATAAAGATGGTACTATTGTTAATCATATTAAAACAAAAACAAAAACAAAAAAAGGATAGAGAGTTGAAGTAAGTTTCCCAAAGTCACAAAGTTTATAAATGACAATATGGAATTTAGCGCAATATGTAATTTAGGTCTATGTAATTCTGGACCCTGAGCCCTTGAGATGCAATACCACTATTTCATAAACAGGTACCCTTCATAAATTATAATAATATTCAAGTCAGGTAAGATTAAGGCCGGTAGCCAATCTCACAAGAGTGTGTCCAAAGTAAATAAATATTAACCTATCATATTAACCAGTAACTATGCTTTGTAATTATGAGTAGATAACCATGCTATATGGACAAAGGACTTAAAATAAATACACAGTTTAGTATCATAATGATAAAACCTATGACAAAATTAACATTTAAAATCTTGGGTTTCCTGGGTGACTCTTTTGGTTAAGCATCTGACTCTTGATTTTGGCTCAGGTCATAATCTCATGGTTTATGAGTTTGAGCCCCAAGTCAGGCTCTGCACTGACAGTATGGACTCAACTTGGGATTCTCTCTCTCCCCCCTCTCTGCCCCTCCCCCATTTATGTTCTCTCTCCCTCCCTTTCTCCCTCTCTCTTTCTCAAAATAAATAAATAAACATTAAAAAATCAGTAATCACACACATGAAAAGGTGCTCAACATCACTAATCATCAGGGAAATGAGAATCAAAACCTCAATGTAACATCACTTTACATTTGTCAGAATGGTCAGAATAAAAAAGAAAGAAAAATAAAAAAAACATAAGAGATAACAACTGTTGGTGAGAATGTGGAGAAAAGGAATTCTTATACACTCTTGGTGTGAATGCAAATTAGTACATCCTCTGTGGAAAACAGTATGAAGGTTCCTCAAAAAATTAAAAATACAATTACAATATGATCCAGTAATTCCACTACTGGGTATTTAGCTAAAGAATACAAAAACACTAATTTGAAAAGATACATGGACCCCTTTGTTTATTGCCGCATTATGTACAAGAGCCAAGATATGGAAGCAACCTAAGTACTCATCAACAGATGAACAGATAAAGATGTGACATATATGCATAGCATGTTACTCAGCCATAAAAAAGGATAATATCTTGCCATTTGCAACCACTGGGTTGGACTTGGAGGGTATTATGCTGAATGAAATAAGTCAGATAGAAAGACAAATTTCACTTATACATAGAAACTAAAAAACAAAACAAATGGGAGCACCTGGGTCGCTCAGTCGGCAAAGTATTTGACTTCAGCTCAGGTCATGATCTCACGGTTGTTGAATTTGAGCCCTGCATTGGGCTCTGTGCTGACAGCTCAGAGCCTGGATCCTGTTCTGGATTCTGTGTCTTGCTCTCTGTCTCTCTCCCACTTGCACTCCATTTCTCTCTCAAAAATAAATAAACATTAAAAAAACTTTTTAATAAAAATAAAAAACAAATGAATGAACAACCAAAAAGCAAAAACAGACCCATAAAAAGAAAGGAGGGGAGGGGTGCCTGGGTGGCTTAGTGGGTTGGGCGTCCGACTTCATCTCAGGTCATGATCTCACAGTCTGTGAGTTCAAGCCCCACATCGGGCTCTGTGCTGACAGCTCAGAGCCTGGAGCCTGCTTTGGATTCTATGTCTCCATCTCTCTCTGCCCCTTGCCTGCTCACTCTCTGTCTCTCTCAAAAATAAATAAGCATTAAAAATAAAAATAAAAAAAAAAGAAAGAACGGAAACGGGGGATGTGCAAACTGAGTGAAAGATAGTAGATCTACAGGTGTCTGGTGAAAGCCTGCTTTCTGGTTCATAGATGGCCATCTTCTCACTGTATCATCACAGGGCAGAAGGGTGAGTGTCTTTTATAAGAACACTAATCCATTCATAACAGCTGTACCCTCATGACCTAATTACCTGCCCAAAGCCCACTTCCTAACACCATCATATTAGGAGTTCAGATTTCAACAGGTGAGTTTAGAGTAAACAGACATTCAGTCTATAGTACAAGGATTAGGATACGGACACATTGGGGGACCACAATTCTGCCTACCAGAGGCACTATTCCTAGCAGTTCAGGATGGCATACACCACTAAAGTTCTCTTCCAGGTGCAAAAAGAAAACAATGATAGGTGCTTGGGTGGCTCAGTCATTTGAGTGTCCAACTCTTAGCTTTTGACTCAGGTCATGATCCCAGGGTCATAGGATCAAGCTCCGCATTGGGCTCTATACTCAGCATGGTAACTACTTAAGATTCTCTCTCTCTCTCTCTCTCTCTCTCTCTTTCTCTCCCTCCCTCCCTCTCTTTCTCTCTGTTCCTCTCTCTCCAGCTCTATCTATCTAAAATTGAAAAAGAAAATTAGAAAGAATAGAAAACAATGAAAGCCTCGTCAGAGGTCTGTGGTCAACCAAGAACTAAATTGCCTCAACAGTGCTCACAGCCTTCAGTGTCAACATGGTGCTCAGTTCTATTGATCCCAGTACCTTTGCCACACAGCAAGGCTAAATGGTCCTGCTTACATGAGTGACATGTTTCTAGTCTGCTACTGGAAGTAGCAGGTATGTCAGCCATCTTGGCCTGAATCAGTCATTACAGAAAGTAGATTAAACTATTCTTCAATGAAGCAATTACCAGGAGGGAAATTATAATGATACTAAAAAGTAAAAATAAAGTTATGTATCTGATTTCAGCTTTATTACATTTTCCATTCTTGCTACTGCTCTTTGTAAAAGAGGTTTTTAATCAACCTGGGTCTACTGGCTTCCTTACAAACCAAATAGAGCTATTTTCTCTTGTAAAATCAAATCTAATAAAATTTCTTCATGAATCTGCTCTATGGGGAAAAAGTACTCTAGGGTCTTAAGAGAGTAAATGAATGTAAGCCTTCAGTAGAAAATTATGGATCATCTTTTGAGCATAAATTTTGAAATATTTTAATCAAATGTAGTATAATAGCTGACCAAAGCAGATGTCCCACAATGTGACAACCAATACAAAAAAGAGAAGAAGGTGAGCTAAGGGTCTCATAGAGAAAACAGATTAGAGTTACAAGCTTATATGATGCAATGTAAATGGCCAATAATGAAAGTTCTATTTTATTCATTTCATTCAATTAATGTTTTTACCTACAATATGCCAGTCATATGCTAGCCATTGGGGATATGATGATATTCATCACTGGCTTTATCGAGCTCACAGTCCACTGATGGAGAGAGGCATTCATAAGATAACTGAAGGAATTTATAATATAAACAGGGATAAGACCTGTGAAGGAAAGGTACAGGCTGCTATGATAGCATAAGGAGAATTGCCTTGCCTGAGAAAGAGGGCATTTGAGGAAGAGCAATTTGAGCTTATATCCAAAGAAAGAGATAGTATTAATGAAAAAAAAAAAAAAAGGTGGGGGTCTAAACAAGCATCTTAGCAAAGGGATCGGGATGTGCAAAGCCTTTGTACTTAAAATATGACCCACCCAGGACTGCTGACAGTGGGAAGAGAAAGAATGGAAGAAATTGCAACCTAGAAAGAAATACATTTATAGGACTGAAGCAAAGGCTGGGAAGTAGGCTCAGCTGCAGAAAACAGCAGATGATCCTGTCAATAACCACAATATTCAGGGAGTAGGAGTGACCAGGTTGGTAAGTGACTAGAGCTCAAAACCAGGGGTTGGGAGTGTTCAACACTCAGGGACGCAGAAGCATTAGGAAAATAGCAGCTGTTAGCAGAAGCTCCCACTCCCAAGCTTCAGAAACGACTTGATACTAACTCCTCTGGGTATATGTAAACCATGTCACCTTTGGTCCCAGGGACAACACAATGCTAGGTGCAGGTAGTAACTGACTGTAGCAATAGGGGGTATAAGGCAAGAGAGGAGCAGGTGAGCCCTGACCAGGAGGATATCATGTCTTTCTTGGAAAATGAAGCATGATGACTACCATCTTAGAAATCATCATCAGTTCATCATTGTATTAGTTTCCCAGGGCTGCCATAAGAAAATAATACAGAGTAGGTAGCTTAACAGAAATTTGTTTTCTCATAGTTCTAGAGTCTAGAAGTCTGAGATCAAGATGTTACCAGGTCTGGCTTCTTCTGAGGCCTCTCTCCTTGGCTTGCAGAGAGCACGGCCTTTACTATGGCCTCACATGGTCTTTACTCTGTATTTGTGCCCAAACACAGTATCTCTCTGTATATCTCCCTGGTGTCTCTCTGTGTATTGTAGTCTCTTCTTTTTCTGAAGATACCAGTTGAAATCAAGTAGGGCTCACCCTACCAGCCTCATTTTGATTTAATCATTTCTTTTAAAACCCTATCTCCAATGGGGCGCCTGGGTGGCTTAGTCGGCTAAGCATCCAACTTTCGCTTAGGTCATGATCTCATGGTTCGTGGGTTGGAGCCCCGCATCGGGCTCTGTGCTGACTGCCAGCTCAGAGCCTGGAGCCTGTTTCAGTCTGTGACTCTCTCTCTCTCTGACCCTCCCCTGTTCACTCTGTCTGTCTGTCTGTCTCTCTCTCCTAGAAATAAATTAAAAAAAAAAAAAACATTAAAACCCTATCTCCAAAAAGAATCTGAGGTTTGGTGTTGGGGCTTCAACATTTGAATTTTGGGGAACACAATCCAGCCTGTAACATTCGTCATCAGGAGGCAATGTGACAAATGGTGCACAGAAAAGCTAAGGTCATTAGAGAAACCATTTAACCTCTTTCAACTTCATTGACCTGTTATTGTAACATGTACTCCTAGGCTTTGTTATGTGATACAAAGTTCTTCATGTGCATGAAGCACATAGCTCAGAGTAACCTCTTACTAAGAGGTAGTCAGTAGTTTTTATTAATCTTCTACTTCATTACTCAGATAAGAACAATTGCCCAGAACAGAAAGAGGAGAAATGAAAAACAATACCACAGAAATATACATATATAATAAATATTATGAAAAATTATATGCCAATAAGTTGGACAACCTAAAAGAAATGGATAAACTCATAGAAACATGTAAACTACAAAAACTAAAACAGAAAGAAATAGTACATTTGAACACAGTGATCACCAGCAAAAAAAATTGAGTCAGTAATCAAAAAACTCCCAACAAACAAAAGTCCAGGACCAGATGGCTTCACAGGAAAATTCTATTTGACATTTAAAGAAGAAGTAATACCTATTCTTCTCAAACTATTTTAAAATAATAGAAAAAGAAAGAAAACTTAGAAATTCATTCAATGGAGCCAGATTCACCCTGATATCAAACCAGATAAAGACAACATAAAAAAGAGAACTAAGGGCCAATAACCCTGATATAGATGCAAAAATCCTCAACAAAATACTAGCAAACTGAATCCAATAATACATTTAAAAAATCGCTCACTACAATCAAGTGGGATTTATTCCTAAGTCATAAGGGTGGTTCAATATTCACAAATCAATAAATATAACACATCACATCAATAAGAAAAAGGATAAAAACCATGTGAGTTTTCCTTTTTGTCTTTTTTTAAAGCTTATTTCTTTATTTTGAGGGAGAGAGAAAGCACAAGTTGGTGAGGGGGAGAGAGAAAGAGGAAGAGAGAGAGAATCCCAAGCAGGCTCCATACTGTCAGTGCAGAGCAGGACACAGGGCTTGAATCCACAAACCATGAGATCACGACCTGAGCCAGAGTCGCAAGCTTAACTGACTGAGCCACCCACCATTCTCACATGATCTTTTCAATAGATGCAGAAAAAGCATTTGACAAAATAAAACATCTATTCATAATAAAACCCTCAACAAGTAGATTTAGAGGGAACATCCCTCAATATAATCAAGGCCATGTATAAAAAATCCACAGCAAACATCATCCTTATGGTGGAAAATTGAGCTTTTCCTCTAAGGTCAGGAACAAGGCAAAGATGTGCACTCTCATAATTTTTATTCGACATAATACTAGAAGTCTAGTCACAGCAATCAGAAAACAAAAAGAAATGAGGCATCCAAATTGGTAAGGAAGAAGTCAAACTTTCACCATTTGCACATGACATCACATTCCATATAGAAAACTCTAAAATGCCCACCAAAAAACTGCTAGAATTGATAAACAAATTTAATAAAGTCATAGAATACAAAATCAATGTACAGAAATCTGTTGTATTTCAATAATAATAACAATAATAATAATAATAATAATAATTCCTTTAACCTAGTAATAAACCCAGCCAAAGTAGTGAAAGATCTGTACTCTGAAAACTATAAAACACTGATGAAACAAATTGAAGATGACAGAAAAGAAATGGAAAGACATTTCCATGCTCATAGATTGTAAGAAAAAAATATCGTTAAAATGTCTATACTATCTATCCATTTGTCAACTGATAAAAAAAAGATGTGAGATATAGATAGACAGATATTCATACAGATACAGAGAGAGAGAGGGAGATCCATATAATGGAACAGAATGAAATCTTACCATTTGCAATGACAGGGATGGAGCTAGAGAGTATAATGTTAAGCTAAATAAATCAGTCAGAGAAAGACAAATACAATAAGATTTCATTCATATGAAATTTAAGGGACAAAACAAATAAGCAAAGGAAAAATATATAGAGAGAAACCAAAAAATATACTCTTAGCTATAGAGAACAAATTGATGGTTATGGTGGGGGTGGGGGGGATATGAGAAATAGGTGATGGGGATTAAGAAGTGCACTTGTTGTGATGATGAGCACTGGGTGATGTTGGAATTGCTGACTCACTATACTGTACACCTGAAACTAATGAAACATTGTATGTTAACTACACTAGAATTAAAACTTTAAAAACAGAGTTCTCTTTTTTCCACATCCAAAGAGCCTTTGTTATCTCTTGTCTTTTTAATGATAGCCATTCTAACAGGCATGGGGTGATAATCTCATTATGGTTTTAATTTGTATTTCCCTAATGACTAGTGATGTTGTCATCTTTCAACTAAGGTACATTATTTCATGTACCTGTTGGCCTTTAGTATATCTTCTTTGCCAAATATCTCTTCGGGTCCTCTGCCTATTTTTTAATTGGGTTGTTTACTTTTACTATTGAGTTGTATGAGTTCTTTATATGTTTTGGATATTAACCTCTTATCATATATATGATTTGCAAATATTTTTTCCCATTCTGTAGGTTGTCTTTTTGTTTTTTGATGGCTTCTTTTGTTGAGCAGAGGCTTTTTAGTTTGATGTAGTGCCAGTTCTTTATTTTTTATTTTGTTGTGTTTTAGATTTCATACCCAAAAAAAATCATTACCAAAACCAAAGTCAAAGAGATTTGTTCCTATATTTTCTTTTTGGAGCTTCATGGTTTCAGTTCTTACATTTAAGTCTAAGCCATTTTGAGTCAGTTTTGTGAGTAGTATAAGATATGGATTCAGTTTTGTTCTTTTACATGTGAATATCCAATTATCCCAGCACCTTTTATTAAAGAAACTGTCTTTTCCCCCACACAGTATTATTGTTGACTCCTTTGTCAAATATGTGTTAACCATGCAAATATTTTAATAATAAAATACTAGCTCAGATGCCAGGTTAAGAAAAATTTAAAGTTAAGAATATTGTTTTCCTGTAGAGAGTATAATAGATTGTAATACCTGGGTAGAGTTACCATTTAAAAAATTTTTCATTTGCTTTCTAAACTTGATAGCTTTTTGCACACATTCCAAATGGAACATTTTATTTATAATTCAATAATCTGCTTTAATACTAATCATATACAAATTGGTTTAATATATTTAAGAATGAAGAACTGATTTGTTCATCTGAAAACTCAGCCATTGCAAAAACGTTCCCTTAATTTTTTGAAGCAACTTGTAGATATTTTCCAATAGAAAAACTATCAATCACAGCATTATGGCCCCCTCATCCCTTTTCAAAGTTCTCCTACTCATTATTCCTTGACTCTGTGTCCTTAGATAATTTTTTTTTTAATCCTGTCTCCTCACAATGTCATTATATATCTTGAAAATTGCAGAAGCATTTGAGATACTGTGAAAGAAAATATAATATTCCTGGTCAACTTGCTTTTGTCCAGGCAGTTTGGTAGATCTGTAAAATCTTTCAAATTTTACTTTTCAGATGTACCCTAATTTTTTCAAGTTTCCTCATCCCTAAAGTTTGTAAAATGTAAATTCCTAAATTGTAAATCTGCTCTTCTTTTATATGTTTCTGCCATTTTCTCTGTTACTCTTTCTTTCAGAGAATACTAGTTCAAATTCCTTCACTTTTTCTTCTCCCTATCTGAAGATTGACATGAAACAATGACTATGTTGTCTTCTGCCAGAGGGTTCAATATAAAACAAATAAAAGTAGACATCACATTTCTTTTATATAATGCCAGCAATAGAAGTTTTCCTTATACTTAACACCCAATAAAAGAAAGAATGATTTTGACACAGCTCTATAAACAAGAAAAAACAAGCTGCCGTGGTGCACAAAATACATAATATTTTTCAACATTCTTCTTATTACATTTCGTACTTGGTTAAGACACTAATGAGTATTTGTGGAAGATTGGCCTCCATTTTATTACCTCTGTTTAATTAGTTTTTTACATGCTTGGAAATTCATGAATGCTCTAAGGAAAAGAGAGTAGGCCTAGGGTCTAGAAGAGAAGGAGGCTGTACTCAGGTATACCTCCTTTTCATTCATCCTCTACTGAAGTTCCCTATGGATCAGCTCTCTACTGTCCTTAATTTCACACTTCCCCTAGATAATCTCATCCAGTTACATAAGTTAAATGGAATCTGGCCTTCGGAGGATAGAATTTCCAAACCCTCCCATTTCAAACTTCTAGATATACTGGATAGAATATACAAAAATAATTTAAAATATATGAATAAGGTTCTAAGAGATAAAGAATGGCAGAAATGAAGAGAAAATGCAACAGCAGAGGACAGCAAGTGACTTAGTGATACAGTTGCCTTCAAGTAAAATTATCAAAAATCTCCAGTCAAAATCCTAAGAAGAAAACCTCAAATAAATGAATGAAAACATGGCAGGAAAAAGAGAAAATATTAACACATCACAATCATACAGGGAAATATTAATACATCTGTCTATGTAGCTGAGAGATCAAGCAAAAAACCAGTAAATATACAAAAATTTGAGGGGCACCTGGGTGGCGCAGTCAGTTAAGCATCCGAATTCAGCTCAGGTCATGATCATGGGTTTGAGCCCCACGTTGGACTATGTGCTGACAGCTGGATCCTGGAACCGGCTTTGGATTCTGTGTCTCCCTCTCTCTCTGCCCCTCCCCTGCTTGTGCTCTGTCTCTCTCTCTCCCTCAAAATGAAAAAACATTTAAAAATATTTTTTTAATGTTTTATTTCTGAGAGAGAGAGAGAGAGAGGCAGTGTGAGCAGGAGAGGGTCAGAGAGAGGAAGACAAAGAATCTGAAGCAGGATCCAGGCTCTGAGCTAGCTGTCAGCACAGAGCCTCATGCAGGGCTCAAACCCACAAACCGTGAGATCATGTCCTGAGCCGAAGTCTGAAGCTCAACTGACTGAGCCACCCAGGCACCCGTAAAAAATGCTTTTAAATTAAAAACAAAAGGGATATAAATATTTGAGCACATAGTTAAAAAGCTTCACATATATATAATACACCACCTAACAATTAACAAAACATATATTTTTAAGTGAATAATTAATTTTTTATAAAAATTGACAGCATACTAGCCTTAAACCAAGTTTCCATTAATACCAAAGCACTATTTGATATAAACAATATTCGATTGTCACAATGTAATAAAAATGGAATGCAATAAAAAAAAGGGGGAGAGAGTTCACATGCTGAAAAAGCAGTCACACTGTGAAATACACTAAAGAAGAAATCATAATGAAAATAATAAAATATTTAGAAGTGAAAGATGGTATATATTACAAATACTAGGATAGACTGAAGTTTCTGGTAGTGTGGCGGAGAGAATTATTGAAATCTTCCTACTATATAACACTTTTATGTGTTCAAAAAATATATTGAAAACAAAATAACTTTTTCAATAAATGGATGAGATTACAAGAAGTGGAAGAAAAAAATATGAGGCCAGGTACAAAGCCAGAATATCAATCCAGGGAAATAAAGAAACACTGAAACCATTAGGTATCTTAAGAGTGTGTTTGTGCCCCACTATGGTCCAGTTTCAGTGTGAGGCCCTAGGCAGGCCCCAGACTGGTTAGAGACCATATCGGATAAAGTTGGGTTGGAGAGACTATCCTCTCAGAGAAAAATTAATATGGAAATATTAATAAGATAAAATCCAGAAGAAGAGGGCACAGAAAATTTGCTATGTAGGCCTAAGTCTCCAAAGAGGCTTAAATAAACAAAAAATAAATAAATAAAGGCTTCCTTTAGATCTATGGAAAATGATAAGCCCACCTACAAGTGCTGTAAGCCTAAATCTTTGATTTAGTGGGTCTAAAATCCAGAAGCTAGCAATTGTAATAAAAGCACTTAAGGGTATAAATTTTCTACAAAGTGTTCACTTAACCAAATCACATAAATGTTGATATGTAGTACTTTAATTTCTCTTCCGTTCTAAATATTTTCTAATTTTCATTTAAACTATATGTAAGCATTTCTTAATCTTCAAACCAAAGTGGAGTTTTTTATTATCATTTTGTTTTTTTTCAAATTCAATTGTACTGGCATCACAAAATGTATAATAGCCATTCTTTAAAATTATGATGTAGGGGCGCGTGGGTGGCTCAGTCGGTTAAGGGTCTGACTTCCACTCAGGTCATAATCTCACAGTTTGTGGGTTCGAGCCCTGCATCAGGCTCTGTGCTGACAGCTAGCTCAGAGCCTGGAGCCTGTTTCAGATTATGTGTCTCCCTCTCTCTCTGACCCTTCCCTGCTCAAGCTGTCTCTCTCTCTCAGAAATAAATAAAAACATTAAAACTAAATAAAATAAAATAAAATTATGATGTAAAACAGGTCAATTTTCATAAAGGAGTTCATATGTGTTCAAATGTGTATCCACCAAGTATTTGTACCACAAGCTGTTATATATCATGACTAAGAGGTTTTATCACAAAATGTAATGTTGATTCAACATTAGATAATTGTTCAAGATAATAGAAATTTGTCTCAACCAAACAAAAGAAAATCATTTGTTTAGAAAGTTCATAAGGAACACTTAATAAATTTCAACATCTAGTTATAATTTTTTAAATTTCACTCAAAATATAAAATGAAACAGATTTCTGTAATTTGATAAGGTCATGCTCTTAAACCTACTGCAAACATATTTAATAGAGAAAAATTACATGAATTGCTGCTATTTTTAGGCATAATGGCCTGCTAACAGCAAAACTATATCTTTCCCATCTTCCTTATCTCAGTTAATAATGACTGTTCATGAAGTAACTCAAGCTGAGACTCTAGCAGTCATCTTTTTTTTTCCCAAATATAATTTATTGTCAAATTAGCTGACATACAGTGTGTAAAGTGTGCTCTTGGTATTTGGGGTAGATTTCTGTGGTTCATCGCTTGCATGCAACACCCAGTGCTCATCCCAACAAGTGCCCTCCTCCCCCACCTCCCCATTCACCCTCAGTTTGTTCTCTGCATTTAAGAGTCTCTTATGGTTTACCTCCCTCCCTCTCTGTTTGCAACTATTTTTTCCTCTTCCCTTCCCCCATAGTCTTCGGTTAACTTTTTCAAGATCCATATATGAGTGAAAACATATGATATCCAACCTTCTCTGAATGACTTATTTCACTCAGCATAATACCTTCCCGTTTCATCCACGTTGCTACAAATGGCGGGATTTCATTTTTTCTCACTGCCAAGTAGTATTCCATTGTATATATAAACCACATCTTCTTTAACCATTCACCAGTTCATGGAAATTTAGGCTCTTTCTATAATTTGGTTACTGTTGAAAGCACTGCAATAAACATTGGGGTACATGTGCCCCTATGAATGAGCACTCCTGTATCCCTTGGAAAAATTCCTAGTAGTGCTATTGGTGGGTCGAAGGGTGGTTCTATTTTTAATTTTTTGAGAAACCTTCACACTGTTTTCCAGGGCAGCTACACCAGTTTACATTCTCACCAACAGTGTAAGAGGGTTACCATTTCTCCACATCCTTGCCAGCACCTGTAGTTTCCTGATTTGTTCATTTTAGCCAATCTGACGGAAGTGAGGTGGTATCTTAATGTGGTTTTGATTTGTATTTCCCTGATGATGAGTGATGTTGAGCATCTTTTCATGTGCCTGTTGGTCATATGGATGTCTTCTTTGGAAAAGTGTCTATTTATGTTTTCTGCCCATTTCTTCACCAGATTGTTTGTTTTCTGGGTGTTGAGTTTGGTAAGTTCTTTATAGATTTTGAATACTAACCCTTTACTGATATGTAATTTGTAAATATTTTTTCCCATTCTACCAGTTGCTTTTTGGTTTTGTTGATTGTTTCCTTTGCAGTGCAGAGCTTTTATCTTGATGAGGTCCCAATAGTTCATTTTTGCTTTTAATTCCCTTGCCTTTGGAGATGTGTTGAGCATGAAATTGCTGTGGCTGAGGTCAAAGAGGTTGTTGCCTGTTTTCTCCTCTTGGTTTTTGATGGTTTATTGTATCACATTTAGGTCTTTCATCCATTTTGAGTTTATTTTTGTGTATGGTGTAAGAGAGTGGTCCAGTTTCATTCTTCTGTACATTGCTGTCTAGTTCTCCTAGCACTATTTGCTAAAGAGATTATCTTTTTCCACTGGATACTCATTATTGCTTTATCAAAGATTAGTTGGCTGTACATTTGTGGGTCCACTTCTGGGTTCTCTATTCTATTCCATTGATCTACATATCTGTTTTTGTGCCAATGCCATACTGTCATTAAATGCATGAAGGTTAAAGAACATCCTACTAAAGAATGAATGGGTCAACCAGGCAATTAAAGAAGAAATTAAAAAATATATGGAAGCACATGAAAATGAAAATGCGACAGTCCAAACCCTTTGAGATGCAATAAAGGCAGTCATAAGAGGAAAATACAGTGGAATCCAGGCCTATCTCAAGAAACAAGAAAAATCCCATATATAAAACCTAACCTCTCACCTACAGGAACTAGAAGCAGAACAGCAAAGAAACCCCAAGGCCAGCAGAAGAAGAGAAATTATAAGGATTACAGCAGAAATAAACAACATAGAATCTTAAAAGAACAAAAAACAAACAGTAGAGCAGATCAATACTCTAACAGCTCGTTTCTGTGTTTTTCTTTTTCTTTTATTTTACAAATAGTTTATTGTCAAGTTGGTTTCCATATAACACCCAGTGATCATCCCCACAAGTGCCCTCCTCCATGCCCATCTCCTCCCTCCCTCCCCACACCCATCAGTCCTCAGTTTGTTCTCAGCATTCAAGAGTCTCTCATGGTTTGCTTCTCTCCCTCTCCCCTGCTATTTTCCCTATTCTTCTCCCCCATGGTCCTCCGTTAAGTTCCTCCTAATCCTCCCATACGTGCAAACATATGGTATTTGTCCTTCTCTGCCTGACTTATTTCGCTCAGCATAACACCCCCAAGGTCCCATCCATGTTGCTACACATGACATATCAGATAAAGGGTTAATATCAAGAATCTATAAGGAACTCACCAAACTCCACACCTGAAAAACAAACAACCCAGTGAAGAAATGGGCAGAAGATATGAACAGACACTTCTTCAAAGATGACATCCAGATGGCCAACAGACACATGAAACGATGTTCAGCATCCCTCCTCATCAGGGAAATACAAATCAAAACCACACTGAGATACCACCTCACGCCAGTCAGAGTGGCTAAAATGAGCCAATCAGAGAACTCTAGATGCTGGCGAGGATGTGGAGAAACGGGCACCCTCCTACACTGTTGGTGGGAATGTAAACTGGTGCAGCCCCTCTGGAAAACAGTGTGGAGGTTCCTCAAAAAGTTAACAATAGAACTCCCCTATGACCCAGCAATAGTACTGCTAGGAATTTACCCAAGGGATAATGGCTGGTTTTGGAAAGAATAAATATAAAACCCTAGCCAGACTTTCAAAAAGAAGAGAAAGAACCCAAATAGATAAAATCACAAATCAAAGAGGAGAGATCACAACTAACACCACAGAAATATAAACAATTATTAGAGAATGCTGTAAAAAGTTATATGCCAACAAATTGGACAACGTGGAAGAAATGAATAAATTCTTAGATACCCACATACCACCAAAATTCAAAGGGGAAAAAATAGAAAATTTCTTTTTTTTCTTTTTTTTAAATGTTTCATTTACTTCTGAGAGAGAGTGTGAGCAGGAGAGGGTTAGACAGAGAGGGAGATACGGAATCAGAAGAAGTTTCCAGGTTCTGAGCTAGCTGTTAGCACAGAGCCCGACAGTGGGGCTTGAACCCACGAACTGTGAGATCATAACCTGAGCCAAAGTCAGACGCTTAACCGACTGAGCCACCCACACGCCCCGAAATAGAAAATTTGAACAGACCCATAACTGGCAAAGAAATTGAGTAAGTTCTTATAAATCTCCCAACAAATAAGAGACCTGGGCCAAATGGCTTTCCTGGGGAATTCTATCAAACATTAAAAACAGAGTTAATACCTATCTTTCTCAAGCTGTTTCAAAAAAATAGAAGTAGAAGGAAACCTTCCAGACTCATCCTATGAAGTCAGCATTACCTTGATTCTCAAATCAGAGACCTCACTAAAAAGAAATACAGGCCAATATCCCTGACGAACATGGAGGCAAAAATTCTTGACAAGATACTAGCTAATCGAATTCAACAGCATATAAAAAGAATTATTCACCATGATCAAGTGAGATTAATTCCTGGGCCACAGGGTTAGTTCAATATTTGTAAATCAATTAATGTGATACATCATATTAACTGAAGAAAGGATAAGAAATATATGATCCTGTCAACAGATGCATAAAAAGTATTTGACAAAATACAGCATTCTTTCTTAATAAAAACCCTCAAGAAAATTGGGATAGAAGAAACATATTCAACATCATAAAAGCCATATATGTAAAGCCCACAGCTAATATCGTTCTCGGTGGAGAAAAACTGAGAGCTTTTCCCCTGAGATCAGGAACATGACAGGGATGTCCACTCTCACCGCTGTTGTTTAACATAGTGTTGGAAGTCCTAGCCTCAGCAATCAGAAAACAAAATGAAATAAAAAGCATCCAAATTTGCAAACTTTCACTTTTTGCAGATGACATGATACTCTACATAGAAAACCTGTAAGACTCCACCAAAAAAATGCTAGAACTGCTACATGAATTCAGCAAAATCACAGGATGTAAAATCAATGTACAGAAATCAGTTGCACTTCTATACATCAATAATGAAGCAACAGAAAGAGAAATCAAGAAACCAATCCCATTTACAATTGCACCAAAAAGAATAAAATACCTAGGAACAAACCTAACCAAAGATATAAAAGCTCTGTATGCTGAAAACTACAGAAACCTTACAAAGGAAACTGAAGAAGATACATGGAAAAACATTCCATGTTATGGATTAGAAGGACAAATCTTGTTAAAATGTCAATACTACCCAAAGCAATCTACACATTCAATGCAATCCCAATCAAAATTGCACTGACATTCTTTCCAGAGCTAGAACAATGATAAAATTTGTATGGAACCATAGAAGACCCTGAATAGCAACCGCAAAGTTGAAAAAGAAAACCGAAGCAGGAGGCATCACAATCCCAGACTTTAGACACTAATTCTAATACACAAAGAATTAAATTCTTAGCAGTTATTTTACTATTTTATTATTAATAATAATCATCATCCCTATTCAAGTGAAGCTCTTTTTTGCACCAAATAAAAATCAATTTGAGCCCATTTTAGTATATTGGCATTAATACTGCTTTTTACTATTTTCTTCAGATAGATATTTTAAAATAATCTCTATGTTAAAATTAATAGTCAGAACCAATGATTCTTTCCTTGTGGGGGGGGGTTGTTCTATAAAAAGAAAAGGGTGGGGAGGGAAGGAGAGGGAAGGGAAGAATAAAGGATAAAGATATTTTTAATAATAAAGTCCATACTTCTGTCTCTCTGTACATCTCTCCTCAAGTGATACCACAGTGTCATTCAAGATTTATTGAGTTTAGGACAGCTATCTGGTCAGAAGGAGTGGTAGGGAATTTGTCTTGAAACTGTGTTAACATAGTGAGCACAATGTTTCTACTCAGGTCTTATGATTATTTGGAGTGGCGACGATCATAGTAAGGTATTAACAACCCTCCCTAAGCTAGCCTTGACACTGCTATGCCTGCATTCAGATACCCTGTATGTATGTGATATGTCGTTTGTTAGTTCCTGGTATTACAACAGAGCACAAGGACATTTTCCTTCTTCCAACGAGCCAGCAGGCTATGTAAGAAAGTGAGTTATTATAATAGGATGTGAGGATGGTCTGTGACAATATTAGATCAGCAGAAGACATACCTAAACCAGACAGGGGTTGGAGATGGTACTGTTCAAGGAAATTATATCTAAACTAGTATCAGAAGAATAAGCAGGGGTTAGTCTGCCAGAGAGAGGAGAATCAAAAAACAGCATTCCAGGGCTGATCTGACAAAGCCAGAAAGAGCAGCAAGAAGATGGCATGACAAGTTTGTTTGTAGCAATCATGGAAATTCAGGTCCTTGAATACATACCAGAGGTGCCTTCTCTATCATAAGACAGAGTGTGTGTGTTTGGTGGTAATGCCTTGACAATATCTGTAAGTGGACGACCCATTCCTCTTTCTCAGAGGAAATCCAGTTCTTGTCTTCAAATCTAAAAAGTATGACAGGATTAAAGAAGGGTAATTCCTGAGCTTCCTTAAAGTAGCATCACAGAAAGACCAGGACTTAGAAGTCATTATTGTATAGACTATCATTTGCTAGCTGTGTGACCATAAGCAAGTTACTCAGCCACTCTGGGCTTCAACTCCCTCAATAGGAAAAAAAAAAAAAAGACTTCCCAGAATTATACTGAGAATTAAATAAAATTGTGCCTATAAAATACTCTTACAAGTGCTCAACAATTGTTCTTTTTCCTTCCTTTTCCTTCTCACTATTTCCATCTTCAGTGCAAATGACCTCTGAGAGCAAATGCTTGGCTCCTCACCCATTTCACACACATACTCATACTCATCCCCAGATCAATTTCTGTCCAGGAAGAGTCCCTAAATCTTCCCTAGTGCTGCTGTCATTTTTACTGGGGCCACAGGTCCAGGAATGTGAAGTGCTCCTTGGCTGTTTCTGTGCCATCTTCTCTGTTTAGAGTCCTGATGCAGGAAAGGGTAGATGTGGGTTTGGGCACAGACCCTGCCATACAGCCTGTCCATACAGCCAATCGCCACTAAAAAAAACAGAAAGTCAAAGCAACAAGCTCCCACTTTTGATTTTGTTTTTGTTTTTGAAATGAAAGACACTTATATAGTTCTCTTATCTAAAAATATCTAAGCAAAGTGATCTTGCTTACAAATATACAAGAACATTTATGCAGTTATACTCTAAAAATGTGAGCTTTTCAAACACATTAATATCTACTGGTCCTAGAGGTGGTTTCACCAACCCTTCCCTGATATAAATTATGTATGTTCTGCTGCTTCAAAGTCTCTTTACCTTTAGCACAATATTTCTTTCCTTTAAAAATGCAACAGATCAGAAGAGAGTTAGAAATATCATTTGAAGCTATATAAAACAAAAGAGATGCTGCTGAAGAAATAAAAGTGCACTCAACCAAAAGAGAGACTATAAACCTCCAGGGAATGAGCTAAGACAACCCTATGAATCTCACCAGGAAACCAAATAATAAGCAAGGGAAGTTAATAATGAATGAACAAATAAATTGGAACTCTAAACCCTACAGAAGCAAAAACACTGTTCCCATTTGTTCTGACTTTGGCTCTATTTCTCATTTACTTAAATCAAGGGCAGTGTATATCCTGGGCTAACTCTAGAAAATATACAGTCTTCAGAAATTTCACTCTATGAGAAGTTAAGAGGCAAATTAAGTATATAGGGGTTAGATTTTTAATAAAGCAAAAATTAAGTTTATGCAAAAACTTCAGTTAGGACTTGGGCTCTCCCGCAGTAGACTGACATCTTAGAAGACAGAGCAGAATAGAGCATGCTCTCAGCCAAGGAAGGGTTAAGTTGACCACCTGCTATTTGTACCTAAACATAATTATTGTACCTACTGCTGCTAAAGCCCTCTTCACTCTAGCAATTGATTGCTCACCTATGTTTAGGGAAATTCAGATAAATATCATCCCAAGTCCTTGGAAAAGCCACTTTGGGAAAGCCTATCAACAATCCTTCAAAGAATAAAAAAACATTATAATTATTCTTAATATCAAGTTCATGCTTTGTCACCACATATATAATTATCCTTATTTTCAGATGAAGAAAAGTCAACTTCCTTAATGTCACACCCCTCAACCTAGTGACAGAGTTAGAACTTGAACTCTGATATTTCACCCTTTGGACCCTGTCCTCACATGTAGCACCTTCCCCCTACACCGTACATTTTTCCTTCACTTAAACTTGATTAAGTATCAATTACACATAGCTTTAATAAAAATTTATATCAAATAAATTAAGCCTCTGTTCACTAAAATCCAAAGTGCAGGCAGTGTATGCTACTATTAATAACATATTGGTATAAAAAGTTTTGGCCTACACTACTTTCCAGTATAATATATTAATATCCCCATTTTGTATACTGGACAACTAAGGCTCAGAGCTCACCTTCTCCAAATCATACAGCTGGTGTGTGGCAGGTGCAAGATTAGACCCAGGCTTTCTAATGTCAAGACAAGCTATCTTCTCACCATGTTTCTTTTTCAGAGTGCCCCTGCTATACTGCCTGTCACAACACAGTTTAGGAAATAGCTCCTCTGTTTACAATGGCCATCTCCTAATGTTCAAGTTATATACTGAGGAAAGGTCTATTGGCACTTTCACTGTCCGTCAAATCTGCGTGAAGTGCATAGAAGACTCGGACTGGATCAGAAACCTGTCCCAGGACCAGGATATCCTGTGATAACTCCACCACTGATTGCTGCTGCTATTTTCTTGCCTGCCCTGAGTTTGTGATCTACTGTCTATCCTAGTGGACAATACTTGTCATCCCTTTCATCACTGCCCCACTGTCTGTTGTGGCCTTTAAATATGCTTGCTCCTCATTATGTGCCTTTCTTGTGCTGATTCCTCACTTGCTCCTCCACTTTGAGCTCCCACACTCACTTCTTATTCTCCCAGAGCTACAGAGACACTGGCACCCAGCCCCTAGCAACTCCTGCTCGCTCTTCTACATGACAGAGAATATAAAGAAAGAATCAGGCCTGCAGACATTGTGGTCCAGACAGTTGTGGCTCATTTAAACAGAGTTAATCTTCCATTTGAGGCTCAGGAAACTTGGAATATTCCCCCACTCCGATATCCAAAGTTGTTATTTATGCCATAGAACAATAAACAAATTCACCTACAGATGCCCAGTGAACCTAGGCCCTAGTGAATATTAGCAATATAAAACTTTTACAAACTGCCTCAGTAAGTTTTTTCCAGATTGGTAATATATTCCTTAAGGTACGAACTAAAATATTTCAGACAAAATATCCACAAGATTTGAGATAGCAATTTGACATACCATTCTACAAATCTGTGAGTCTTGCTCTTTATTTTTCTCACCTTTTCCAGGAATGCACAATATGAAAGACAACTGTTAGTGCTCTCAAAGAGAGAGCTCTCTCTTCTTCCTTCTCTCTCTCTCCATTCTTCATTCCCTCCTTTCTTCTTTGCTAAATCTTTCCTTTCTTCCTTTTGTCTTTGGTTCAGTGTCCAAGACAATTATCCTAGAGACTGCCTTCACGTTCTAAACATTCACTTTAAAATGGTAGCATGTCTTTTCTCTATGTAATGATGCCCAGAGGAGCTTTTTAGCAAAAAATGCTCTACCTTCATCCTCCTAGCCTGTCTCTAGGCCCTGTTGTAGCCCTTCAGTCTACATTACTTCTGAACAGCTTTCTAATTCCACTACCAAATACCATGATTCTATTATTTCCTCGTAGAATCTTTGATTTTAAATTCTCCAGCTGGGAAAAAAAAAAAAAAAGACACACAAAACACAATAACATAGTGGAAGCACAAATTCATGGGATAAGTTAAGGGTACATACAAAAATCAAAATAAAATAACTTTCACTTGGTCGTTTTCTCACAACATTTCCAAATTTTTTCCTCTAAATCTCTGGAAGTTCTCCTTCAGTTTGAAAGACTAATTAAAGTCCAAACTACCAAGAGTTTCCATAAACATTATTCTATAAATACTTGGTTAGAAAGATATGATTTGCTTTCAACTTACTTGTAAAGAAGATTTCGAGAATTCCTTTGCACTCCATACTCCCTATCAAGAAACTGACCTTCAAGAGCTCACGAAGGATTTCATCATGAAAGTTAAATGAGATCTTTCTCTATTTCAGTGAAACTCACAAGTATTAGGAATGTTTAGGATCTAGCCATTTTCATTTTCTCTAAAGTGATGTTTGAAAAAACCTCTTAATGGGAAAAAAAGAATTTTTAAACTGTAAATCAAAACAGTTTAAACTGTTTAAAACAGTTTAACAACAGTACTATTTTGCTGATTAAAAAATGGGTTTAAGTAAAACCCAGTTCACTAAAAATTCAATGAAAATCATATCCTCACACTATACTGATGCAAGGCCAAGTTTTTTCCAAGTACTTTTCATAGATTAATACATTACATCCTCACAAACTTCTGACTCACACAAATGAGGAAACTGAAGCAAGATTAAATAGTCTCAGGTCACACAACTAAAAGCTGATGAAACTATTTAAATCTAGGTTGTCTGGTTCCAGGATCTGGACTTTTAACTACGATGATACTTTCACTGTTTTTAGCAAAGTCACTTCACATACACACACACACAAAATTAAGAGAAATAAAAATGTCCATGCACTTTGAACTGGCAATCTTATTTGTAAGAAATTATATGTAGACAAGAGTACAAAATTGTTAATATCTATATTCATGAATATATTTATCTCAGCAACCATATATAATAGTAAAAAATAAAAACAATCTAATCATTCAGCAACAAAGCAATAAGTTGTGATTATTGTGACCACCCACAATGTTAAGAAGTCTTTGAAAATTATACTTTTGGAAGCAGAGTAGCAACATTTTAAAAAGTGATAGAAAAGAGTTATAGAATTCTATACTTATACTGACAGGAATAACAAATTAAGTTCATGAAAAATAATTTAAAATATTTTTAACTGATATAATGTGTGTTAAATGAAAATCTATTCTTCCTTTCTATTGCCATATGGGCAACTATAGCTTACTTCACAGAAAAACTACATTTCTGAAAACATATTATAAAACATGTATATATAAAATCTTTTCATATATCTACAACTGCAGCAAGAAGTAATTTCAATATTAAACAAGAGACAGATGATCTAAGAAAATCTCAAGACCAAATATAATTTTTTGAAACTCCTCCTAAATAATACATTTTGTTGAGAGTATAAACTGTCACCTCCTTGGGCAGCATTTGACATTGTGTATCAAGAATCAATAAAGTATTCAAACCCTTAACAAGGCAAATGCCAAATATAAACATTATTCTAAAAAATACTTAGAAACAATTTATAAAGATAACTATTTTAGAGCATGTAGGAAAGGGATGTAGTCCTTTTGAATGAAAGTTTTGAATGAAAAACCTCCCTGAGGAGGTCAAGTTTATATCAGAACTTGAATCAGCCAGGTAAAGATACAGTAGAAGAAAGCTCAGATCAAGAGAACCACATGTTGATAGTCCATAGCTGGGGGAAATTATGGCAGATTTTTGATTCATGACATTAATTAATATGCACTTTATTTAGAGTGAGACAAGTGTAGAAGAACATCTCTGAGTCAGGTAAAATGGACAAGGGAAGATCCCAGAGCACTTTGAAAATCATTTAAACAGTTTTACTATTAATCTTAAATGTAGTGGGAACCCATCAAAGAAATTCAAGGTAGGTTTTCATTTTTAAAAGATTGTCCTTCTAGCAGTGAAGGCAAGTGGAAAGAAGAGAAAAGATCTGAGGGAAATCTGAAGGAGAGCAAGAGTGACAACAAGGGTCCACTTAGAAGCTTCTTACCAAAACCTTCTAAGGGAAAATGATGATTTAGGAATGAGTAATAGTAATAAGGAAAGATCCAAGAGAATTAGTAAGGAGGGGGATGCACACTTCATAAGGTCAAGGCTCTGTATCTTGTTCATAATTTTCTCCCCGTGCCTGGTACAGCACCTAACTATGAATGAGTGAGAGGAAAATAAAGAAAAGTTGAATTCTATTGTACAAGAAAATAAGACAAATTTAAGTTTCCTTAGATACTTTGTTAGGTAGTGTTTACAGAGTCTGGGAATAAGGACAAGAGCACAGATATGAATGGAACTCTACTAGTATGAAATACCCATTGCAGGTAAGGCCACATCACAGTGAAACAGAGACGTCTGAATATTTAAGTATTTATTGTGCTATAAAATCTGCTATGCATAATAATGGTCTTGTAGAGTGGCATTGAGTAAAAAAGGAAGTAAATTAAGTAAGGTGTGTATAATGCACATCTCCTCCTATGGAAGAGGTGAAAGAAAGAATTGGGAACCACACGGCACAAATGGTCTGCTTTACAGATAGATTTAGAAGTATAGATCTACCTCCATCCACCCACCGCATAAAAATAAACCTCCGTTCTGAACTCTGTATATGGACTTGCATGGGAATTTAGATATGTCTTTACACGGTAATACACTAATGTACTGATAAAGGAACTCTGTAGGCAGAAATGGTGATAACTTCAGTTAGGTTAAGTTTTCTGTTTTACATCTAAGTAGGCAGTTTTATGTATGCTATGAAAACTAAAAAACAGAAATGCTTAACAATAATAGAATGAAAACATTTAAGTAAATCACAGTAAAATAACTTGACAGACTATTAGGAGGCCAAAAAATATATTTACAAGGAAATTTCAATTATATGAGATATTCTTATACAACATTAAATAGGAAAAAGTTATAAAATGTTTAGTTTATATTGTTTTATCTACATTGGCACTACAAAACAGGGTACTGAAGGACCAAAATACCCAGTCATGTATTTTATTTGGTCATTGTTCAGCAAAGTTTGAAAACAAGCACCTTAGATGGAATGTGAATTCACAGGCATGCTATAGCCCTCATCACTCTCTGTCATTACAAAATCTCCTGCATTGAGTTTGCAAGCTCTAAAAAGTATGTTCTAAGATTGTTAATATCAGTCTAGAAATATCATTGTGGTTATTACAGAAAATTTTTACTTTATGTGTATAATTAAGTATACATTATTACTTGTACTATCAGAAGAAAACATATATTTTAGAAGAAAATATAGCAGAAGAAAATGTGCCAAAATGCTAAATGGTAGAAATTAGGGGGTATTTACATTTTCTTTATGATTATCAACATTTTATAGTTTATAATGAGCACAGATCACTTTTATAATCAGGTAAAAATATACTGAAAACATGCAACAAATTTCCTTTTAAATATTTTTAAATCATACCTAGGAGAAACAATAATTTGCTAATAGAATAATTCCAAAATTTGGTTATAAAATTTGGATAAAGTTATACTGGTAACAAGAGCCTTTGACTAATGAAAAAGCAACAATTAAATCTAACAGTCTCCCTGTTTCCTCTCAATTGATCTGGAGCCCATCTCACTTTGAGTCTTAATTCAAGTTTTTCCTCTTGGGAAGACTTCTCATGGTAAAGCCTAACTCTATATCCCTGCTGTCTTCTGTCACACATATGGAAGCTTGTCATATTTATTCAATTCCTGTAACATCTCTTGCATTGAAAAATTTCTTAGTATGTATTATCATATTATTTTTAGTAAATATACTTCTTGTCCCTCCAACTAGATCAAAGTTCATGAGGACAAAAAAATGTGTTTTATTCATCTCTTATTGCTACAGTACCCAGCACAATAAATTGCATACAGTGGGTCCTCAGCTCATATCTGTAATCTGATTTGTTAGCTGTAAATTCCACCAAAAATTAGATTAAACTAATGATGTATTATAATACTTAAGTCCTTTTATTTTTTACGTACACTTTCCTATTCTTCTGGCAGACTTTTCTAGCCATTGGGATAATTGCTCTAGACTGAAAGAGAGAAGAGATAAAGAAAGGTGCCTAATAGTACATTTTAAATTACAATAGTCACATTACATGGGTAAACATTTCCTGGAATTCAGTAAGAAAAAACTTAAAAGGATAAATATATTTTCTGAGCCAAAGGTATTTATGCAGGATTAAAATGTGTGCAAAGTGAGTCTTGGATTTATGCACAGAGAACCTATATTTGGGGGTGCCTGGGTGGCTCAGTCAGTTAAGCATCCTGCTCTTGACTTCAATGCAGGTCATGATCTCATAGGTTCATGATATCGAGTCCCACATTGGGCTCTGCACTGACAATGTGGAACTTACTTGGGATTCTCTCCCTCTCTCCCTCTCTCCAAATAAATAAATAAACATTTATAAAAGAAACTATTTCTTATATTATAAATTTCATAGTAAAGAATTGCTCTGTGTTGATTTTCTTCTGTATGATGATTATTTTGTATGATGATATGCTTATCTGACAAGCTTACTGTCTGAACACTGGAGTCTTTATTGTTTCATGCAGTTTTAAAGATCTGCCTCCCAAGTCACCAAGTAAGATTATCAGACTCAGCACAGATTCAATTTTAGATATATATTAAATTTTCTTTGAGAAACAATCACTCTGGTAGCTAGCACAACCAGAAAAATCTTTCCGTATCCCAATGAATACTGATTTATAATTTGTATTTACTACAAAGTCATTATCCCTTCTGAAATGTATACATAAACTACAAGAAAGAGCATTCTGTCTCAATTTATAATATTCAATTGGCTTTCTATTCCGTTGACCTTAGGATGTCTATGGAAATGCCAAGCAAACACTGAACTCAGGCACAGGACACGGACAATAAACAAGGAGTTAACTTCCTTAATGGACTTCTATTAGAAAACAATGGATTAATTGACCACTATGTGCAAAAAATAGACTTACATGATATAAATAATAATTTAAAAACATGAAGTCCTACAAGAGCACCACAATACAAAGAGCTTCTTTCATCTATAATATCTTCAAAGATAAATAGCACATGAATATAAATATCATGATTTCTGCAAAGCATTTTCATCTAGCAGGACCACACAAATGGTCTATTAACAAGATGGTAGTATCTCTAAGATCCCAGTCTTTCTTTCAGCTTTGGAACTAGATAAATTTGGGTTTAAATCCTAGATCTTTTACTTAGTGGCTGGGTGACCTTAAAAGTCCCAATTATTGTCTAGTATACATAAGCCTTTTCCATTTATTATTCCTAATCCTCATAATAATCCTGCAAAATATGTATTATTATCCCCACAAATAAATATCCATTACAAATAGGCAAACAGCAACAGAGTAGTTAAGTGACTTGCCTAACATCACACTCACAGAACAGCTGAATTCAAATACCAACACCAGAATATCTGATTACAAAGCCTTTCAATAGCACCCATTTTTACCTCTCCAAGCCTAGATATCTTCAGCTATAAAATGTGTATACAATAAAACCTTAGAAGTAAGATGAGGATTAAGACTGAGCATCAGCTCTATGTTAGGCACTATGCAAGACAGGGGAAATCAGTGTTAAAATGAAGGATTATAATAGTCACTAACCTTAGATATTAATTCTCTCCAACAACAGGTGTACACACAGCTCCTCGTCTCTCCATACTTCTAGATCATTTCTCAGTCTTCTAATCTTTGTCAGAATGCATAAAGATGTCAGACAAGATAAAATTCAAATAGGTCATTCTGAAATGGGTTACAGTAGGAAGTTAGTAAGAAATTATAAAAGGTACTTTTTTGTATTTAAAAGAATATTCTCTTTTCAACTGTTCTTTTCTTAAAATTTCAAAGAAGTTTAACCTGTGATGATAAGGCAAAGTGAGGGCAAAGTATAAACTAGCACACCCTCCACCCCAGGTGGGATATGTATGATATTCCTCAGGCATTCCTGGCTTCCAAGAACAAAGGAAAGAAAACAAATAGTTAACTATTAGAGATCACAGTCATACAGGACATGAGTCTCCTTCAGTTTACAAATATCTTAGTAAATTACAAGAAAAAGGTAATCTTATTAATACTCCAATCTCCAAAAACCTATAGAATCAGTTTCCTGGAGCTCCAACATCACCCCTCCACAGTGATATGGGGAATAAAGGAAAGAAAGAAATGGCTGGTAAAATTAAATTTCCTTAAAACCTGCAACTCATTGACAAATACTTGAGGCAAATAAAGAGTATAAAATTTCTCCAGGAATCTTCCCCTTAAACTTTACTTCCCTCAACTCTATAGTATATAACCAGTCATTCTGCAAACTCCCACTGCAGCTTTTTCTGCCCACAAGTCCTGTCCCTGTGCTTTAATGAAATCACCTTTTTGCACCAAAGATGCCTTCAACAATTCTTTCTTAGCCATCAGCTACAAACCCCCCTCTAACCACTCCAAAACTTCATCATACGATGTGCATAAAAAAGTAAAAGCCCCAAAAGGATTTTATCTCCAATTTGATTAGCAATGTGGGAAGCAGTAGGTGGACACCAGCAAACTCCAAAACTTGAGAGACAGTGAACCTGGTACGTGGAATCAGATAAAGTGAAAGAGAGGCCAGGAGCCTCTCTCCTGGGAGAGTAGGCACTGAGTGAACACCATCAATTTGGTCAACAATATTTGTTTGGATAAAAGCCAACCTCCAAGGCCAGTGGTTGTTGCCCTTTCAGTCAGTCAGCAACAGGGGAAAGAGAACATAAAAGTGGGTCTTTTCCTAAGCAATATCTTTGTCTCTAAACTGAAACTCTAGAGGTCCCTGGGTGGGTCAGTAGATTAGACATTGGACTCTTGATTTCAGCTCAGGTCATGATCTCATGGTTCATGAAACTGAACCCTACATTATCCCTGAAGTAACTATGCAGAGCCTGCTTGGGATTCTCTCCTTCCTTCTCTCTCTGCCTTTCCCCCACACATGATCGCACGCTTGCTCGCTCGCTTGCTCTCTCTCTCTCTCAAAATACATAAATAAACATTAAAAAAATAAACAGACTCTAGGAAAAATACCAATTCAAATGAGTAATATAAAGGATTTTGTAGGAAGACATGGAGAAAATATGAGAAAAGAAATACTTTGGTGACAGGAAGGGAGATTTCAGTAACCCTACAGTTTCCAGTCATTTCCAAGATTCATTCCCTAAGCATTCATGTGGTGCCAACTGTGGACCAAGTACCACACTAGATACCATGGACATACCTATGAATGAGTGACATGATCCATCCCTCAGGAGTTATCTGTCCTTCAGATTGGCCTTAGGCCTAACGATTACTGCAAAAGAGAGGGATACTCTGGCCAAAGCTGGTCCTGGATCCTTCCTTGCCACTGAAATACAGGAGAAGGTGATAACTATTAGCAATAAAGACAAAATTGCAGGTTTTAAATTCTCACAAGAATCACTAAAAATGGGTAAAATGTGATTTGTCAAAAAAAAAGCATATGTCCACTATGTTCTTAGCAATTCCACTCTTCCTTTATCCCTATAAAATACAGCTTTTGCCCTCAAGGGGCTCTTCTCTTAAAAGAGAGACAAAAACTTTTTTGAAAAAAAATTAATCAAAAATCAAAAATCTCTTCACCAGCTAAGAGTACTAACCACATTTTCACTAGATTTTGAAATTACTCTGGCAAATGCTTTTTCAGTTCTAATTGTCACAGAATTGTTGGTTTTATGTCAAGTAGAACACACTGACTATATGTGAGAACACAAATTTCTGATATACCATCTGCATATGATGAAATTATGAGACAGAGGTGGAAGAGACTTATGGACACAGGAACTGGAGGGGAGAAAAATAAAAGAGGGGTAGAGGAAAAGATAAAATCATGTGAGGAAGATAAGGATCTTTAGGATTAGACGTGTTCATATTATAACCCACAAAGGTAAACATTTAAACATTTTTAAAAATATTTTATTTATTTCTAGGAGAGAGAGAGAGAGAGAGACAGCATGAGCAGGGGAGGGTCAGAGACAGAGGGAGACACAGACTCTGAAATAGGCTCCAGGCTCCGAGCTGGCAGTCAGCACAGAGCCCGATGCGGGGTTCGAACCCACGAACCACGAGATCATGACCTAAGCGAAAGTCGGACGCTTAACCGACTAAGCCACCCAGGCGCCCCTAAACATCTTTTTATTAATACCAGAATTCTACAGCCAGTTAATAGGGCTAGAGAATAAATAACAATCAGTTATTTCTATATAGTGGGAAAGTCATTTTTCTAGGTAAAGCCAACAGTAAGGTTTTGGTTGTTTATTTTTTTCTTTTCTATAAACCCACTATCATTAACAACAGTCACAGAAAGCCATTCTTTTCTTTAATGTATTTTTTAATGTTTATTTATTTTTGAGAGAGAGAAAGAGAGACAGAGCTTGAGCAGGAAGGGGTAGAGAGATTGGGAGACACAGAATCCAAAGCAGACTCCAGGCTCTGAACTGTCAGCAAGGATTCCCATGTGGGGCTCAAATTCATAAACCATGAGTTCATGACCTGAGCCAAAATCTGATGCTGACCTGACTGAGCCACCCAGGCCCCCCCCAGAAAGAAACCATTCTTAAACATGTGGCAGAGGAGCAGCATTTTGCCAGAGAGCACCTAAGGAGAGAAAATCCAGTGTAACACAGCCAGGAAGGTCAGCTGGAAACACAAAGCAAATTAGAGAAAGAAGAGAATAAAGACAGACTAGAGCACAAATTTAGGAATTCTCTAAACCTCTAGTGAAGTAGCACTGAGGTTAGTACCATATATATTATATCTTGATTGCAGTTTGTTTCATATATACCTGTACTTTTTTTTATTTCTTCAATTGACATGTGTAGTTTACTTCAAAATATGAATTCAATCTTATCTGACCTTTTTTGTTGTGGTTGTAAAACTGTTTGAGATTGCAATCCACAGCAATATAAAGCTGCTTTGGGTACGTTTCTTGAGAAGTCTTTGTGTTGTGCAGAGGCTACAGGCATCCTGTAATCGGTGTGTTGTTTTACCTCGAATAAAGGGCACCAAAGTCCTTGGTCAATGAGACAGATCTCAGGACAGCTGATTCCAGGTTGGCACCTAGATACAGGTGAAGCTACTATATCCTCTGCTGAGATCTGTCTGGCAGAATACTTAGAATCTCAAAAAAGGGAGACTAGGGAGGACACACAAAGAGGCATAAGAAAGAGTACAGAGTAAGTGCTGGCAAAGAGAAATCACACCCAATGGAGTTAAACAGGGCTACCTCAAGAAACAAGCCTAAGTACACATGGTGAAGAGTCCCAAATACCACTATGAGTAGGGAAATAAAATAACAGAAGTCTCAACAGGAGAGTCCAAGAGACACTATTCAAAGAACACTTCCTGAATGGACAGACCCTGGACAGTCAATAAGTTTTTCCCTAATATAGCAGTACTCACAGGTGTAGTGTGCATAACAAACATTTAAAATTAACAGGAGATGGAAAGCTAGCCAAAACAGAAACGAAACGGAAGAACTCTCCTCCAATGAAATTCCAGGAAGAAATGACAGCTAAAGAACTGCTCAAAACAGTTATAAGCAACATAACTGAACAAGAATTTAGAATAATAGTCATAAAATTAATCGCTGGGCTTGAAAAAGGTATGGAAGACATCAGAGAAGCTATTGCTACAAAGACAATGGAGCTTAAAAGTAGTTGTGTTGAATTAAAAAATGCTATAAATGAGGTGTATAATAAAATGGAGGCATTGAATGCACAGACTGACAGGCAGAGAGGAGAATAGGTGAATTAGAAGACACAATCATATAAAAAGAAGAAGCCGAGAAAAAGAGAGAGAAACTGATCCAGGAGCACAAAGGAGAGTTCAAGAACTGAGGGATGCAATCAAACGGAACAATATCCCTATCTAAGAATTCCAGAAGAGGAAGAGAGAGAAAAAGGCGCTGAAGGAGTACTTGAACAAGTTGTAGCTGAAAAGAGACACTGAATCAGACACTGAAATCCAAGAGGTACAGAGAACTCCCCTCAGACGTATCTTGAATCGATCTTCTGCAAAACATATCATAGTGAAACTGGCAAAATATAAGGACAAAAAGAAAATTCTGAAAGCAGCTAGGATTAAAAGGGCCCTAACATACAAAGGGAAACCTACCAGAGGGGTTACAGACCTATTTACTGAAACTTGGCAGGCCAGAAAGGAATGGCAGGAACCTTCAATGTGATGAACAGAAAAAATATGCAACCAAGAATCCTCTATCCAGCAAGCTTGTCATTCAGGATAGAAGGAGAGATAAAAGTAGTCCCAAATAAACAAAAATTGAAGGAATTCATCACCACTAAACCAGCCTTAAAGAATTCCTAAGGGGAACTCTAGGACAGAAATGTTGCAAGGAACACAAGGTACTAGAATCACCATTGCAAGCATGAATCCTACACAGAACACAATGACTCTAACCCATATTTTTCAATAATAACACTGAATGTAAATGGATTAAATGCTCAAATCAAAAGACATAGGGTAGCAGAATGGATAAAACAAAAAAGCCATCTATTTTCTGTCTACAAGAGACTCATTTTAGACCTGAAGACACTTTCAGATTGAAAGTAAGGGATGGAGAAATATCTATCATGCTACTTGAAGTCAAAAGAAAGCTGGACTAGCCATACTTATATCAGAAAAACTGGACTTTAAAGTAAAGGCAGTAACAAGGGATGAAGAAGGGCACTAATAATTACAGGATCTATCCATCAGGAAGAGCTAACAATTATAAATGTCTATGCACCAAATACAGAAGCACCCAAATACATAAAACAGTTATTCACAAACAGAAACAATCTTATAGATAAGAACATGCTAATAGCAGGGAGCAGGGGACTTTAATACTCCACTTATAGCAATGGCTACATTAACTAGAAAATCACCAAAATCACGAAAGAAACAATGGACTTGAATGACACACTGGACCAGATGGATTTGACAGATAAATTTAGAACTCTACATCCTGAGGCCATGAAATTCACTTTCTTCTCAAGAGCCCATGGCACATTCTCCAAGATAGATCACATACTGGGACATAAAGTAGTCCTCAATAAATATAAAAGAATTGAGCTCATACCATCCACACTTTCAGATCACAATGCTATGAAATTTGAAATCAATCACAGGAAAAAGTCTGGAAAACCACCAAAACCATGGAGATTAAAGAACACCCTACCAAACAATATATGGGCCAATCAAGCAATTAGAGAAGAAATTTAGAAAAAGTGCAAGTACAAAATCTAACAGCACACCTAAAGAAACCAGAAGGAGAGAAACAAGAGCACTCCAAAACCAGTAGAAGAAGAGAAATAATAAAGATCAGGGCAGAAATAAACAACATAGAAACCAAAATAAACAGTTGAACAGAACAATGAAACCGAGAGTTGTTTTTATGAGAAAATAAACAAAATTGATCAACCTGTAGCCAGGCTTCTCAAAAAAGAAAAGAGAGAGCACCCAAATAGACAAAATCATGAATGAAAATGGATTTATTACAACTAACCCCTCAGAAATACAAGCAATCATCAGGGAATACTATGAAAAATTATATGCCAACAAACTAGGCAACTTAGAAGAAATGGAAAAATTCGTAAACATACACACACTACCAAATTTCACACGGGAAGAGAGAAAATCTGAACATACCCATAACTAGTGAAGAAATTGAATTAGTTATCAAAAATTTCCCAACAAATAAGAGTCCTAGGCCAGATAGCTTCCCTGGGGAATACTACCAGACATTTAAATCAGAGTTAATACCCATTCTTCTCAAGCTATTCCAAAAAATTGAAGTTGAAGGAAAACTGGACTCATTCTACAAGGCCAGCATCACTTTGATTTCCAACACAGACAGAGACCCAGAAAAAAAAGAGAACTACAGGCCAATACCCTTGATGAATACAGATGCAAAAATCCTCAACAAGATACTTGCAAATCGAATGCATCAGCACATAAAAAGAATTATCCACCATAATCAAGTGGGATTCATTCCTGGGCTACAGGAATGAATGGTTCAATATTCATAAATCAATCAATGTGATACATCACATTAACAAAAGAAAGGTTAAAAACCATACAATCCTGTCGATAGATGCAGAAAAGGCATTTGACAAAATACAGCATCCCTTCTTAATAAAGACCCTCAAGAAAGTCGGGATAGAAGGAGCTTACACATCATAAAAACCATTTATGAGAAGCCCTCAGCTAACATCATCCTCAATGGGGAAAAACTGAGAACTTTCCCCCTGAGATCAGGAACACGACAGGGATGTCCACTCTCACCACTGTTGTTTAAGAAAGTGCTAGAAGTTCTAGCATCAGCCATCAGACAACAAAAGGAAATAAAAGACAACTTTTGATCCCCCCTAAACGTAAGTACTAATAACCTACTCTTGACTAGATGTCTTACTGATAACCTAGTTGAATAACACCTATTCTATATGTTATATGTACTATATACAGTATTCATACAATAAGATAAGCTAGAGGGAAAAAATGTTACTAAGAAAATCATAGGAAGAGAAAATGCATTTATAGTATTATACTAATACATAATCCACGTGCAGTTCATACCCATGTTCAAGGGTCAACTGTATATCCAGTCAGCCAATCCCAAACACCAAGCCAACTTGGCATTCTCACCCCAAAGTTGACTATTTGGCCGCAGCCAATCACGTATTTCCTGTTTTTTTCTTCCTTTTCTTTATTTTTCATTCTGCAAAGCTTCCTGTCTTCTGCCTCATTTTGCAGTTTTCTGAAAGGAGACTGACTGTAAGAAGTCAGTCTCCTTTTAACATGAAGTGTTAAAGTTTGTTTGTATCACCCTAAATTGTCTTTCTTTAATCATTTTGTAACAAAACCTAAATTTAGAGAATCCCTTCAAATACTTGTGTAAGATACTGTAACCAGGGAGACTGCAGGGAAGAGTTCTGTGCCCAGAACCACCCACCTAAGTCAGCAAATATCCCTTTACTGAAGGAGTATACAGAAATAAACAAAGGCCACCCAAATGAGAAGGAGTAAAGGCTACTTATTCAGGCTTGATATAGCAAGGAAGACAGACACCATCATTTGCATTTTGAGGGAGACTCAAAGGCAGGCAGAGGAGTGGGATAGCATGGAAACAAAGAAGACTTCAGGTACTCCCTGAGTAGAAGCTATTGGCATGGAGAAGTTCAAGGTGGGCTAACTAGAAGTGGGGCATTCTATGAGATTGGATAGGACAGCTGATATTTTACTTTCTCTGGTTATTTATTACATTGGAACTCAGGACGAAAACTAAAGAAGGTGTCAACTATTGATCAAATCCTGGCTATTTGGGCCTGATTACTACAAAGGCTATGATTCAGCATCTTGGACTGGTTGCTACAGGTTGTGAACCAGAGTTCTATTTTAATATATGTCTGACCATTGTCCATTTCTATATTCAGCCTCCCAAGCCTTTGGGTATGCTACTGATCTCCTGCTCCTTCATAAACTATTCACATTTATTTCCAACGGTAAGAATACATTTTCACTGAGATAATGAGTCCTTACTTTTTTTGATGCCAAAATGATCCATCATTGCCAGGGTGAATTCAAATGAAGTGAACAAAAAAAATTTTTTTGAAGAAAATGAAAGTTGACTACAAAAGGGAACTATGGTGTCAGAAAATGAATTTAAGATATACTCTCAGGAGAGTTGAAACTGAATACTAAAAGAGGCTGAGAGAGTTTAACAGAGACCACACAGTGAAAATCTAAAAAGACCATTGGGCATTGCCATAATGATCTTTAAATTGTATGTTCTGTTCTTTTTCTAGATCAAATATGGTAAAATTTAGTAAATTCATTTTGTGAGAATTAATAGTGGAAATGTAATCAACACCCCCTAATAATACTTTTTAAAATGTGTAGGTCTGCAATGACCTTTTCCCTAAGAATTGGAGGGAAATCCCTGATGGTTCCCCAACCACAAGAGGATCTATTCCCAAGCTCTTACTGTGACTTAGAAAGCTATTCTTCATTTAGTCTCTCCCTGCTCCTTGAGCTTCATCCCCTATAATTCTTTCTTCTTCCCATCCATTCCCCTTACATATAACACAGAACTGGAGCACAAATCATACTAAATTGCTGGAAATCCCTTGAATACAAAATGGCATCTCATAAATCTTTGAATGTGCAAAGTTTCTCCTCTTTAAATTCTCTCATCCTCTGTCTCCTTTGGTAACATACTCATTCTTCAAGACTCAGTCTACTCTTAAAATGTTTTTTTGACCCTTCACATTATTAAAAGAAAGGAATAGAATATGGAAGGGAGATTTCCTTTGAACATATTCCAAGAAAAGATAATGAATGAAAACATAAATCACCAAATGGTGTTAAGAGAGAACATACATGCTTCAGAGTCAGAGAGATTTACAAACTATAATCCAGAGCATACTACTTCATCTCTATCAATCTCTTCGACCATATAACAAGGAAAACAGTTCCACAGATAGTCCTTATTATAAGTCTTTTCCTTCTCTCTTCCTCACCCAAAAGACTCATTATTAAGGTTAGCATTTGCATAATATAATGTAAATTTCAAAATTTAAAGTAGTTTTTAAACAATTGTCTTATTTAATCTTTAAATGGGTCCTAAGAAATAGGCTATATTTATTATCTTAAGAGAAAGAAAAAGAAGCTAAGTGTCAGTCTGGAGTTTATTCCAAGTCCTGTTTCCAGATCCCATATTGTCATTTTAAAACTTATCCCCTTGACTTAAAAGGCCCTGATATTACTATACTAAAATTACTTTAACCTTGCCTTTACCAATATTTAAATGCCATTGAAAACTTACTATTAATCATCCTTTACTTTCACATTTCAACAAAGTAACAAGCTAACTGGAAGTGAAATCTCAGAAATGAATAACATTTCATTTCATATTACCAAATTTTTTAGACCAGGATGTTATACTTGTTAATTTTCAGTCAAAGACCTGGTGAGATTTATGAAGTTTCTGGGGAAAATTTCATAAAATCCTATTATTTGGTAGGGAGGTGTGTGTTGTGCTAAAAATAGTAAGCAGTAAGCCATTGAATTGGAATGAAACTATGCGTATACATTTATGTAGCTTTTAACAGATGGTTGCATGTGTTGGATTATTAAGTGGTCTAAATTTTTAAGCTACTTTAATGCAGTAAGACAGCTAAAAATCATGTTGCTAAAATAAAAGAACAGTCTTTTGAAGGATAGCCAAAAAACATTGAAAAGTCACTTTGAACCTCCTGAAGTGATCAATAGCATTCTTTATCCACTGTAGCACCCCTCACTCTAGACCCCTTCTTCTCTTCACATTCCCAGCAAAAATACAGCAAACACATACTGATTGGACCAAGTTCAAACATATTATAATTTTGTTTGGTAAAATCTTAGAGAAAAGCTTAAAGGCTATCCAATCACTAAACATGACTATGCTCATGATTATTGGTCTAACCATTTATATCCATCCCTCATCAATGGTAAGAAGGGGAAGAACACTAGAGGGTCCATCTATCTTCCTTTCTGAAATGCATTATTGAAAGGGAATTTTGGAAAATTGTTTTTTATTCTAGTAGGACCATACCTAGCATTTATGGAGCCTAGGCAAGGGTACAAATAGAAGCCCATTTCCATATGCCTGAATATCTTAGAGTTAACTAACAGAATAAATAAAACAGCTTTCATTATTCTACTTTTGAAAACATACTTTAATAATCCACAGGCCAGGTTTAAATTTAGAATTCTTAGACTCCCATAGTAGAATGTGATATTGTGGAAAGAGAAGACCTTCATCTGCTCTTCTACTCTTCCCTCCTCCTATACCACCCAGATCTGTGAGCATCTGCCTAGTATCCATATGCTAGGCCTCAAGTTCAAGAACTTAGGCTTCAAGTTCAAGCTCTGTTAGGCTCTTGGCTTCCCCTCAGCTCTAGCATGCATACACCAGAGCTATGATCTACCCTTAGGAGGTGAGTAGAGGTAGGAAGTCTACACAGGCCCTGGAATCTCAGATCCACTGAATCAGATGATTCTAGAGTCCTAGTTATCCAGGGTATGGTCAAGTTGGGGGTTATGGGAGATTGCAGGCTGCCTGGCCCCACAGATATCTCTTCCTCAAAGAGAAAGATGCAAGAGAGGGGCCCTCAGAACCACAGGAGCCAAGGTAGGCCCCTCTCAGGTTTATGTCTCATTTTTATAAAAATAAATAAATGTTTTCTTCTCCTAAAAGCCATAGCACATTTAGAGATGCCTCAAATTGACACCAACACTATCATTCTAAACATTCCTCTATTACATTTTTTAAAAGCAGATTACAAGAAAGAATAAGAGGCATGAATTGTTGTTTTGCCTCAAATCTTCTCTCATTGACATTTTGAAGCCACTACTCCATCCCAATAATATGTAAAAAGCTATAACAACTGAGAACTCAACAACTCTTCCTGGGTCTCTAAAAGAGGGGATGGCACAGTGCAAACCACTGTCCTAGGATTGGAGAGGCAGAGAGGCAAATACAACGGGTTGTGGATTACCACAGCAGACTCTCAAGTGGAAACCAACATAGGAACCAGTGTTAGAGTAGGAAAATCTGAACTGCAACTGATGAATTGTTGGAGACTGAGTGTGCATACGTTTAAGAGTCAAAAATTTCTGGGGGATCTACTCATAAGAGGGACACAAAAATATTGTGAGATTTATTTCCAAGAGCTTAACCAGGTTCTCAGAGTAAATACCAAAGAAAAATCTCCTCATGCTTCTAGAGCAGGAGGGGGAAAGAAACCATCTTTTAAATATGCCAGAGAAATCTGTTCTTCTCAACAAGGCCTGACTTCAGAAGAAAATAATTAACAAGAGCTTAACCTGTTAAGGAATTATCAGAGCATAAGTGACCTAGAAGAAGGGAAATACCCAACTCTAGCTCCATTCTAACCATCCTATCCTACCAATAGGGGGAGAAAAAAACCCCGAGAAACACTTCTGAGATTCACAGCCCGGAAGCACAAACTCACTAAAAGATTGTGCCCTAATCATCAGACTATAGAATGCTTCCCTCCCCTAATATATCACCATCAGTTTATAGAATCCTATTTATAGCAGTTTGTTTTATGCAATGCATAATTCCTGACTATCAATAAAAAATTACAAGGCATACCAGAAAATAAAATTTGAAGAGGCATGCCAGGGATGTTGAAATTATCAGACTAGTATTTTAAAACAACTATAAGTAATATGTTAAGGATCCTAAGGGATAAAGTACACACATGCAAGAACAGATGGGCAATGTAAGCAGACAGATGGAAATCCTAATAAAGATCCAAAGGAAATTCTAAAGATCAAAAACACTGTAACAGAAATTGAGAATGACTTTGATGGGCTTATTAGTACACTGAACACGGCTGAGCAAAGAATGTCTGACTAGAGGATATATCAGTAGAATCCTCAAAAACAAAAAAACAAAGAGAACAAAAAATGAAAACAAGAAACAGAACAGAATATCCAAGAACTATGAGACATCTACAAAGGTATAACATATGCATAATAGAAATACCAAAAGGAGAAGAAAGAGTAAAAAACAGAAGAAATATTTTAAACAATACTGAGTGGAAATTTCCCCCCAAATTAATGTTAGATATCAAACCATAGATCCAGGAAGCTCCAAAGATACCAACAGTATTCATGCCTAAAACACTACACCTAGGCATATCATTTTCAAAGTACAGAAAATCAAAGTTAAAGAATAAAATCGGAAAGAAGTCAAATGAATAAAACACTTTATATACAAAGGAACAAAGAGAGGACTACATTTGACTTCCCTTCAGGAAACATGCAAGCAAGAAAAGAATAGAATGAAATATTTAAAGTACTGAGAGAGAAAAACCACCAACCTACAACTTTGCACCCTGTGAAATTATCCTTCAAAAAAGAAAAAGAAATAGAGACTGTCTCAAAAAAATTGATAGAGGGGCACCTGGGTGGCTTAGTCGGTTGAGCATCCGACTTTCGCTTAGGTCATGATCTCACAGTTCATGGGTTCGAGCCCCGCATCGGGCGCTGTGCTAACTGCCAGCTCAGAGCCTGGAGGCTGTTTCAGAGTCTGTGTCTCCCTCTCTCTCTGACCCTCCCCTGCTCTCTCTCTCTCTCTCTCTCTCTCCTAGAAATAAATAAAAATATTTAAAAAAATCTCCAAGCCTTTAAAAAAAAAATTGATGGAACTTGTTTCCAGTAGACCTCTCTTACAGTAGACCTCTCTTACAAGAAGTAATTAAAAGAAGTTTTTCAGAGAGACATAATATTTAGAGAGCACATACATAAAGTACAGTTCCTACATAAAGTAAAAAGGAGCAATGAAGAAGAAATAAGTAGAGGCAAAATTTAAAAAACTCGTATTTTTCTTAATTTATCTAACAGACAACAGTTTGTTTTAAAAATAATACTAATAGGGGCATCCAGGTGGCTCTTTGGTTAAGCATCCAACTCTTAATTTTGGATCAGATCATGATCTCATGGTTCATGGGTTCAAGCCCTGCATCAGGCTCTCACTGATAGCACAAAGTTTACTTTGGATTCTCCATCTCCCTCTCTCTTCCCTTCCCACTCTCTCTTTCTCTCTCTCTCTCTCTCTCAAAATAAATAAACTTAAAAAAATAATGCTAACAATGTATTTGATGATGCATGTTTTTGCATCTATTTTGTGAATATTTATATATGGTTGTATACAAATGAAATAAATGATAACAATGATATAAGAGAAAGAAGGGAGAAACTTGGATGATTTGGGTAATATAAGGTATTCACACTATCCATGAAGACTAACAGTATTTTTGGAAAGTAGAGTTGGAGAGCTATAAATACATACTGAAAACTTTAGATCAACTATTAAAATTTTTAAGAAAAGAAGTATATATGCTAAGAAGAAGAGAAAACAGAATCATATAAAAAGCTCAATTAAAACAACAAAAAAACAAAAAAATGACTCAAAGACAATATAAAGGCAACAAACAGAAAACAGTAATGAATATAATAGATATTAATCCAACTATATCAATAATCATTATAAACATCATTAGTTTCCACCAATTAAAAGACAGAGATCGACAGGGTGAAGCCCTCTTTAAATATAAAAATCACACAGATTCAAAATAAAGGGATGCAGAAAGATATGCCATATAATAATCAAACCAAAGCAGGAGTACCTATATTAATTTCAGACAGAGCATACATAAGAGGACAAAAAGTTATCAGAGATAAGGAGGGATATCACACAATCATAAAGGAGCCAGTACACCAAAATAATAACAATCCTTAATGCATTTGTCCCTCATAACAGAATATCAAAATACATGAAACTAAAACTGCAAGGAGAAATAGATGAATCAGCTATCATAGCTGGAGATTTCAATACCCCTTTATCAAAAATGGCAGATTCAGCAGGAAGAAAATCAGTAAGGACACAGATGAGTTCAATAACATCACCAATCAACAGGATATAATTGACATGTACAGACTACTTCATCCAGCAATAACAGATTTCATATCCTTCTCAAGCTTGAATGGAAATTTCACCAAGATAGACCACTTTCTTGACCATAAACCACATCTTCACAAGTTTAAAAGAATAGAAGTCATATAATGTTTTCTCTCAGACCACAATGAAAGTAAACTAGAACTCAATAATGGAATGATAAACAGAAAATCTCAAATATGTGGATATTAAACAATATACTTCTAAATAAGACATAAGTCAACAAAGAGATCTCAAGAGAAATTATAAAACATTCCAATAAAATGAAAATAAAAATAAAACTTATCAAAATTTCCAAAAAACAGCCAAAACAGTACTTAGAAGGAAATTTATATCACTGAAGAAAAATCTAAAATCAATAATCTAAATTTCCACCTTAGGAAGCTAGAAAAAATAGCAAGTGAAATCCAAAGTAAAAAAGAAAATTAATAATAAAAATTAGAGCAGAGATAAATGAAATTTAAAACAGGAAATTAATGGAGAAAATCAACAAAAGCTGGTTATTTGAAAAGATTGATAAAATTGATAAGCCCCTAGCCAGACTAAGTAAGAAAATATAATGTTATTAACTAGAATGGGATATGAAAGGAGCATCACTACAGGTACCACAGACATTGAAAGGATAATAGAATATTATGAACAACTCTATTCCCACAAATTTGATAACCAAGATGAAATGGACCAATTCCTGGAAAGACACAATCTGCCTAAAATCACACAAGAAACAAACAACCTAAATAGGCCTACATATATAAAGACATAGAATCAATAGTTAATAACCTTCCAAAGCAGAAATAATCAAGCCTAAACAGGTTCACTGTTGAATTCTACCAAAAACTAAAGTGAGGAATTGCACAACTCTGTACAATCTCTTTCAGAGGACAGAAGCAAAAGCAATTTTCCTAATTCTATGAGGCTAAAATTACCCTAATATCAAAACAAAACAAAAATATTACAAGCAAAGAAAGCTACAAGCCAATATCTCATCACTCCATTTTAATATCATACTGGAAGTTCTAGTTAATGCAGTAAAACAAGAAAAAGAAACAAAAGTTATAAAGAGTTCAAATAAAAAACAAAACTGTCATGCTTAAAGAGGACATGATCATCTATGGAGAAATCCAAGAAAATTGACAAAACATATCCTGGAACTAAAAAGTAATTACAGAAGGTTTGGAGATATTGTGAAGGTGTCAGTTCTTCCCAACTTGATCTACAGATACAACCAATCACAATCAAAATCCAAGCACGTTATGTTGTGGATATAACAAACTAGTTATAAGTTTATATGGAGGAAAAAAGACCCAGAATATCCAATCAGTATTGAAGGAGAAGAACAAAGTCAGATAATCAACACTACTCTACCTGAGGACATACTTTAAAGCTAAAGTAACCAAAAAGAGTGTGGTATTGGCGAAAGAATAGGCATATATATCAATGAACAGAATAGACAGCTTAGACAAAGAACCACAAAAATATAGTCAACTAATCTGTGGTAAAGGAGCAAGGGCAATGCAATGGAACAAAGAGATTCTTTTCAACAAATGGGCTGGAACAGCTGGAAAGGAAGGAAGGAAGGAAGGAAGGAAGGAAGGAAGGAAGGAAGAAGGAAAGAAAGAGAGAAAGAAAGAAAGACAGAGAGGTAGGGAGGGAGGAAGACAGAAAGAAAAGGAAAGAAGGAAAGAAGGAACGAAAGAAAGAAAGAAAGAAAGAAAGAAAGAAAGAAAGAAAGAAAGAAAGAAAGAAAGAAAGAAAGAAAAGGAAAAAGGAAAGAGAAAAAAGAATCCAAGCACAGATCTTACAGCCTTCACGAAAATTAGCTCAAAATGGATTATACACTTAAATTTAAAATGCAAAAGTACAAAACTTTTGTTAGATAACATAGGAGAAAACCTAGATGACTTTGGATTTCACAATAACAGTTTAGATACAACCTAAAAGGCACAATCCATTAAAGAAATTATGGATAGGCTAGACTTATTTAAATTAATAACTTTTGCCTGTGAAAGATGATATTAAGAGAGTGAGAAACAAGTCACAAACTAGGAGAAAATACTTGCAAAAAATACATCTGATAAAAGACTGTGATTCAAAACATACAGAATTCTTAAAACTGCACAATAAGAAAACAAACACCCCACTGAAAAATTGACCAAAGACTTGAGTAAATCCCACATCAAAGAAGATATACAGAAGGAAAATAAGCACATGAAAAGGAGCTCTTTGTCATAAGTCATCAGGGAAATGCAAATTAAAACAGCAATGAGATGTTAGTATATGTTTATTAGAATTACAAACTCATCATCAGTACAAAAGCCAATGAAGATGTGTAGCATCAGAAACTCCCATCCACTGCTATTGGAAATCTAAAATGATATAGCCACTTTGAAAGACAGTTTGATGGTTCCTTACAAAACAACTATATTCTTACCATGCAATCCAACAATTATATTCATTGATATTTACCCATAGGAGTCGAAAACTTACATCCACACAAATTTGCCCATAGATGTTTACAGCAGCTTTATTTAAAATTGTCAAAAATTGGGAACAACCAAGATGTCCTTCAGTAGGTGAATGGATATTTTAGATGTGGTATATCCAAACAATGGAATTCAGTGTTAGAAGGAAGGGGGGTGGGGGTGGGCTTAAAGCTATGAAAAACTTGGTGAATCTTACATGTCTATCTGAAAATGCTACATACTATATGTCAACTATATGATCTTCTAGTAAAGGCAAAACTATGGAGATAGTGAAAAGATCAGTGGTTGCCAGGGTTTGAGTGGGGGAGCAGGAATAAATAACCAGAGCACAAAGATTTTTAGGGCATTAAAGTACTCTGGGGCATGCCTGGATGGCTCAGTCAGTTAGGTGCCTGACTTGATTTCATGTCAGGTCATGATATTATGGTTCTTGAGTTTGAGCCCTGTGTCAGGCTCTGTACTACCAGCTAGTAGAGAGATTCTTGGTCTCCCTCTTTCTCTGTCCTCCCCTGCATGTATGTACATGCACACTCATTCTCTTTCAGAAATAAACTTTTAAAAAATTATGAAAAATAAATAAAAATAAAGTATTTTGTATAAAATTATAATGATGGATATATGTCATTATACATTTCTCAAACCCACAGGATGTGCAATAAATATACATGGAATATACATATGTATAATATACATGTAGAATGTATATTATGTATATATGTAGAATGCATATATGTAGAATATACATAGAATGTGTAAGAATAAACCACAAACTATGCACTTTGACTGATTATGATGTGTCAGTGTAGGTTAGTCAATTATAATAATGTACCACTATTATCATAGTGTTGAGAATATTGATTAAGGAGGACGCTCTCAAGGGGAGCAGGAGGAGCAAGGAATATATTGGACATCTGTACCTTAATTTTGCTATGAACCTAAAACTACTCTGAAAAAATAACATCTGAATTTGTTTAAATGTATATAAATTTTCCATATTTGATGGAAATATAAACGAAAAATCCAAGAAATTCAACTAATTTGCAGCACATACACACACAAAAAATGAAGAAAACACCTAGTCAAACCTACAAAGAGAATCAAATCAGTCAAAACCACTGGTAAAAAGAAAATCTTCAGGGCACCTGAGTGACTCGGTAGGTTAAGTGTCCAATTGCAGCTCAGCTCATGATCTCGCAGTTCATGAGTTAAACCCCGGGCTGGGCCATGTGCTGACAGTTCAGAGGCTGGAGCCTGCTTCAGATTCTGTGTCTCCTTCTCTCTCTGTTCCTCCCCTGCTCGCACTCTGTCTCTCTCTCTCTCTCTCAAAAATAAGTAAAGAGAAAAGATTTTAAAAAAACCAAAAGTCTTCAAAGTATCCAGAGAAAAGGGACACATTACATAGACAGGAACAAAGATAAAGAAGACAGCAAGTTGAGGAGAGAGGAGCTAAGAGTAGTAAGAGGACCCAAGACTTGCCTCTTCTCTCAAACACAGTTAGGTAAATATCAAATCTTTCTAAATACCCAAGAAATCTGAGGACTGACAGAACAAACTGCACACCTAGAGAGACTAAAGAGGCCACACTGTGAAAGGTAAGAAGTGCAGAGACACGGTTTGGGGAAGAAACAGATCACAGGTGCTGTGGAGGGTCAGCAGCCCTAGTGGTGGAGAGAGGCAAGAAAGAGGAGAACACAGGGGATAGAACAAGGAAAACAATTCCCCAAAGCCATTGACTGGGAAAACAAAAGAGACTGGTTTTTATAAGTTTTTGCAGCCAATGGGACTAAAAGACTGGAGTTTTAAAGGTCCAGGCATGGCTGATATACAGCCCTGAGGGCACTGCAGTGTTCCTACAGAGAAGGTAAGGCAGGTAACCTGGGGAAAGATGGAATGACATGGGGATCACCTAAGACGCACTGGGAGAGATGGTTTCCTCTTCTTGGGGTGCATCTGAGAGAGGTGGCATTGCCACTCTAGGGACAAAAGAGCCCATGGGTGCCATTTCTTTTCCCAGCCACTCAGATTAGGTGCAGAGACACCTGCAGAGGTCAGCCTGCACAGGCTCTTTAGTGTGCTTTCTTCCAAATCTTATGCTCCTGTGCTCCGGTGCAATGGCTCTTCTGGGTCAAACCTGCATTGATTCCAGCACTGTGACATTCTCCACCAGAAGATCAGCACAAGTCCCCATTTCACCAGGTCCCTGAAGTTTGGAGTTCTAAAAGTCAGCCTGCTGGGGTGCCTGGGTGGCTTAGTCGGTTAAGCGTCCGACTTTCGCTTAGGTCATGATCTCGCGGTTCGTGGGTTCGAGCCGGCGTCGGACTCTGTGCTGACTGCCAGCTCGAAGCCTGGAGCCTATTTCAGAGTCTGTGTCTCCCTCTCTCTCTGACCCTCCCCTGCTCACACTGCTCTCTCTCTCCTAGAAATAAAACATTAAAAATTTTTTTAAAAAATAAATAAAAGTCAGCCTGCCTAGACTCCAACCAGACACAATATGAAAACAAAACTCTGAAAAACACCTAGGAAGCTTGAGGGTAAATTATTCACTCCTCTAGGAGGGCTTGCCTGATGGCAGCAAGTACAAATTCCCCTCAAAGGAGCTGGCTGGCACCATTTCCCTCCCCCATCCTACAGCATAAACTAACTTCAGTAAACAGCACAGCACCAACTTGGCTACCTAAACCACTTACATCAAGCCCCATACTATTGTGCTCTGCTGGTATTGCTTTTCTCAGACAAATATGCATGGAAGACAGAGCAGAAGGCCCCTCACCTCAAAGACCAAACTCTCGCATGCATTGCATCTAATGACCACAGAGTTCTGTAAAGCTTCAGCTCTAGTGGAAACAGCATAAGGTCTCTTTTAAGAACCCACCAGACCACGCCTACTTAAAATTTGCCAGACTTTGGCCAAAGTCCAAACATTCCCCTCTGCAGGCAAGAAGAAACTGCAGAGGATTAATCTGAGAGAACAGCCATAACACAGCAGCAGAGTGCAAACACCATATACCAGAGACACTTCGTGAAGCACCAGGCCCAGGACATGGAACTTTTCTTTATAAAGCCATTCCTCTCAAGAGCAGGAAATTTAACAGGCTTTCCTATCACACAAAGAGAGAGATCTACCCAAAATGAAGGAATTTATCCTAAAGAAAGAAGAAGAAAAGGTCACAGCTAGGGAGCTAATCAAAACAGATATAAGTAATAAGCCTGATCCAGAATGAAAAGCAGTAATCATAAGGATACCTTCTGGGCATGAGAAAAGCATAGAGGTCACCAAGGAGTCCCTTACTGCAGAGACAAAAGGGGTGAAAACTAAACAGGGCCAAAATGAAAGATGCAATAACCAATATCAAATCTGAATGAATGTAATGAACACAGAATGGAAGAAGCAGAGAAAGAAATAAGTGATACAGAAGATAAAATTATGGAAAATAATGAAACTGAACAAAAGAGGGAAAGAAAATCTTGGCTCATGACAGGAGACTTAAGGAACCCAGTAACTCCATAAAGCATAATGATATTCCTATCATAGGAGTCCCAAAAGAAGAGAGGGAAAAGGAGTCCAAATGATTAGTTGAGGAAATTATAGCTGAAAACTTCTCTAATTTGAAGAAGGAATCAGACATCTAAATCCAGGAGACACAGAGAACTCTCATCAAAATCAACAAAGCAAGTCAACACCAAGACATATTGTAGTTAAATCTGCAAAATACAGAGATAAAGAAAAATCCTAAAAGCAGCAAGACCAAAGAAGTCCCTAACTTACAAGGGATGATGAATAAGGTTAGAAGCAGATGTCTCCAGAGAAACTTGGCAGGCCAGAAGAGAGTGACATGATATTTTCAAAGTGCTGAATGAAAAAAAATCTGCAGCCAAGAATAGCCTATCAAGTAAGGCTATCATTCAGAATAGGAGAGAAAAGAGTTTCCCAGACAAACCCTAAAGGAGTTTGTGACCACTAAACAAACCCTGCAAGAAATATTAAAGGGGAGTCTTTGAGTGGAAAAGAAAAACCAAAAGTGACAAAGACTAAAAAGGAACAGAGAAAATTTCCGTAAACAATGACAAAACAAGGACTAAAATGGCACTAAATTCATATCTATCAATAAGTACTCTGAATATAAATGGACTAAATGTTCCAATCAAAAGACATAAGGTATCAGAATGTATTAAAAAAAAAAAACAAGACACATCTGTATGCTGCCTATAAGACACTAATTTAGATATAAAGACACCTAAAGATTGAAACTGAGAGGATGGAGAAATATTTACTATGCAAACAGATGTCAAAGGAAAGCCAGAGTGGCAATACTTATTCAGACAAACTAGATTTTAAACCAAAGACTGTAACAAGAGAAGAAGTTATTTATAACTACATCATAAATAAAGGGGTCTATCTAAGAAGATCTAACAATTACAAATATTTATGCCCCTACTTGGGAAACACCCAAATATGTAAAACAATAACAAACATAAAGGACATTGATAATGATACAATAATAGTAGGAGACTTTAACACCCCACCTACATCAATGAACAGACCATCTAAGCAGAAAATCAACAAGGTTTTGAATGACACACTGGATCAGATGGACTAAATAGATATATTCAGAACGTTTCATCCTAAAACAGCAGAATAAACATTCTTTTCAAGTGCACATGGGACATTCTCCAGAATAAATCACATACTTGGTCACAAATCAGACCTCAACAAGTACAAAAAGGTTAAGATCATACTATGCATATATTATATGTGAAGAGGCACATTACTTGAAGGTAGACCATTACAAATTAAACATGTTTAGTACAAATTCTAAAGCAACCACTAAAATAATAAAACATACCTAATAAGTCAGTAAAGGGAGAAAAGAAAAACTGAAGTATAAAAAGAAATCAATTAACCCAAAAGAAGGCAGAAAAAGATGAAAAGGAGAACAAAAATAACAGCTGGGACAAATAGAAAATAAATAAAAAGACAGACTTAAACCTTATAATATAAATAAATCCATTACATATATATGGTATTACAACCCCAATTAAAAGGCAGAATTTGTTAGATAAAGACCCAACTACTTTCTGCTAATAAGAATCTTATGTATGTATGTATGTATGTATGTATGTATGTATGTATGTATGTATAACAAGCAGGCCAGCAGGGGAGAGGAAAAGGAAGACAGAGAATCCCAAGTAGGCTTTGCACTCAGCATGGAGCCTGAGTTGGGGCTTAATCCCACAACAGTGAGATCATGAACTGAGCCAAAATCAATAGTCAGATACTCAACAGACTGAGCTATGCAGGTATCCTAGGTTCACTTTTAAATAAACATAAATAGGATGGGTGTCTGGGTGGCTCAGTCAATTAAGCATACAACTTTGGTTAAAGTCACAATCTCATGGTTTGCGGATTCGAGCCCCACATTGGGTTCTGTGCTAACAGCTTAGAGACTGTGTCTCCCTCTCTCTCTGCCCCTCCCCTCCTTGCTCTCTGTCTATCAAAAATAAACATTAAAAAATTTTTAAAAGATAAAAAAAAATAGGATATAATTGAAAAATGGAAAATGATATATTATGCTAACTTTAATGAAAATAAAGCTAAATGGCTGTATTAGTAGCACAGGTAAGCATTTCAGTGAAAATAAGAGATAAGATACAAGACAATACTAGGTTGCAGAAAGCAACTTTAATGCCTCATATCTTTTTTTAGGTTAATTTATTTTGAAAGAGAGAGAGAGATCAGGGGAGGGGCAGAGAAAGAGGGAGAGGGAGAATTCCAAGCAGACTCAACAATGTCCACACAGAGCCCAAGGCAGGGCTAGATCTCACAAACTACCTAAATCATGACCTGAGCCTAGATCAAGTGTCCTATGCTTAATCGACTGAGCCACCCAGGTGCCATCCCCCCCACATATCTCCTTTAATAATAGATATACAATCAGAAATTTCTACAACCCTCAAAACTCTAGATACTCAGTACATGTTTTAAGCTTGAATTTAATGAGTATTTTCTATTCTTGGTTTTGATTATTTCCTAATTCACTCTGTCTTTTCTGCATGGACAAATATTATAAAGTTCTTTTCATTGCTACTAATAAGAGAGGTATAGTAGAAATGATAAGCTGAAGCCTTCTTCATCACCTTAATATGGAAAATTACAACTCTAAACCTTTATCTTGGATTTGTTTTCTGAGGAAGTATAAGATTCCCAGCTATAAGCCTCCACCGCCTTGTCATACTGACATTCCTTACTAAAAATAGAGCACTGGAAAGGAAGAACAGAAGGAAAACAAGACTGAAATTAGTTCACTGGTAACTGCCTTATTTATCAGCTGGAGAGTTTAATAAGTATGTGCATCAATTTGTGTTGTTTATTCAAAAGCAAAAGTAGTCAATTGTAACTAAAATAAGCGAAAAGAACATATTCATTGGAAAGACAAGAATTAGTTTACAGAATCATAAAAAATAAAAGCTTGCAAAAGCCAGTCCTCAGAAAGGACAAGAACCAGGGCAACAGATCTGGGGAAAAGAGCTAGTAACAGACTGTTCAGGGCAACAGAGTGGTGTCATAGGCAGGAACAATGTTCCTGTCAAAAATGCCCATTTCCTATGCCTTGGAACCTCTGAATATGTCACCTTTGATGGCAGAGAAGAATTAAGGTTGCAAACGGAATGATGACTGTTAATCAACTAAACTTGAGTGATTGATACTGGATTATCCAGGTGAGCCTAAAGTAATTTCAAGAGTCCTGAAAAGTGAAAGAGAGGTAGAAGAGCAGAGTCAGAGAAAGAGATGTGATGATGGAAGCAGAGACAGAGCGTTGCAATGAGAAGGACTTGCCCTGGCCGTCACTTTCAAGCTGGAGGAAGAAGGCCAGAGCCAAGGAATGCAGGCAGCTTCTAGAAGATGGAAAAATCAAAGAAGTAGCTTCTCCCTTAGAATCTCCAGAAAGAAGCACAGTGCTACAAATATCTTAAGTTTAGTCCAGTGAAACCTTTGTCAAACTTCTGACCTCTAGAACTTTGAAGACAATGTATATGCGCTGTTTTAAGCCACTAAATTTGGGTAATTTGTAGTGGCAATAGAAAACTAATACAGTCAAGATGAATCATCTTTAGTCAAATCTTTTGAGTTAATCAGTACAAAGTCTAAATTCCAGGGAGGGCAACTCATTGGCCTAGCTTGAGTCACATGACCATTTTTTAGCCACCAAGAGTATTTACAATAAAGAAGCAATTCCTGAAAGTGAAGCAAAATCAGAGTTTGTTACTAGAAAAGGGAATGTATGTTGTATAGGCAAAAACAACAGAATTTTACAGGGGATCAGACTTCCATCTTCCCCAGACCATATCACAGTAGCCAACACAGAGACAACCCCAAAGTTTCTCCTGACTCATCTAATGATTTTTCTCATTAGGAACAAATAAAGCTACAGTTATCATTAAAAGATCAAATATGCATGGCTTATAAAGGACTTAATGTAGTTTAATTATAAGATGTTTATCAAATATGTCAGTCTATGCTAAGTAGTGGAGATAAAATGGACAACAAGAAGGCTTAGTCTCTTCCCAGGAGAAGACACTAAGTTTTGAGTATGTAACTATTGTGTGTGTGAGTGACAAGTGCTATGGAGAGGGCTGAGTGTGTCAAGTATGACAAGTATGAGTGTGAAAGGAAAAGTGCAGATATTATGGGAGAATAGTGCAAGGATATTTAACTATATCCTAGAAGTTAATGATTAGACACTGTCCTTTCTGTTCACTTAAATAGCACTTGCTCCTCTATTTGATTGCATACTACTTAAAATCAGAGAGCAGGCTTCTACTTTGTATCCACCATGATGCACTTTGCACAGTAGGTACTAAGTGCATGTTTTAGAAATGGATTTAATTTACATCTGGAGCCATTAGGGAGAAAAAGGGGAAAAAACTATAAAAAGCAAAAAGCTTTTCATAGCACTAAACTCTAGATGCAACACTTCCTTTTCACTGAGCTTCCAAACTAGGTATGTGCCAAGTGCCCTCATATGTTTTACTCTCCAGCCTGTGACTGTTTATTGCATAAAAATGTGTACATCTTCATTCCATTTGGCATCCCACTGCCTAACTATTCCTCAAGCATGGCCCATGAGCAACAGAACTTTTCTGCTCCTGGCAAAATGTCCCTCTGAGTACTTCAGCCAACAGATCCCCAGTCAACTTTAAAAGGAACATGAAGAGACAATTAGATTTGAGAGAATCTGTCCCAGTTAGGAAAACATATTAGACTGACAAAGAAATATATGAGACAAGTTTTTATGATTCTCCTCTCCACTCCAGCTGGCTGGTTTGCAGTAATTTGCAAACTACTGTTTTAGTCTAGGACTTCTGATTGGTTAGACTGAACTGGATGGAATAAACTAAATGAGAGGCAAAGATACATCATTTACTCTAAGCACCCTGTCTTTACTACTGTTCAATAATTTAATTTGTAGATTGTTAAATGATTTAAATTCCAGGAAATGTAGAAGGCTCTGAAACTTTTGCTTCCACTGGGCTTTTTAACCCCCCCAAAAAAATCAAATGAGAGTTTTGTGAAACAAATGATACTGACTTTGTGAGTTTTCCTGGCAATTCAGCAAGGTATTAAGAGACCAGGCATTTCCACAGCTTGCAGAGATCAAATATTAATAATAACAAGAAAGCTCACACTCATCTGATGTAGAAATGGAAAGTCTGTAAGTCTTCCTATCTGTATCTTTTCTTTTTCCTGACAAGATGACTGATTGGAAGGCAATCCCACTAAAGCAGCTATGCTGACAAAATGAAAATAAAAATAGTTGCTTTCATTTATTTATTCATTTTAACCATAGGAGTTTCCTGAAAGCATGTACAATAAAAATTTGATAAGTAAATTTTCTTCTACATCTTAGTTCAATTTCTTTGAAAGAAATTCCACAGAGGAACTTTTCCTGTTACTTTACCTTCTAAAATTATAAAATAGTAAAACATCCATTTCTAGTGGACTCCTTGCTTTCTTTTACTTTTTATAAGACAAAGGCACTTTGTTCTGACACATGTGATTTCAAAATTGCAGCATATTTGCAAATCAGACCAAGACCAACTAGTTGTATGGAAAATAGCCAAATAATAAATGTGTTATTAAGGATTTATGAAGTAATCTAGGAGAATATGCAGCTGGTCTCCTGTTCCTTAATAAATGTAAGAGTTCCCTGTATATTTCACTGATTAGTTACATGAATCTCCTTATTATAGTAGTATATTAGAAAACAAGTCTTTCATCATCTGATGACTTTTCTCTGTAAATCTATCTTTCTGGAATAAAAGGGACATCTATTTTCATAATAGCAGCAGAAATAGCATTTGTTCCAGAGAAATTATGGGGAGAAATATATTCAAATATAGATTATATTCTAGAATTACTTAATTGGAATTGCCTCATTGAGCTCTTTGTTTGAAATCAACTGTGTAGTCAGTAAGTCACTATTCCTTAATATGTAGGGAGATATTTTGTGGATTTTCCCAAAAAATATCAGCTACTTTTCCCTGAATACTCTATCAGCCCAAATGAATGAATAGAATTACATAATGCTCTTCAACAAAATTTGCTTTGAAGTTGAGAATATGTCCAAAACATGTAAGTCCAAAACTGAACCGTCTTGGAAAGTTCCAGTGACTATAAATAGAATTTCTAAATTGGAAATGTCATTTCAACCTCTTCCTCCACTTCACTGCTGTGACTCCAATAATTGCTCTTGTTACCTTAATTTCCTTTAGTACAGTATGACAATTTCCTAGGATTACTGGGTACTGTGTGATCTTCTTCAGTTACATTCAGTAACATCATATGAAGATTATCTAGGGAAAGAAGCATATTCATAATATAAGTAAATTTTCATAGCTGACCTCTAAAACCACTGGTTGCCTTTATAAGATACCAATACTCCCAACAGCAATGTATTCTTGAAGCAATGTATTCAGGGTTCATGTCAGCATCATTTTCCATTTCAACACTTTGGTGTAATCTACACAGTAGTATCATGGTAGTCAATTAGCACAATTACTAATTATTCTGATGTTCTACTATGCAAATTTAAATATAGAATATAAATATGAAATTCAGGACCTTGAATTAGGCTATAAAAACAATCAAGTAAATCATTTCACTTAGCAAAGCAGCAAGTGAAAATAAATAACTTTCCCCAAACCACATGGCTATTTGGTGGCAGAATTAAGAACATAACAGGGGTCTCCTATTTCAACATAAGTGGTTGAGGGGCCATAGCTGATGGTTTTGGCTGACATTTAAAGAATAAATTGTACTGGATACTTTCTGTTACCATGATTATAGAATCGGTGTGAGTATAAAACAAAAACACAAATCTTTATTTTAGTATATGTGCTGCCGAAGCAAGCACAAAAAACCCACAAATCTTTAAACCACAGAGAAACAAGAGTGGAAAATATCCATTTCTTATCAGCCCATATTTTTATTACATAAATGCAGAAATGTTTCATTATTAATTCCTACCCGCCAGCTAAACTGAAAAAATAAAAAGATTAAACAGCTGATACTTAAATCAGTTGCTATGTAGCTCTGAGTAAGAAATTAAAACTTTTTAATAAAATAACATAATTTCTTTGAAAAGTTTGAGCTTTATGACTCTACCTAGAGATAAGAGGACAGAATATCACACATCCATAGAGAAAATAAAAATCAAAAGTTACACAAGAATAAAATACATTTACCTCTCTTTCCTCACAACCATACCAGTCCACAAAGAATTTCTTCTTTAGGTAAATTTTTAGAGTATTTTAGGAATCTGCAGTGTGAGAAAAGAAGGATCAAGCTGTTTCAAATAATGCATTTAAATAAAATCTGTGTGGCCACTAAAGCTCAGTAATATCTGTGGAAACATTTGTATTTTCAAGAGTTCTAGGTTCATGAGAAATAATATAATATTATGATGGCCTCATCTCCTTTTTAATTCTTTAGTCCTCTACCAAAAGGAACAATGCCAACTTACAATTATCATTTGAAATTAACTTCACTTTTTCCTTTTGTTAAAAGATGACTCAGTTTATTGTAAATATCAATACCAGCCAGCATTCTTTTCATCATCTCTTCAACTATGCAACTGAAAGTATGTCTGTTTCCATATGAAAATACGCCTGCAGCCTCCCATGAATAAATCCCACTGTCCTATATAACCTCTTTCTCTCTTCTCTTCCCATCTCCAACTTCTATTCATTCTATTCAATAGATGTTTCTCTTCAATCACCCTATGTGTTCTTTCCCCTATACCCATAAAAATGTCCCAGTTACTCCTAAATTGAACAAAATCTTTATTTGACCTTAATGCCTTTTTAGGTTCTTTTCCTGCATTTTTCAGGCAGTCTGTTAAAAAGCATTCCATAATAGGAGAAAAAAGTATACTATAATAGAATGCTTAATGTCATGGAAGAAACGTTCAAAATATATTTTAAAGGTAAACACAAAACATCTAGACAGAATGATTCCATCTTGGTGAAAAAATACGTACATTTTCATAGGAAAAGGTATAGAAGACTGTGCACAGAGAGATACAGAGATAGAGACAGAGACAGAGAAACAGATTTCTCTGGGTAATAAAATTGTAATTCCTATTTTCTTCTTCATGCTTTTCTACATTTTTAATTTTTTAAATTTTTAACTAGTTAAATTTATTTTTTGAGCAGTTTTACATTCACAGCAAAATTGAACAGAAAGTATAGGGAATTCCCACAAACCTCTTGTTTTCCCCCACACTACCTCCCCTACATTCACCTCCCACACCAGAGTGGTATATTTATTACAATCAGTAAATGTACACTAACACATCATTACCACCTAAAGCTTCCAGTATATATTATGATTCACTCTTGGTGTTGTACATTCTATAGATCTGGACAAATGTATACTGACATATACCCATAATTAAATATCATGTACCATCTATTCACTCTTCCCTAAAATCCTGTTCTGCCTCTTTATCACCTTTATCTTCTAAACCCGAGGAAACACTGATCTTTTCATTATCTCCATAGTTTTGCCTTTTCCAGAATGTCATAGACATAGAATCATACATTATACAGCCTTTTCAGATTAGCTTGTTTCACTTAAATATGTATTTAACATTCTTCTGTGTCATTCCATGTTTTGACGTATCATTTTCTTTTTAGCATTGAATAATGTTCCATTATCTAGATGTACCACAGTTTACTACCCATGCACCCAATGAAGGACATCTTGGTTGCTTCCAAGTTTTTGGCAATTATGGATAAAGATACTGTGCAGATTTTTATGTGATCATAAGATTTTGACTCCTATGGGTAAATACAAAGGAGCGTAATTGACAAATTTTTTGGAACAGTATCTTTAGTAAAAAAAACTGCCAAATTGCTTTCCAAAGTGACTGTATTGCATCCCCACCAACAAAAATGAGAGTTCCTATTGTTTTGTATGTCACCAGCATTTGGTGTTTTCAGTGTTCTGGATTTTGACCATTTGAATAGGTATGTAGTAGTATTTCACTGTTACTTTAGTTTTTGTTTCCTGATGACATGTGACAAAGAGCTTCTTTTCAAATGATTACCTGCCATCTGTATGTCTTTTTTGGGGAGTTGTGTGTTCAGGTCTTTAGCCCACTTTGCAATGAAGTTATTTGTTTTCTTATTGTTGAGTTTTAAAAGGTCTGTGTTTATTTTTGGATAATAGTCCTTTATCAGTATGTCTTCTGTAAATACTTTCTCCCAGTCTGTGACTTGTCTTCTCATTCTCTTGACACTGGCTTTCTCAGAGCATTAGTTTTGAATTTTAATATAGTCCAACTCATCTATTATTTCTTTCATGGATTATGCCTTTGGTACTGCATCTAAAATGTCATCATCCCACCCAAGGTCATCTAGGTTTTTTGATATGTTATCTTCCAGAAACCTCAGTTTTACCTTTAAGCCTATGATCCATTTTGTGTTAATTTTTGTGAAGGGTGCAGGATTTATATCTACATTCCTTCCTTCCTTCATTTTCCTCCATTGTACTGCTCCTTTGTCAAAGTTTAGTTGATTATATTTATGTGGGTCTATCTATGGGCTGTCTATTCTGTTCCATTGATCTCTTTGTCTATTTCAATGCCAATACCTCACTGCCTTGATTACTATAGCTTTATAGTAAGCCTTGAAATTGAATAATGTCAGTCCTCTAACTTTGTTCTTCTCTTTCAATACTGAATTGGCTATTCTGGGTCTTCTGCCTCTCCATATAATTTAGAATCAGTATTTTTTATATCCATAAAATAACAATGGGATTTAGATTGGTATTTTGTTGAATCTACAGATCAAGTTGGGAAGAATTGACATTTTGACAATATTGAGTATTCCTATTCATGAACATGGAACATGTCTCCCACTTACTTAGTCATTCTTTGCTTTTGTTTATCAGAATTTTATAGTATTCTTCCTATAAACCTTATGTATTTTGTTATATTTTACCTAAGTATTTCATTTGGATGTGTTAATGTAAAAAGAATAGTATACACTATACTTTTTAATCTAAAACTTTAAATTTAAACTCCACTGGTTCATTGCTGCTATATATAAGAGACTGGTTTTTGTATATTAAACTTATATCCTGAAACCTTCCCATAATCACTTATTAGTTCCCCAGAGGGTTTGAGTTTTCTATATAGATGATCATGTCCCCTGTGAACATGCCAGTTTTATTTTTCCTTCTGAATCTGTATACCTCTTATTTCTTTTGCTAGTCTTACTGAATTAGCTAGAACTCCCAGTATGTTGTTGAAAGGAGTGGTGAGAGAAGACTTCCTTGTCTTGTACCTGTTCTTTGTTGTAAAGCTTCACATTTCTCACTATTAAGTGTGATTATTGGTTGTAGGCTTTTCATAGCTATTCTTTACCAAGTTGAGGAAGTTCCCCTCTATTCCTAGTTTACTGAGACTTTTTAATCATGCATGGGTGTTTGATGTTCAATGTTTTTACTGAATCTATTGATATGAATCTGCAATTTTTCTTTTTCAGCCTGTTAATGTTATAGAGTACATTAACTGATTTCAGAATGTTGAATAAATCTTGCATACCTGGGATAATTAGTTGTGATATATAATTTGTTGTGATGTATAATTCTTTTATATGTTGTGGGATTCAATCTCCTAATATTGTATCCAATTTGTGTCTATGTTCATGAAATATTATTGATAATTTTCTTTTCTTGTGATATTTTTGTTGTTTTGGTATTAAGGTAATGCTAAACTCACAGAATTACTTAGAAAGTTTCCCTTTGCTTCTATCCTATGAAAGATATTGTACAGGACTGGTGTCATTTCTTCCTTTAAGTGTTTGGTAGAGTTTACCAGTGTAGCCATCTGGGCCTGGTATTTTCTATTTTGGGTTATTAAATATTCATTCAATTTCTTTAACAGATATAGGCCTATTAAGATTGCATATTTCTTTCTTTTTTAAAAATTTTTTATTGGTAATAGTTTAAGTCTCTTTTTTTGTTTTGTGTTTTTTACAAATAGTTTATTGTCAAGTTGGTTTCCATATAACACCCAGTGATCATCCCCACAAGTGCCCCTCTCTGTGCCCATACCCCCTCCCTCCCATCCATCAGTCCTCAGTTTTTGTCAGCATTCAAGAGTCTCTCATGGTTTGCCTCTCTCCCTTTCCCCACCATTTCCCCCTTCTTCTCCCCCTTGTTCCTCCGTCAAGTTCCTCCTAATCCTCCTATACGTGCACACATATGATATTTGTCCTTCTCTGCCTGACTTATTTCACTCAGCATAACATCCTCAAGGTCCATCCATGTTGCTACACATGGCCAGATTTCATTTTTTCTCATTAAGATTGCATATTTCTGAGTTTTGACACATTGTGTCTTTCTAGGAATTGGCCCATTCCATCTAGATTATCAAAGCTGTTGGTATACAGTTGTCCATAGTATTCTTTTATTATCTTTTAATGGCTGTAGGATCTGTAGTGGTGTCCCTTCTTTCATTTCCCATATTAGTAAACTGTGTCTTCTCTTTTCTTAGTTTGATTAGAGGATTATTGATTTATTAATCTTTTCAAATAATTATCTTTTGGTTTTGTTGATTTTTCTCTATTGATTTCCTAATTTCAATTTTATGGTTTTCTGCTCCAATGTTATTATTTATTTTCTTCTTTTTGGACTTACTGTGCTCTCTGTTTTCTAGTCCTAAGGGAGAAACTTGGATTATTGATTTTATATCTTTCCTCTTTTCTATTATATGCATTCAATGCTATTCATCTCCTTATAAGCACTGCTATGGTTATATCACACAAATTTTGAAAGTTGTATTTTTCATTTTCAATGTTTTCAAAATACTTTTTAATTTGTTTTGAAATCTCTTCTTTGACTCATATCTTATTTAGAATTGTGCTGTTTAATCTTCATGTATATTAGAATTTTCCTGGGGTGTCTGAGTGGCTTAGTCAGTTAAGCATCCAACTTCCTCTCAGGTCATGATCTCATGGTTCATGGGTTCAAGCCTCACATCAGGCTCTGTGCTGACAGCTTGGAGCCTGGAGCCTGTTTCAGACTCTGTGTCTCTCTCTCTCTCTGCTTCCCCCCCTGTTTTCACTCTTTCTGTCTCCCTGTATTTCTCTCAAAAATAAAAATAAACATTAAAAAAATTTTCTGCTATCTTTCTATTATTGAGTTCTAGTTTAATTCCATTGTGGTCCAAGGGCAGACATTATATGGCTTCTCTTCTTTTAAATTTGTTAAGGCATGTCTTATCATCCAGAATATGATCTATCTTAGTTAATGTTCTATGTGAGCTTAAGAAGAATGTGTAATCTGATGTGTTAGATGAAGTACCCATAGATGTTTATTGTATGTAGTTGATTGATGGTGCTGTTGAGTTCAACCATGTTTTTACTGATTTTCTGTCTGTTGGACCTATTTATGATAGAAGACAGTATTAAAGCCTCTAATTTTATAATCAACTATAATAGTTTATTTGTTTTTTTCCTTACACTTCTATGAGCTTTTGTTTCACATATTTTATACTCTGTTGTTAGAAGCATACACATTATGGATTGTTGTCTTAAAACATAATGCCTCTCTTTATCCTTGAAAACATTTTTTGGTTTTTGTCTGTTATGTCTAAGATTAATATAGCTACTCCTGTTTTCTTTTTATTATTGATAGCATGGTATATCTTTGTTTATTCTTTTACTTTTAACTTATGTGTGTCTTTATATTTAAATATATTTAAAGGGTTTCTTGTAGATTATACACAGTTTTGTTTTTTTGATCCACTCTGACAACCTCCATCCTTTAACTGGAGTATAAACCATTAACATTTAAAGTAATAATTGATGTTGCTGGATTAATATGTACCTTATCTGTTACTATTTTTCTATTTGTTGTCCTTGTTCTTTGTTCTTATTTTTGTCTTTCACACTTTTTCTGCCATTTGTGGTTTTTGTTTTTCTATATTCCCAAATTTTCTATGAATATAAAATACTTCTTTAATTTAAAAAATTCAAAAAGAATGTTATTGATTTAATAAACTGAATAAAAATCTGTTTTCTAATTTCTTTCTCTTAGTTTCTCATCTTTGAACAAGACACGTGGTGATGGGAATCTTTTTTTTTCAAGTTTATCTATTTATTTATTTATTTTTTTTTACAAATAGTTTATTGTCAAATTAGTTTCCACATAACACCCAGTGCTCATCCCCACAAGTGCCCTCCTCCATGCCCACCCCTCCTCCCCCCCACATCCACCAGTCCTCAGTTTTTGTCAGCATTCAAGAGTCTCTCATGGTTTGCCTCTCCCCCTTTCCCCCACCATTTCCGCCCTTCTTCTCCTCCTTGGTCCTCTGTTAAGCTCCTCCTAATCCTCCTATACGTGCACACATATGATATTTGTCTTTCTCTGCCTGACTTATTTCGCTCAGCATAACACCCTCAAGGTCCATCCATGTTGCTACACATGGCCAGATTTCATTGTTTCTCATTGCCATGTAGTATTCCATGGTATAGACAAACCACATCTTCTTGATCCATTCATCTGTTGATGGACACTTAGGCTCTTTCCATGTTTTAGCTATTGTGAGAGTGCTGCTATGAACATTGGGGTACATGTGCTCCTATGCATCAGCATTTCTGTATCCCTTGGGTAAATTCCTAGCAGTGCTATTGCTGGGTCATAGGGGAGTTCTATTGTTAGTTTCCTGAGGAACCTCCACACTGTTTTCCAGAGGGGCTGTACCAGTTTACATTCCCACCAACAGTGTAGGAGGGTGCCCGTTTCTCCACATCCTGGCCAGCATCTAGAGTTCTCTGATTTGCTCATTTTAGCCACTCTGACTGGCGTGAGGTGGTATAAAGCACTCTACACATTCAATGCAATTCCAATCAAAATTGCACCAGCATACTTCTCAAAACTAGAACAAACTATCCAAAAATTTGTATGGAACCACAAAAGACCCCGAATAGCCAAAGTAATCCTGAAAAATAAAACCAAAACGGGAGGGATCACCATCCCAGACTTTAGCCTCTACTACAAAGCTGTCATCATCAAGACAGCATGGTATCGGCACAAAAACAGACACATAGACCAATGGAACAGAATTGAGAACTCAGAAGTGGACTCAAAATTATACAGCCAACTTATCTATTTATTTTAAGAATGAGAGAGACCACATGTGCTCAAGCTGGGAAGGGGAAGATAGAAAAAGAGAAAAAGAGAATCCCAAGCAGGCTCTATGCCAAAAGTACAGAGCCCAGTACAGGGCTCCACCTCATGAACCCTGAGATCATGACCTGAGTGGGAGATGATGGGAATCTTAAGAGCACTTTTTCCTATTTTCAGATACTCCAAAATCCCAGGTCTATTCCCACACTTCTTTGGTCACCTATCCCTCTTCCTTTCACCAAATGGGGACATCTCCAAAAATGCAGTCTTAAATTCTTCTTCCCATATCATTATTCACTAAAATTATCTCTTTAAAACAACCAGCTAACATCTCTGAACAGATGAATTCCAGCCCTACCTTTTCTCCCTGGAAAATACCATACGATTACCTCAAAATTCAACATTTAACGTTAATCACTTCATCTCTCAAACCAGTTCTCTTCTTAGCTTCACTGCCTGTGTCAATTCAGCTCCCAAAGTACACCACTAAAGCTTCTTTCTACTATTTGTTTACCCAATTACTTATTTTCCATTGCTCCTTTGTATAATCTCTTATGACAACCTCTTTCTTCTCATTACCATTGCCTCTATCGCAATTTAACCTCATATCATTTTGTGCTTAGACTGTTGAAATAGCCTCCTCATTATTCTCATCACTGTAATCTCTTCTCATTCTCTTTCAGATATTTTATTTCCCCTCTGCTGCTCAACATTACATGAAATTTGGTTAAGAATGCGAAATTTGGTGGTCTGTCCTAACATGTGACATCCGACTACATTTTAACAAGCCTACCAGGTAATTCATATGTTCACAGATGTTTGTAAATCTCTTTTTGCTTATTTGCACCACCATGCCACCTCATATACAGAATCTTCTCTTCTCTGGTCAAACTGTCGAAGTCAGAACTATCTTTCTTCATAAGGCTATCCCATATTACTCTAGCTCACCATACTCTGATTCATAGAATGCCTATTACAAGTTTCCACTCATTTTGACATTTAATATTATATTTACCTTTTCTCAGAACATGTTGGCCTTCCCCAACCAGATTGTAATTGTCTGAGCAGAGGCTTGATTTGCTTTCCTTCCCACATTTAGGAAGACAATAAATATTCATAGATCAAATATACTGCTTCAATACTTTTTAGGCAGAAAATCATTTACATGTTTTCACAGTTTAGAAATATTTGATTTTACAAGAAACTGATCCCATTCACAATTGCACAAAAAACCATAAAATACCTCGGAAAAAACCTAAACAAGGATACAAGAGATCTGTATGATGAAAACTATAGAAAACTTATGAAGGAAATTGAAGAAGACACAAAGAAATGGAAAAACATTCCATGCACATGGGTAGGAAGAATAAATACAGTTAAGATGTCATTACTACCCAAAGCTATCTATACACTCAATGCAATTCCAATCAAAATTGCACCAGCATACTTCTCAAAACTAGAACAAACTATCCAAAAATTTGTATGGAACCACAAAAGACCCCGAATAGCCAAAGTAATCCTGAAAAATAAAACCAAAACGGGAGGGATCACCATCCCAGACTTTAGCCTCTACTACAAAGCTGTCATCATCAAGACAGTATGGTATTGGCACAAAAACAGACACATAGACCAATGGAACAGAATTGAGAACTCAGAAGTGGACCCAAAAGTATACAGCCAACTAATCTTTGACAAAGCAGGAAAGAATATCCGATGGAAAAAAGACAGCCTTTTTAACAGATGGTGTTGGGAGAACTGGACAGCAACATGCAGAAGAATGAAACTAGATCATTTTCTCACACCATGCACAAAAATAAACTCAAATGGATAAAGGACCTGAACGTGAGACAGGAAACTATCAACACCCTAGAGGAGAAAGCAGGAAACAACCTCCTTGACCTCCACCGCAGCAACTTCCTACTTGACACGTCCCCAAAAGGAAGGGAATCAAGAGCAAAAATAAATGATTGGGACCTCATCAAGACTAAAAGCTTCTGCACAGCAAAGGAAACAACCCACAAAACTAATAGGCAACCAACGGAATGGGAAAAGATAGTTGCAAATGACATATCAGATAAAGGGTTAATATCCAGAATCTATAAGGAACTCACCAAACTTAACACCCGAAAAACAAACAACCCAGTGAAGAAATGGGCAGAAGATATGAACAGACACTTCTCCAAAGAGGACATCCAGATGGCCAAGAGACACATGAAACGATGCTCAGCATCGCTCCTCATCAGGGAAATACAAATCAAAACCACACTGAGATACCACCTCACGCCAGTCAGAGTGGCTAAAATGAGCAAATTAGAGAACTCTACATGCTGGCCAGGATGTGGAGAAACGGGCACCCTCCTACACTGTTGGTGGGAATGTAAACAGGCACAGCCCCTCTGGAAAACAGTGGGGAGGTTCCTCAGGAAACTAACAATAGAACTCCTCTATGACCCAGCAATAGCACTGCTAGGGATTTACCCAAGGGATACAGAAATGCTGATGCATAGGAGCACATGTACCCCAATGTTCATAGCAGCACTCTCCACAATAGCTAAAACATGGAAAGAGCCTAAGTGTCCATCAACAGATGAATGGATCAAGAAGATGTGGTTTATCTATACCATGGAATACGACATGGCAATGAGAAACAATGAAATCTGGCCATGTGTAGCAACATGGATGGACCTTGAGGGCGTTATGCTGAGTGAAATAAGCCAGGCAGAGAAGGACAAATATCATATGTGTGCACGTATAGGAGGATTAGAAGGAACTTGACGGAGGAACAAGGGGGAGAAGAAGGGGGAAAATGATGGGGGAAAGGGAGAGAGGCAAACCATGAGAGACTCTTGAATGCTGACAAAAACAGGACTGATGGATGTGGGGGAAGAGGAGGGATGGGCATGGAGGAGGGCACTTGTGGGGATGAGCACTGAGTGGTATGTGGAAACTAATTTGACAATAAACTATTTGTAAAAAAAAAAAAAAAAAGAAATATTTGATTTTATTTTAAGCCATATCCTGCTGACTTTTTATTCTGTGCCCCAGAAGAATTTAAATATATATTTGTCTCCCTAAGTAAACTGAAGCATTTCCACTTGTACCATATTTTCCTAAAATATAATAGTTAAGATTCCTTGATTTATCCCTATGTTACATACTCTTTTCACCTTAACACATTTAACTTTGATACTCAGCAAGGAAATGTATTCTATTGTTTTCCAGACCCATTTTATAGATGGAGAAAAATGAAGCACAGAAAAGTTATAAACTTGCCTAAGACCATACAGTGGTAAGTGGTGAAGCCAGGCTAGGAACTCATAATGATTCTTAACCATTGGTATACTGCCTACTTCATTTGCCTATATAACTAACATGCACTCGTGATTCCAATTAATCAGAATTACAGGGAAAAGCCAAGAGATATGAATATTAATTATAAGATGCCTGTATGACATTTGATTCCTTGAGAAAAAGATTAAATAGGTATGGAAAACACTCTACTTTTGCACTGTTACGTAATTCTCCACTACTATTTATTCATACATGTGAGTCTATAACAGCATCTCGAATTGCTTTTAATGTAAAGTTAGGAGAGCTAAATGGTAATCACTTATTTACATCTTTCTAGAATTTGCTTTAATTTGAATAAGTTTATTTATAAGTTTATTACCTTCAGGTAGCAAGATGGCAAAATAGGAAATAACTAACCTCAGCCCTCCACAGAGATACCAATTTAATAAGAATATACAATCTGGAAAGCATTTAAGAGAACTCCAACATAAGAGAACTCCAGAAACCAGTTAAGAAGTCACAGTATCCCTGGGGGGCCGGCATGGCTCAGTTGATTAAGCATCCAACTTTTGCTCAGATCATGATCTAATGGTTCATGAGTTTGAGCCCCGTGTCGGGGTCTCTGCTGATAGCTCAGAGCCTGGACCCTGCTTCAGATTCTGTGTGTGTGTGTGTGTGTGTGTGTGTGTGTGTGTGTGCGTGCGCGCGCGCGCACTGCCCCAACTCACACTCTGTCTCTCTCTCTCTCTCTCTCTCAAAAAAAAAAAAAAAAGACTCAGTATCCCAGGTAAGTGCCCTGGGAAGCAGTATACCTAAACCAACTTATCCAGGGAGCCAGAAGGAACACAGATTAAGCACCCACTGAAAGGAAAGTAACAGATATATCCAGCAAGCTTTTGAGTCTTGTTAGTATTCAAGATGGGAAGCAAAGAAAAATATCCATTTCTTCCAAAATATTTCCAACCATAAAAATACAAATACAGATTTAACATGTTTGATCTCCTCTATCAGTGCCTCTTTCAGAGGATGCCAACCCTGTCCAATTTGTTCCCTGCAGTACAGCAGTGGGTGAATTTGTGAACAAAACATGCAACAAGTTAAAGCAAACGTTTGTTATGTTTACTTTCACTTCCAGAAACACCTTGAAATAGACTTGCTTTCTTTTTAATGTTACTTTACTTGTTAACTAATGTTTTGGAAGACTCCTATTCACAGATGATATTGGTATTTGGGATATTGATGTTGAATTAAGGACACTGCAACCTTTTTATCCATCAAACAGGAAGCTGGTGTGGTATCAATCAGCCTCCTCTAGTTCCTGACACTTAACCTGACATTTGGTAAGAATACATTTTAAAATGTTGAAGAAGCATTTAAAGTTTGGTCAGGTTTTTCTATTCACAGGAAAAAAAGCAAATAAAAAGTACTGTGAGAAAATGAGCCAGTAGGGGCGCCTGGGTGTCTTAGTTGGTTGGGCGTCCGACTTTCGCTTAGGTCATGATCTCGCAGTTCGTGGGTTCGAGCCCCGCATCGGGCTCTGTGCTGACTGTCAGCTCAGAGCCTGGAGCCTGTTTCAGTCTGTGACACCCTCTCTCTCTGACCCTCCCCTGCTCACGCTCCCTCTCTCTCTCCTAGAAATAAATTAAAAACATTAAAAAAGAAAGAAAGAGAAGAGAGGGCAAGATGGCGGAGAAGTAAGGAGTTCCGTACTTGCACTCGCGCCCATACATCACACAGAAAAGATCTGAAGCCATTGGAAACCTTACAAAACCTGAGAGACTGGGATAAAAAGGACGCAGAATCCACTGAGAAAGTCTTCTAACGTGAGTGCAAACCGGGGAAGATAAAATCGGGCCGGGATTGGAGACTCCAGGGTGGGAGGCGATCCCCCTCTACCCTCTACGGGGAGTGAGAGGAGAAAAGGAGAGTCCGAAACAGAAAAACCTCCACTCGGTGCATAGAAAGACCGTACTTGCCAAATACCTGCACACCAGGTCCCCTCGCGACAACTGGTCCTGGGGGAGGCTGAGCACACAAACTGCTTCTTTGTGCTGCTCCTGGAGGTTGGATTTCAGAGCGGCGGCGCGCCGGCTGCCATTGTAGCTCCCGGGCGGCTGGGACCCCTGAAAGAGCCACGCTGACACCGGGCATCTGCGCTCCTGGCTGGCTCGAACTCGAGAAGGAAGGCAAAGAGCTAAAAACTGGGAAACTTGCCTGTGAGCTCGTGTTTCAGGTGACGAGCCATAGAGGGACCTGGTTTTCCTCACTCCAGCGGGCTCAGGCTACGCAGACCCGGCAGGCAAGCCCCCGCGCATGCGCACCAGCCCTACCCAGAGAAGGAAGCAGCGATTCTGACTCCGCCCCCAGAGCTCGACAGGGGGCCTGGAATTGCCTGAGGGGTTTGCCTGGGAAGCTGTCTCTAAGGCAATTTCAGCGGGGCGCGCAGACTGGGACTTGGAGATTGGAACTGGCCTGGGTTGAAGAGTGCAACCAACTTCGGCTGCGTCCCCGGAATGGGAAGTTGACACACCCAAAAAAGCGAGCTGCAGCGCGGGGTTCAAGAAGGGACTGGAGCACCGTCACTCTCCTCCCCACAACCGCCAAGGCAGAACCCCCGCCTGAGGCATTGGATCACGCCACGCCCATCCCTGCCTGAGAGGTGCCCTCCTCCCTTTTTTTTTCTTTCTTTTTTCCTTTTTTTTCTTTTTTTGTTTTTTCCTTTTTTATTCTTCTTTCTTTTTTTTCCCTTTCTTTTCTCTTTCTTTTTTTCTTCTTCTTTCTCTTTTCTCGCTTTTTCCCCCAAAACACTGACCTGATTAACTCTGGTCGCCAGCTTGCTTAAACAATCACAACGAGTCCATTCTGTAAATGTAAATTTTACACCTACCGACATTTTCAGCTATTTCTCTCAGGAGTAATTAGACTATATAGTTTCTCTGGATAATTCCAGCATCCTTCTCTCACCTATCCAACCATATTCTACCCTTTACCTCTTTGAAAAAAGCTTCTTATCCTTTCTGCCTGTTCATTCTATTTCCAATTCTGCCTAGTCTCGCCCTGCCTTCTCTCTTTTTCTCTATGCTCTTCAACCAGCATGGCATACACACGGCTATTTAACTTGAGCTGGGAAATCCAGGTATATGCTTTAAACCGTTCTTTGTCCATCGGTTTTCTTCTTTTTTCCTTTTCTTTTCCCCTTTTCGACCCTTTTATGTATTTTATACTCCCTATTATTTGCCCTCCCTCCTCCGTCTTTTCTCTTAACTTCTTCGTTTTCCCTCTCGCTTTGCATGTTAGTTGAATTAGCCTGTGCGTTTGTGTGCTCCTGCTCCCTGTGTGTTTGTCTGTCTGTTTTCTTTTCCAGGGATACCTCAAGAAACAAGCTAGAGTACACAAGGTGGAGAGTCCCAAATATCACTACGAATAGGAAAATAAAATAACTAAGGTCCCAACAAGAGAGACCGAGGGATACCATTCAAAAAACAATCTCTGAAAGGATAGGCCCTGAAAAGTCAAAGAGTCTTCTTGGATATAGCAGGGCTCATAGAAAGAGAGAGCATAATAGGTCTTTAAAACCAACAAGAGCCGGAAAGCTAACTAAAATGACGAAACGAAAGAGCTCTCCTCCAAAGAAACTCCAAGAAGAAATGACAGCTAATGAACTGCTCAAAACAGATATCAGCAGCATAAGTGAACAAGATTTTAAAATAATAATGGTAAAAATTAATAGCAGGGATTGAAAAAAACATAGGGGACATCAAAGAAACTATGGCTACAGACAGAATGGAAAATAAAAATAGGCATGAAGAATTAAAAAATGCGATAAATGAGATACACAATAAATTAGAGGCCTCCAATGCACGGCTTGAAGAGGCAGAAAGGAGAATAAGTGATTTAGAAGACACCATTCTAGAAAAACAAGAAGCTGACAACAAAAGAGACAAACTGATCCAGGAACAGGAAAGAAGAATTCGAGAGCTCAGTGATACAGTCAAACACAACAATATCCGTATCATAGGAATCCCAGAAGAGGAAGAGAGAGGGAAAGGTGCTGAAGGAGTCCTGGAACAAATTATAGCAGAGAACTTCCCCGACCTGGGGAAGGAAGTCAATGTGGAAATACAAGAGGCTCAGAGGATTCCTCTCAGACGTAACTTGAATCGATCTTCTACACGACATATAATCATAAAAATGGCAAAATACAAGGACAAAGAGAGAATTTTGAAAGCAGCTAGGGAGAAAAGGGCCCTCACATACAAAGGGAAACCCATCAGAGTGGTGACAGACCTATCTACTGAAACGTGGCAGGCCAGAAAGGAATGGCAAGAGATCTTCAATGTGATGAACAATAAAAATATGCAGCCAAGAATCCTATCCAGCAAGCCTGTCATTCAAAATAGAAGGAGAGATAAAAACCTTTCCAAACAAACAGAAATTGAAAGAATTTGTCACCACGAAGCCAGCCCTACAAGAAATTCTGAGGGGGGTCCTCTGAAGGAAAGGTTGCAAGGAACAAAGATTCCAGAGACACCACCACAAACATGAACCCTACAAAGATACAAAGACTCTAAACCCACATATTTCAATAATAACACTGAATGTAAATGGGCTGAATGCTCCAATCAAAAGACATAGGGTAGCAGAATGGATTAAAAAACAAAATCCATCTATAGGCTGTCTACAAGAAACTCATTTTAGACGGGAAGATACCTTCAGATTAAAAGTAAGGGGATGGAGAAATATATATCATGCTACAGGAAATCAAAAGAAAGCCAGAGTATCGATACTTATATCAGACAAACTGGACTTTAAATTAAAGACAATCACAAGAGATGAAGAAGGGCACTACATAATCATTACAGGGTCCATCCATCAGGAAGAACGAACAATCATAAATGTCTACGCACTGAATATGGGAGCACCTAAATATCTAAAACAATTAATCACAAACAGAAACAAGCTTATAGATAAGAACGTGGTAATAGCAGGGGAATTTAATACTCCGCTTACAACAATGGATAGGTCAACCAGACAGAAAATCACTAAAGAAATAATAGACTTGAAAGACACATTGGATCAGATGGATCTGACGGATATATTTAGAACTTTACATCCTGAGGCCAGGGAATTTACTTTCTTCTCAAGTGCGCATGGCACATTCTCCAAGATAGATCACATACTGGGACATAAAGCAGCCCTCAATAAATATAAAGAATAGAGATCATACCATGCACACTGTCAGATCACAATGCTTTGAAACTTGAAATCAATTATAGGAAGAAGTCTGGAAAACCTCCAAAAACAGGGAGGTTAAAGAACACCCTACTAAAGAATGAATGGGCCAATCAGGCAATTAGAGATGAAATTAAAAATTATATGGAAACAAATGAAAATGAAAACACAACAATTCAAAATCTATGGGATGCGGCAAAGGCAGTCTAAGAGGAAAGTACATTGCTCTCCAGGCCTATTTCAAGAGATTAGAAAAAGCACAAGTCCAAAATCGAACAGCTCACCTAAAGGAACTAGAGGCAGAGCAAGAAGAATGCCCTAAACCCAGTAGGAGAAGAGAAATAGTAAAAATTAGAGCAGAAATAAACAACATAGAGACCAAAGAAACAGTTGAACAGATCAATGAAACCAAGAGTTGGTTTTTTGAAAAAGTAAACAAAATTGACAAAACTCTAGCCAGACTTATCCAAAAGAAAAGAGAGAGCACCCAAATAGACAAAATTATGAATGAAAATGGACTTATTACAACCAACCCTCAGAAATACAAGCAATTATCAGGGAATACTATGAAAAATTATATGCCAACAAATTGGACAACTTAGAAGAAATGGACAAATTCCTAAACACACACTCACTACCAAAATTCACACGGGAAGAAATACAAAACCTGAACAGACCCATAACGAGTGAAGAAATTGAATCAGTGATCAAAAATCTCCCAACAAATAAGAGCCCTGGACCTGATGGCTTCCCTGGGGAATTCTACCAGACATTGAAAACAGAACTAATCCCAATTCTTCTCAAGCTATTCCAAAAAATAGAAAGCGAAGGAAAACTCACAAAAATAAACTCAAAATGGATAAAGGACCTGAACGTGAGACAGGAAACTATCAACACCCTAGAGGAGAAAGCAGGAAACAACCTCCTTGACCTCCACCGCAGCAACTTCTTACTTGACACATCCCCAAAAGCAAGGAATCAAGAGCAAAAATAAACAGTTGGGACCTCATCAAGATTAAAAGCTTCTGCACAGCCAAGGAAACAACCCAGAAAATTAATAGGCAACCAACGGAATAGGAAAAGATAGTTGCAAATGACATATCAGATAAAGGGTTAACATCCAGAATATATAAGGAACTCACCAAACTACACGCCCGAAACACAAACAACCCAGTGAAGAAATGGGCAGAAGATATGAACAGACACTTCTCCAAAGTGGACATCCAGATGGCCAACAGACACATGAAACGATGCTCAGCATCGCTCCTCATCAGGGAAATACAAATCAAAACCACACTGAGATACCACCTCACGCCAGTCAGAGTGGCTAACATAAGCAAATCAGAGAACTCTAGATGCTGGCCAGGATGTGGAGAAACGGGCACCCTCCTACACTGTTGGTGGGAATGTAAACAGGCACAGCCCCTCTGGAAAACAGTGGGGAGGTTCCTCAGGAAACTAACAATAGAACTCCCCTATGACCCAGCAATAGCACTGCTAGGAATTTACCCAAGGGATACAGAAATGCTGATGCATAGGAGCACATGTACCCAATGTTCATAGCAGCACTCTCAACAATAGCTAAAACATGGAAAGAGCCTAAGTGTCCATCAACAGATGAATGGATCAAGAAGATGTGGTTCATCTATACCATGGAATATTACATGGCAATGAGAAACAATGAAATCTGGCCATGTGTAGCAACATGGATGGACCTTGAGGGTGTTATGCTGAGCGAAATAAGTCAAGCAGAGAAGGACAAATATCATATGTGTGCACGTATAGGAGGATTAGGAGGAACTTAACAGAGGACCAAGGGGGAGAAGAAGGGCGGAAATGGTGGGTGAAAGGGAGAGAGGCAAACCATGAGAGACTCTTGAATGTTGAGAAACAAACTGAGGACTGATGGGTGGGGGGAGATGGGCATGGAGGAGGGCACTTGTGGGGATGAGCACTGGGTGTTATATGGAAACCAACTTGACAATAAACTTTGTAAGAAAAAAAAAGAAAATAATCTCATTTACAGGATCAAAAAGGATAGAATACTCAGGATTAACTTAACTAAGAAAGTAAAAACGTGTACATTGAAACCCACACAGATTGCTGAAAGAAATTAAAGACACAAATAAATCGAAAGACATCTTGTGTTCTTGGATCAGAAGACTTAATGTTAAGATATCCATACTACCTAATCTACAGAGTCAGTTCAATTCCTATCAAAATCCCAATTATTCTTTTGCAGAAATTAAAAAAAAAAAATCCATCCTGAAGCCTCAAGTAGTCAAAACAATCCTGAACAAGAAAAAAAAATTGGGAAACTCCTAATTACAGATTGAAAAATATTACAAATCTATAATGGGGCACCTGGGTGGCTCACTCAGTTAAGCGTCCAATTCCAGCTCAGGTCATAATCTCACAGTTCACGAGTTCAGATCCCATGTCTGGCTTTGTTCTGACAGCTCAGAGCCTGGAGCTCACTTCATATTCTGTATCTCACTCTCTCTCTGTCCCTCCCCACACTCACTCACTCTCTCTCTCAAAAATAAATAAACATAAAAAAGCAAATCTATAATAATCAAACAGTATGGTTATGGTGTAAAAAGGTATAGAGAATTATGGAGTAGACTTTGGAACCCCAAAACAAACTCTTTTGTATATCTTAGTGAGGATAATCTGACCATTGGGTGCCAAGGCTACACAATGAGAAAAGGATGGCCTGGTAGTGGGAAAACTGGATAGCCATATGCAAAAGAATGAAGTTGGATGCTTACTGTGTATCATGTACAAAAATTAAGTCAAAATGGGTTAAAGACCTAAATGGAATACCTGAAACTATAGAAGTCCTAGAAGAAAACATAAGGACATTCTTCATGACATTGGGTTTGTCAATGACTTCCAAAATAAGACACCTAAAGTACAGACTGAAAAGCAGAAACAGACAGCTCTACAACAAAACTTTAACACTTCTTCATGGAAAAGGATACAATCAATAGGGTGAAAAGGAAACCTAATGGGTGGAAGAAAATATTGCAAACTACATAACTTATAAAGGGTTACTGTCCAAAATACACAAAGAACACCTACAAATCAACAAGCAAAAAATTCCCCAAATAACCAAATTAAAAAACAGGCATAGAACTTGAATAGAAAACTTTCCAAAGATGATATACCAATGGCCAAAAAGCATATTGAAAGAGGCTTAACATCACTAACCATCAGGATAATCAAAACCATAATGAGATATCACTTCACATCCATTAGGATAACCACTATGGATAACCACAGCATGGAGGTTCCTCAAAAAAAATTAAAAAAAAAAATTATCAAAAGATCCAGCAACCCCACTTCTAAATATATATCCAAAATATTTGAAAGCAGGAATTCAAAGGGATATTTGCACATCCATGTTCATTTCAGCATTATTCACAATAGCCAAGAAATGAAGTAACTTAAATGTCCATCAATAGATGAATGGATAAAGAAAATATAGTATATTCATATAATGTAATATTCAGTGTTAAAAAGAACTCCTATCATAGGCTACAACATGGATGAACCTTGAATACACTATCGTAAGTGAAACAAGACATTCACAAAAAGACAAATACTGCATTATTCCATTTTTATGAGGGATCTAAAGTAGTCAAACTCCTAGAAACAGAAAGTAGAAAGGTGGGAGCCAGGCACTGGGGGTATGGGACAAAGGAGAGCTGTTATTCAATAGGTACAGAGTTTCCGTTTAACAAGATGAAAAAGTTCTAACAAAAGTTTCAACAATGTGCATATAGTTACCACTGAACTGTGCACTTAAAAATGGTTAAGACGGTAAATTTAATGTTATGAGAATTTTACCACAATAAAAAGGAGTTATCTACAGCAAATTTTAATAAACCAAGTCTTTGTTTATCTCAAAAACAAAGATAATTAGCAACAGGTTAAGAAATTCTTAAATAGAGACTGGTTATAACGAAAAATTCTCAATACCTATAGTTAAAATGGACAAGTCTTAACAGTTTATCACAGCAAAGCAGAGAAGGGACTTCTCGCTTTATTCCACAAATCTCTCACTTCCAATACCTTTTTCTAGAAAAACTACAATCATGGTACCAAGATAAAGTTTTCAAATCTCTTTTAAGCTCCCGGTATCTCCATTAAGAACTAAAGATAATTTAAAGTGATTCCTTTTTTCATTTCCACCCAATTTTGTGTCCCCAAGATAATCACAGTGAACTAAGATGACTGTTACAACAAAAATGTATATAAATAGTTATTTAAATGGTGACAGCTAAAATTTTCCCTAAAGCATGAATGATTATACATCTTCTGAAGTGCATTTTTATCCTGAATTAAACAGAATATAAAACACAACTTTGTGATAAAGATGATTAGGGTATCAACTCTACAATGTCCTGATCATCATGGAGATTGAAGCCTAAATTGTTGCATTAACACTTGCCTGGAGTTTTATCAGTTTAGGGTTGAGGGTTTTTTTTCTTTAAGATGTAGCATGTTGGTGCATTTAGAGGACATTTAAGTGCTTCTTAATTAAGAAGAACATCAGGAAAAGCCAGGGAGAAGAGTGTAATGATAACAACATTACAGGAATTGCTTGGGGCGTTCATCTTGTTTCCCTTTTTGATGGGTGTGCAGGGATGGTTTGTTTGTTCATTTGTTTCGGTAACAATATTAATAATCTAATATCAAAAGAACCTGTTAGTCACAGTTCTGGTAGGTGGAAATGTTTCCTATTTTGCTAGCCTCCTTTCTCAAACGTGTGGCTTACAGTTCTGAACCTAAACTTTTATAAATTATGAAAAAACTGAAAGTATAATGTGAAAGTAATAGTCAGGCTTCTATGTAAATCTTCATCCCAGAAGCCTGACACACGGTCTGTGGTGTCAGCTGGAGCTAAAGGTTATCATTTCTACTAACTCCTTCACTCAGGCAAATGCTACTGAATTTCTAAATTACAGTTATTTTCACAGTGTCACTGCTGAGCCTTCCAACAGAGAATCATGTCATAAATAGTAATTTTGCATCGATGTTGATTGCCAAGCCAATTTAAAATAGGTAGAGTAGTTTGACAGGTAAATTTGAAGGATTCAGTGAAACTCATTCCTTCCCTCCCAAATAATCTTGAATGTGAATCCTATACCAAAGGAAAACTATTAAAAACAGTGTGCAATATATAATTGCCAAATAACAGACTTTATTCATGCATGGGACATTTATTTCCTGAGTGTCCACTTATGTGCCTGACACTATGATGATACTAGAACTGTAAATGTGAAAGACACAATTCTTATCCTCAGGGGTACAGTGCCCAGCAGAGGAGTTAGAAAAGAAACTGTCTGTTAAAAAAAAAAAAAGTGAGAAGCATCAGAGTGCTATGTGAAGAAAACTTTCCTCTTTCTGATGGGATCTGGAAATGCTTCCAAAGAGAGAATATTTTTAGCTGAATTTTGGGGGCCCATAGTTTACATAAGTACCCTTTCTCTTTTCCATCCAGTGGAAATGGTGAACAACTGCACTACCAGCCCAGTTACAAAGATTATCTCATTTAACCCCATGAAGTAAGTACTATTCTGTTCCTCTGACAAATGGAGACACTGAGACTTGGAGGAGTAAAGTAATTTGCCCAAAGCCACAAAGTTAATAAAAGATAGAGCTCAGATGGGAGTCAAGAGGCTAATCATCTCAGATTCTTTTCTCACTATCTGGTTAGTAAGCAGGGAAGGGCAAGATAGGCAGGTGAAGTAGCTTGTACAGAATTCTGGTTGCCTGAAACTTTGGCTGCATCTAGCAGAGTGCTGACTTTGAAGCCAGCCAAAACACGGCCTGGTAATGAGGGGCATAAATGCCAGGGCTTTAGATGTCACAGATTCTGCCAAATGGCTGGACCTGCATTTTCCTAACTTCTATGCATCACCTCTCAAAACTACAGGATGGAGCCAATGACCTCCCTCTGCAGGACGGTACCAACCATTAGAAGCAGAAGGACTAATCTTGATGTTTGGTAGAAAGAATGGGCACAGGCAGATCTAGAGGCCCCAGTTCTAAGGCACATCACATTCTCCCTTCTCATCCCTGACCCTAATATAGGCTATCCTATTCCCACAATTTAGACCTCACCATGTGACCCCACTTCTGGAAACAAATCCTAATGTATGCTCTGTTCCGCTGACTGGACTCAGAAAACTATACATGACTCTATGACTCCATGCCCCCCCTGCACAGGGAGCCACTCCACCCATGTGCCAGCCTAGTTCACACCCTAGATCTGCCAGGTTGCTCTATGCATCAAAATGAACTGTTTCACACCCACCTCATTTAATTCAGAATCATTTAACTTAAGCAAAAGTAATCCACTTTTAATTGTGATATAGATAGAAAATACAATATTGGAAAGAGAACATGATGAGTTTGAAACATTATGTCTGTTGTACAGTGACACCTAAATAATTAGTAGTGAAATACAAACATGTTTCTTTAATGTAATAATCAAAGAACCAAACAATCCACTTATATGAAGTTTAAGAACAGATAATGCTAACTGATGACAATAGAAGTCAGAAAAATAGTTATCTCTTGGGAGGAAGTTTTATTAATTATAAAGGGGCAAGAAGGAGCTTTGGGGTAATTAAAATATTTGTTTATCGGGGCGTCTGGGTGGCTTAGTTGGTTAAGCGTCCGACTTTCGCTTAGGTCATGATCTCGCGGTTCGTGGGTTCGAGCCCCACATCGGGCTCTGTGCTGACTGTCAGCTCAGAGCCTGGAGCCTATTTCAGTGTCTGTGTCTCCCTCTCTCTCTGACCCTCCCCTGCTCACGCTGTTTCTCTCTCTCTCTCTCCTAGAAATAAATAAAAGTATTAAAAAAATTTTTTAAAAATAAAATATTTTTTTATCTCATCCTGATATTGTTGGTGGTTATACTTAAAATGTGAGCATTTTGCTACATGTCAGTTATACCTCAATTTAAAATGCAAAAATAAGAGGACAGCAAAGTTTGAGAACTGATTCCTCTAATCTGTCTATGCTTTTCAAATATGTTTATCCTAACCCCTCAAGAGAAATGAATGTACTGAGATGGTTTTTTCTTCTATAAAAGCAGATATTCCCACTTCCAGTCATCAAGTCCTACTAATTTTATTTGTGAATAACAGAGTACTTAGTTAGGGTCACAGAAACACAAAATTTTCAAAATATTTTCTCCTGTTAACTAAAAAAGGAAGCACACTGAGTAAGAAATGGCAACTGACAAGCACAAATTAAATTCACCTACATTTTTGTAATTGAAATTTTGATTGCATTAACTTGGCTATATTAAAGCATTTCATTTTTTGCTTGGCTGTCTGTAGCTATGCACTGGTTAGTAAGAGAATGTTGTTGAAATAGGACACTGTTACTGCTTCTTTGTGTTTTTTTTTTCTTCATTTTGTTTTTGTCCTCTACTTCGGACTTTAAAATTGTTCATTCTTTATACTGAAAAACAAATGTTGCATTCCAAATTCCAGAGTACAACTATTTTGATAATTTCTGCCAGTCAGTAACAATATGACACAACTACCATATGGTATTGCTCTTTGAGGCTTAAGATCAATGAATTAAATTTCTTTGTGGGTATCTTTCAGAAATGACTTTGGGGTGAAATCATGTTAAGCTAAAGTAAGAAGAAACAATGCATTATTTAATAGTGTCTGAACTGGATTCTGATTGCTTGCACAAACAACTCATCAATCTTACTGTCTTCTAGGGATACAAAGGGTATAATTCCCTATCACCTGACACACACACACAAATATTTAAAAAGCCTTCCAAAAATATTTAAAAAGCCTTCCATAAATTTTTGGTTTTCAAGTATATGAAACAACTGAAAATTGAAATGGATTTTCACTTATTCTCAAAATTGAATCTTGTCACAAGATGACAAGTTATATTTATAATATAACAAGCTATTGGCTGGGCTTGGTGAAAATTGTTTCAGCAATCACAAGATTTAATTTTTAAATGCTTTATTCTCTCTCTTGCCATCTTTCTCAGAAAACTAAAATAAGATTTGGTCCTAAACTGGAAATTTGGTATTGCATGTTAAGTTAGTAAATAAATATAATCATAGAAATTCTATTTTAGCATGTTTTATAAATTTGGGGTATGAATAACTTGTCACAGACATTAAGGAATAAATCTAGTTAGCATTAGAATAGAGTGTCATCTTTGACATAAATGCCTTCACAAATCTGCCCCTTTATAAGATCATTTTGACTTTGTAAATATCCAACATTTATGATCCTCTATTCCAATGAAGCATTTATTAGACTATGATAATTATTTGTTAATGTGCTTCCATAATCAGATTATTGGCTTCTCCAAGAAAGGGATAACTCATTTATATATTCATATCCCTAAGGCCTACTGGTCTGGTATATAAAGGATTCCCAACACAAATGTGATGGAATAACTGAATTAATTAATCTTACCTCCTCTATTTTTCTACAGCAATACCAGATTCTCTCCAAATAAACTGTCACTTCATTCTTCATTTTTCCCACAATGTCTCTAACTTTGGCTTCCTCTTGCAAGTGTATTCCATAATATTCTTCGGCTCTAGAATCTACTTTCAATTAAAATTTTTTTAATGTTTTATTTATTTCTAGGAAAGAGAGAGAGAGACAGCGTGAGCAGGGAAGGGTCAGAGAGAGAAGAAGTCACAGACTCTGAAACAGGTTCCAGGCTCTGAGCTGGCAGTCAGCACAGAGCCTGACGCAGGGCTGGAACCCATGAACCGCAAGATCATGACCCAAGCGAAAGTCGGACGCTTAACCAACTAAGCCACCCAGGCGCCTCTAGAATCTACTTTCAATTGATTCTGCTTTTAATTCCATACTAGTTAAACTCTTTCATCTTACTAACCCATATTTTATCCCTCCAAAGTGGCCTTGAAATCAAAACCATTCAATCAGAGTTATTTCTACAAAATATTGAATCTGAAAGCCCTGGGTCATACCTTACTTTTACTCAGTTCTGCTTTCTTTAGTTGATTTATAATTCAAAACTTCTGTCAAAGAATTAGTCTCATTGGAGAGATTTGAAATAGAAACATGAATATTTGTATATTTATCTATAGTCTATACCAACTCATTCTAGAATGTTTCAAAGAAACTGAGAAATAATTAAGTTATTCTCCTTTATAGCTTCATGGTACTCCATTATATACCATAATTTGTGCAACTAATTCATCTGTGAACACATGGAGTGGAAACCATAGGAACATGACATCATCCTAGAAAAGTAAAGAGAATGAAAGTGGAATTCTTGATGGCACCACATTTAAAGCTGGAGAAAGGAAGGAGAGCAGAGATTAAAAATTAACCTGGCTCCATGCTGAGTCATAAATAAAATAAAACCAAAAATAGTCTAAAAATTAGAACAAAAAGGGAAAAAAAGAGAGACTAATCCAGAAATCTAAAAATGTCTATATATTTCACTGATAATAAAAAGAAGGTGGGAAAGATGGAAGAATTAGAGGGTGTGATTGTAAAATGAGTTCTTAGAGTCTCAGATTTGTCAGGAAAAGCAGTGCTAGTTGATAATAAAATCCAGAGCATGGGCTAAGGAGTCAATTGCTGAAATGGATTTGAAGTGAAAACCATTAAGATAGCTGAGGTCAAAGCTGTGAAGTTAGGTTTGGAAACTTCATCCATATGAATGTTGAAATCACCCAGGCAGACATAGGCATAGAAAGGGTCAGGTGACCAAGCCAATCTGATTGAGATAGGAAATTACAAGAGATTCTTCTCCAGCTCCACATCCAGGGGATGCTGACCATTAAACCCCTTCCTATTTGACATCTGCCCAGTCTCATCAATGAACTCTGTGAATTCGAATCTCAGACCCACAGACACGCTCTCATCTGCTGCCCTCGAACAGAAACCCCAGTTTCTCTCCCTCCATCAGAACTTTTTCAGTTATATTTCAGTATTTCAAGTCTATAGAGGGTATACTGGACCACATAAATGATATGGCTGGCTTTTTCAGTAACTCCTTTGGCAGATATAGTGATTCCTCTCTCAGTTCACCCTTTGAGAAAGAACTGAGTGCCTAGCTGAAAGGAGTGTCTCTGGTTAACAACCTTGAGCTGTCATCTCTTGCATGGTTGACCTCAGCTTCTGAGCCATGACCATGTTCTTCCTCAGGCAGCCCCCAGCCAATGACTAAGTGAAGGAGAATTCCTACTCTTCCCAGGTCTGCCCACAGTCTGGGACTGAGCAAAGTGTTGGTACAAGAACTTAGGCATTTCTGTGCAATGGAATACTTCTCTAGTGAACAGTTTTTACTCTGGAGCTTCCCATAGGCTGTCAGGGACTAGGTCAGGTCTGCGCTCTGGTCCAATAGCTCTCCTGGACCAATCTCGCCTCTTCTCTTTCCCTTTCACTAATGACACTCCTCAACAAACCTTTTTTACTCTGAACTGTCTCAGCAAAGCTTGAGGCTGGAGCTCCAACAATGTGACTGGGTTCTGATTCCTCTCTTTCCATCTCATGGCTCCAAAGTCCTCCAAAGTATTGATGTCTTGCATAGAATCTATGTGGGAACAAGATGCGGCTTTTCTTCACGTATTCTGTTGTTTGAGTCTAGCAGAAAAGAGTACCTCCTCCTGGAACCTCATAAGAAGCCTCATTGTTTGGATCCATTTTCACCCCTAAACCATGACTAGGGGGATAGCATTATGCCAATAAGGGCCCACCCCAGGAACGATTGGTGAGATCAACACTACCCAAACCACATAGGCTGAGAACAAGAATTCTGCAAACAAAAATCAGGGCTATTCAAACTAGCTGCTTCTGCAATCTGTGTTACCTAGGACCCTGACAACCAATGACATTAACATTTCCTCCAGACTGTGATTCTGCCCCTACAGCCTCATACACAAGACTAAGAACTTTGCTTCCACAAGGAAAGATCTCTTTTGCTGAATGCCTCCCTGCCCCAGGAACCCATACCACATTCCTCTTCATGGAGTTTTGCCACACGCCTGAGAAACTTTTCTGCTATGTCACTATCAACCTCCTGTGGCCAACACATTTGTCTCAATCCCTTAAAAAATTTTTAGGAATAAATCAGTATAAACTTTGTGCCTCTATTTGGCCTGCTCTGAGGCAGAAAATCAGTGTTCCTCACACAACTGCATTGAGTCTCCACCACAACCTCTCCCACAACCTCTTCCCTCCTGCTCTTGTAATTTGGGAATAAGTTGCCTTATTTATCAATATATTGATCCAGTATACTTCCCTGATAGTAAAAGCAATCAACTTAAATATATAAACATTCATTTCAACTAGTTTGAATTGAGCTTTAGGGCTTCTACCTTTTAAAAGAAATGCTGAATCTTGACCAAAAATGCAGATTTTTTTTTAGACTTTGAAGCATTTTCCTCACACATGTAGAAACGCCTGATTTTATTGTTTCAGTAATAATCCAAGTTCTACAAGTGAACTTAGGTCCAAGAGAAAAATTTACACCTTCAGAAACTAATCAAACTACAAAATGTAATTGTATGACTTAATATGGCCTAAGTTATCAGTCCTATTGTCAGAATATATTAATGGTATATTAGTAACTCCAATCCATTTCATAACTAACAAATATTTTTATGAATAATGAAAAAGAAACCAAGCTCAACTTGAAATGAACACACCTCTCAATGTTGCCTTCCTCTAGGGACTTGGTGTAGGAAGGAAAAAAGAGAGTGAGAAACAAAACATGAAATTGAGCACTGGTTTTTATTTACCACCTTATTTTTTAATGAAATTTGTTGAAGGATAAAAGATACAATACCTTCAGAATGTTTTTACATTAAGTTGACAGCCTTCTCTCTATTGCCTTTCTCCATTGTGTTTGTTTGTTGACCCATTTGTTGGCCTGTTAGTTAAGCCTTAAGCAGGTAATGGTTGTATTTGCATTATATACCCTTCAGCTGAAGAAAGGTGGTACATCATGAGATGTGAAAAATATATACTTTCAACATGCATTGTTTCTTACAGTGACTTTATTGTTTGACTTTTGATTTTGAAATCAATTTATGGCCTATTACTTTAAAACAGATTTTCAAAATACAAAGGCAGATTATTTCCATTTAAATAAAGGCAGCAAATACAAAGAAGTATTAAAAGGTAATATTTTATGATTGTGACTAAATGAAGTTTTAAACAAGACTCACATAATTCTTAAACGCTAGATGACTACCCTATGTATCCTCTTTGTTTATATCTTACTCTCTCATACAACATCTCTCCCAATAGGGTACATTTATCACTAAATAGCTGTTCTGCAGTTTCAAACTCCTTAGCCATTTCTGCTATTGTTTTGTGAAATCACCCTTTGCTCCAAGGGAGCCATGCATTTGTTATGGGGACTGAAACAGTCTGCAATTGGCAAATGATGGCAGATCCCATCTGCTGCTGACATTTCCAAACTCTGTCATCAGCATTACTTCAGCCCCTCTGGACTGCATGCATTTCTAATTCCCTCTCTTTGTGCCTCATCCTACCTCCCCATTTTCCCAAAAGATTGCTTTCTTCTAATAACGGTCTAAGAATTATCATTTGTAATTCTCTCATGACCTGTGCAGCAATAAAGAACATTTATAATTTATGAACTGAAACATCTCCAAAGATTGAAATGGACCCAGGGTATATTCCACACCTCACATCTGTACAGTGGGTTAGAAAGTCCATCCCCTCCTGTTCCTCCTGTTGGTGCATGAGGCAGCCAGTCCTGCCACTCTGCCAAGACACACTGACTTTGCTGAACATATGACAGTTTACTGCCAAGGCAGGAAAATCCAGTAAAGGTTTCAGAACACCTGAGCATCCACGTGGGATTTTGGAGCAGGAAGGTTATTTGTTATACGACCTCACCTGTCTTAATTGACAGTCCAGAAAATTGAGTTGTGTCTCCACAAACTGATTCATAATCTACCCCACATCTTTTGGTACAGTCAGATAAAGTCGTCAGCGCATAGTAATTCATAAGTGGCTGTCTCAAATACTTAGAAGGAGGCTAGATAAAGCAGCTTACGTCCAAGGATCTCATGGAACTGCTTGGAGGATCTGAAATATATCCTAACATTAGCATTCAAGTCAAAAGTTACCTCTTCACTTACAGGAGAACATAAAATACACTGGGGAAATTTTTAGCCTCATTTTACAGCCATGATTCATAGGCTTAATGATAGAGAATTGATCATACCAAAAACCACAAATGTAAAATCCTCTCACCATACTATTCTTAGGCGATCTCTAAGTGCAAATAAAAAAAATAATTGTGACAAGTAAGATTCTTTTATTTGTCAATTCCAGTTCTTAAAATTCAATGAAGTTAAAAAGAAAATTGTGAGAGGCTGGGAGTTTGGGAATTCTTAATAATACACCCACTGGTCAAAAGCCAAATAGTTTTATAATCCATTCTGAGATTCTTCCATCAATATTGTACCTATTAATTATCTGGTATATGAAGGCAACAATGACCAGAGCGTTCTACCAGATTTCCAAGAACTTAAAACTAACAGAAATTAGGTTGTAATAATGCTAGTAAAATATACACACAATTGAAAGGAAATGAGCTTCAAGACTCTCAGCTCCTCTGAGAGTAATACAATCATCGTGTAAATGAATACAAACACCTAACACCCAATCCAAATGGACTGGATGAAATCTCAGAGTGAAAAATCCAGAACGTGATTATAAGTTGGTAAACAGTAATGCCCATGTGATTGTAATTTATCTAGAGGAAGACCATAAGAACAAAATCACAGTGGAGAGCTTGGAACATATGAATGGGAACTGGAAGAAATGAGAACTTGGCAGTGTTTATCCAGTACTACCCTGAGAGAAGAAACACTGAATCGAGGAAAAAACAACGTACTCCTAGAGAGATAAAATAGCATAACTCTTAAAAACATTGGATTTAGACTCTGATTGCCTGGTTTGAATCCAACCTCTGAAACTCACCTGCCCTCCCGGAAGAGAGTTCATTCCTTAAATTCTGGTTCCTCCATTTTTTTCCATCTTCTTAGCAGGGAGGACACCTCCTAAGAGGTTACCTTCTGGGGCTGCTGGGAGGATTTATGAATTAATATAAACAAAGCAGGGAGGCAAGATAGCACAGAAATAGGAAGCTCCGTGCATTTCACTTGCACCCATCTCTCAAACAGAGAAGGCCTGAAGCCATAGGACACTGAGCCACAGGAGTTTGGGAGGAGAAAGAGACAGAGCACACTGGGAAGGCAACCTCATAAGTGCGTGAGTGCAAACTGGGGAAGATAAAAGCAGGCCGAGGCGGAGACATGGAGTGGGGGAGGGAGCCCGACTCACAGGCAGTCATGGGGAGTCTAGGGGAAAAGAAAGAGCAGCTGAAACTGCTCAAAGAACTGTCCCTGGAGAAGAGAAAAACCTTGGCTTGGAATGAGAGTGTTTTTAGTTCTACCTGGGGTGCTGACTTTGAACTAGGTGCCCGAAGGCACCAGGAAAAACTGCTCTGCTGCAATCTCGGCACCATCCCCAGAGGCACAGATGCTGCAGGCCTGAGGCTGCCTGCATTTAGGGCAGCGCTGAGGCAGCAGATCTGAGGCTGCGCCACTCCCCCTACCCCCAGCAGCAGGGAAGCATTGACCTGTGGGACTGGTTTCAGGCAGTATCAATAACTGTGGACTGGAACCTGGAAATGAGGCGGGGTGTGGGGCACTGAACACAGCCCACCTTGGCTACACACGGAGCACAGGGAGATCGGACCCAAAGGAATGATTTGCAATGCTTGGTTGAAGAAGGGAATGGGACGATGCCATTTTTCTCCCCACAACCACCAAGGCAGGGCCTAAGGGAAAGACCTGCCTACACCAAACCATGCCCATCCCCGCTGGAGAGGAGCTTTTTTTCTCCTGAGCTCGGGGCAAGACCAACATGGATGCACTGTCATGATTAATTCTAGATAATTATTTCTATTCAGATATATTCTCCCTTTTCTCATTTGTAGCCCTCCATTCTGCTGGTCACCACACTCTGGTCACTGGTTTGCTTAAATAGTCACATTTAATCCATTCTCTAGATGTACATTCTACACCTCCGACACTACCTTTTGATCCCTCTCTGGAGTAATCAGACTATATAGTTTCTCTGAATAGCATCTTCATTTCTTTCTCATCACCTCTAAACATATTCTACAATTTCTCCCTCTGAATCAAGCCTCTTAGTCTCTCTGCCTGGTCATTTCATTTCTAATTTTGCTCCTCCCCATCCTGTCATTTCTCTCTTTGTATACGCTCTTCCACCAGCACTGCATACACCCAGCTTTGTATTTGTAGCTGGAAATTCTGATTCTATGCGTTAGACTGTCTTTTGTCTTTTGAATTTTTTCTTTTTTATACATTTTTATTTTTATTATTTGTCTTCCTTCCTTCCTCTTTCTTTCCTTTTCTTTTTTTCTTTTTTTTGTATGTGTCCCTTCATTTTTTCTTTTTCTTTTTCCCTTTCGGTTTCCATGTTTGTTGGATTTGTCTGCACATTTGTGTACCTTTGTTCCCCGTGGGGTTGTCTGTCTGTTTTCTTTTCCAGTGCTACCTCAAGAAACACGCCAAATTACACACAGTGGAGAGTCCCAAATACCACTACGAGTAGGGAAATAAAATAACCAAAGTCTCAACAAGAGAAACCAAGATACATCATTCCAAGAACACTTCCTGAACGGATAGGCCCTGGACAGTCAAAGATCCCTCTTTAATACAGCAGCACCTACAGGGGCAGAGTGTATAACAAGCTTTTAAAGTTAACAAGAGATAGAAAGCTAACCAAAACGACAAAATGGAAGAACTCTCCACCAAAGAAATTCCAGAAAGAAATGACAGCTAAAGAACTGCTCAAAACAGACAAAAGCAACATAACTAAAAAAGAATTTAGAACGATAGTCATAAAATTAATCACTGGGCTTGAAAAAGGCATGGAAGACATCAGAGAAATTATTGCTACAAAGAATATGGAGCTTAAAAATAGTTGTGATGAACTAAAAAATGCTATAAATGAGATACACAATGAAATGGAGGCGTCCAATGCACGGATTGAAGAGGTAGAGAGGGGAATAAGTGAATTAGAAGACACAATTATAGAAAAAGAGGAAGCCGAGAAAAGAAAAACTGACCCAGGAACACAAAAGGAGAGTTCTAGAGCTCAGCGATACAATCAAATGGAAAAATATCTGCATCATAGGAATTCCAGAAGAGGAAGAGAGAGGGAAAGGTGCTGAAGGAGTTCTGGAACAAATTATAGCAGAGAACTTCCCAATCTGGGGATAGGAAACAGACTGAAATCCAAGAGACACAGAGACCTCCCCTCAGATGTAACTTGAATTGATCTACTGCATGACATATCATAGTGAAACTGGCAAAATATAAAGACAAAGAGAGAATTCTGAAAGCAGCTAGGGATAAAAAGGCTTTAATATACAAAGGGACACCTATCAGAGTGCTGACAGACCTATCTACTAAAACTTGGCAGGCCAGAAAGGAATGGCAGGAAATCTTCAATGTGATGAACAGAAAAAATATGCAGCCAAGAATCCTCTATCGAAGAAGCCTGTCATTCAGAATAGAAGGAGAAGATAAAAGTCTTTCCAAATAAACAAAAGTTGAAAGAATTTGTTACCACTAAACCAGCCCTACAAGAAATCCTGAGGGGGACTCTCTGAGAGAAATGTTGCAAGGAACTCAAGACACCAGAGACACCACCAAAAGCATGAACCCCACGAAGGACACGAGGACTCTAAACCCATATTTTTGAATAATAACACTGAATGTAAATGTGCTGAATGTTCCAATCCAAAGACATAGGGTAGCAGAATGGATAAAAAAACAAAATTTATCTATTTGCTGTCTACAAGAAACTTATTTTAGACTGGAGGACACCTTCATATTGGAAGTAAGGGAATGGAGAAATATCTATTTCTACTGGAAGTCAAAAGAAAGCTGAGGTAGCTATACTTATATCCAACAAACTGGAATTTAAAGTAAAGGCAGTAACAAGGGATGAAGAAGAGCATTATATAATAATTAAAGGCTCTATCCATCATGAAGAGCTAACAATTATAAATGTCTATGCACCTAATATGGGAGGACCCAAATATATAAAACAGTTAATCACAAACAGAAACAATCTTCTGGACAAGAATGTGCTAATAGCAGGGGACTTTAATACTCTACTTACAGCAATAGATAGATCAACTAGACAGAATATCACTAAAGAAACAACGGACTTGAATGACACATTGGACTAGAATGATCTGACAGATATATTTAGAACTCTACATCCTGAGGCCATGCAACCCACTTTCTTCTCAAGTGCCCATGGCACATTCTCCAAGATAGATTACATACTGGGACATAAAGTAGCCCTCAATAAATATAAAAGAATTGAGCTCATACCATGCACACTTTCAGATCACAATGCTATGAAACTTGAAATCAATCATAGGAAGAAGTCTGGAAAACCCCCAGAAACATGGAGGTTAAAGAACACCCTACTAAAGAACGAATGGGCCAATCAGGCAATTAGAGAAGAAATTTAAAAATATATGGAAACAAATGAAAATGATAATACAATAATCCAAACCCTATGAAATGCGGCAAAGGCAGTCCTAAGAGGAAAGTACACTGCACTCCAGGCCTATTTCAAGAAATTAAAAAAAGCGCAAGTACAAAATCTAACAGTGCACCTAAAGGAACTAGAGGGAGAGCAACAGGAGCACCCCAAACCCAGTAGGAGAAGAGAAATAATAAAGATCAGGGAAGAAATAAACAATATAGAAATGAAAAAGACAGTTAAACAGATCAATGAAATCGAGAGGTGGTTTTTCGAAAAAATAAACAAAATTGACAAACCTGGAACCAGGCTTCTCAAAAAGAAAAGAAAGAGCACCCAAATAGACAAAATCATGAATCAAAATGAACTTATTACAACCAACCCCTCAGAAATACAGCAATCATCAGGGAATACTATGAAAAATTATATGCCAACAAACTAGACAACTTAGAAGAAATTGAAAAATTCCTAAAAACAGACACACTACCAAAATTCACATGGGAAGAGATAGAAAATCTGAACATACCCATAAGTAGTGAAGAATCAGTTATCAAAAACTTCCCTACAAATAAGAGCCCTCAGCCAGATGGCTTCCTTGATTAATTCTACCAGACATTTAAAACAGAATTAATACCCATTCTTCTCAAGCTATTCGAAAAAATAGAAATCGAAGGAAAACTTCCAGACTCATTTCATGAAGCCAGCATCACTTTGATTCCCTAGTCAGACAGAGACCCAGCAAAAAAAGAGAACTACAGGCCAATATCCTTGATGAATATGGATGCAAAAATCCTCAACAAGATACTTGCAAATCGAATGCAATAGCACATAAAAAGGATTATCCACCATGATCAAGTGGCATTCATTTTTGGGTTACAGGGCTGGTTCAGTATTCACAAATCCATCAATGTGATACATGACATTAACAAAGAAAAGATAAAAACCATATGATCCTGTTAATAGATGCGGAAAAAGCATTTGAAAAGATATAGCATCCCTTCTTAATAAAGACCCTCGAGAAAGTCGAGACAGAAGGAACTTACCTAAATATCATAAAACCCATCTATGAGAAGCCCTCAGCTGACATCATCCTCAATGGGGTAAAACTGAGAGCTTTCCCCTGAGATCAGGAACACGACAGGGATGTCCACTCTCTCCACTGTTGTTTAATATAGTGCTGGAAGTCCTAGCATCAGCCATCAGACAACAAAAGGAAATAAAAGGCATCAGAATGGGCAAAGAAGAAGTCAACTTTCACTTTTTGCAGACGACATGAAACTCTACATAGAATACCCAACAGACCCCACCAGAAGCCTACTAGAACTGATCCATGAGTTTAGCAAAGTTGCATGGTACAAAATCAACATACAGAAATAGGTTGCATTTTTATACACCAATACTGAAGCAAGAGAAAGAAAAATAAAAAAATCTGATCACATTCACAATTGCACAAAAACAATAAAATACCTAGGAATAAACCTAACCAAAGATATAGGAGATCTATATGATGAAAACTATAGAAAACTTATGAAGGAAATTGAAGAAGACACAAAGAAATGGAAAAACATTCCATGCTCATAGGTCAGAAGAATAAATCTTGTTAAAATGTCATTACTACCCAAAGCAATCTACACAGTCAGGGCAATCTCAATCAAAATTGCACCAGCATTCTTCTCAAAACTAGAACAAACAATCCTAAAATTTGTATGGAACTACAAAAGATCCCGAATAGCCAAAGTAATACTGAAGAATAAAACAAAAACGGGAGGCATCACCATCCCAGACTTTAGCCTCTACTACAAAGCTGTCATCATCAAGACAGTATGGTATTGGCACAAAAACAGACACATAGACCAATGGAATAGAATAGAGAACTCAGAATTGGACCCATAAATGTATGGCCAACTAGTCTTTGACAAAGCGGGAAAGAGTATCCAATGGAAAAAAAGACAGCCTCTTTAACAGATGTTACTTGGGGAACTGGACAACAACATACAGAAAAATGAAACCAGATCATTTTCTCACACCATACACAAAAATAAACTCAAAATGGATAAAAGACCTGAAAGTGTGAAGCAAACCATCAAAACCATAGAAGAGAAAGCAGGAAAAAACCTCCTTGACCTCAACCACAGCAATTTCTTACTTGACACATCCCCAAAGGCAAGGGAATCAAGAGCATAAATGAACTATTGGGACCTCATCAAGATGAAAAGCTTCTGCACAGCAAAGGAAACAATCAATAAAACTAATGGGTAACTGACAGAATGGGAAAAGATAGTCGCAAATGACATATCAGGTAAAGTGCTAGTATCCAAAATCTATAAGGAACTCACCAAACTCCACACCCGAAAAACAAATAATCCAGTGAAGAAATGGGCAAAAGATATGAACAGACACTTCTCCAAAGAGGACATCCAGATGGCCAAGAGACACATGAAACGATGCTCAGCATCGCTCCTCATCAGGGAAATATAAATCAAAACCACACTGAGATACACCCCATGCCGGTCAGAGTGTCTAAAATGAACAAATCAGGAGACTCTCGATGCTGATGAGGATGTAGAGAAACAGGCACCTTCCTACACTGTTGGTGGGAATGTAAACTGGTGCAGCCTCTCTGGAAAAGTGTGGAGGTTCCTGAAAAAATTAACAATAGAACTCCTCTATGACACAGCAGTAGCACTACTAGGAACTTACCCAAAGTATACAGGAGTGCTGATGCATAGGGGCACTCCAATATGTACTCCAACATATGTACCCCAATGTTGAGAGTAGCACTCTCAACAATAGCCAAAACATGGATAGAGCCTAAGTGTCCATCACCTGACGAATGGATCAAGAAGATGTGGTTTATCTATAGAATGGAATACTACATGGCAATGAGAAAGAATGAAATCTGGCCATTTGTAGCAACATGGATGGAACTTGAGGGTGTTATGCTGAGCAAAATAAGTCAGGCAGAGAAGGACAGATACCATATGTTCGCACATATATGTGGATTAGGAGGAAGCTAATGGAGGATCATAAGGTAGAAGAAGGGGAAAAATAGTGAGGGAGAGGGTGGGAGGCATACCATGAGAGACTCTTGAATGCTCAGAACAAACTGAGGGCTGATGGGGGTGAGGGAGAGGGGAAGGGGAGTAATGGACATGGAGGAGGACACTTGTGGGGATGAGCACTGGGTGTTATATGTAAACCAACTTGACAATAAACTATTTAAGGGAAAAAAAACAAAAACAAAAATAAATAAATAAAGCATTTATACTATTGTGCCTAACAACATGATTAATAAATATTACCATATATTGTTATAACTCCACGGAGGATCAGGGATGATTCAATAGGCCCTACCATCCACTGGTTGACATCTTTAAGATTACCCATCTCCTTTTACTTAAATTCCAGACTTACCAAACAGCCTTTAAATGATTAATTCAGTCTCCCAGGCACCCTAATTCAACAAAGTGGGTGCCCTAGATGAGGTTATGAATATTCCTTCTCATCTTCTGTTACTCCATTGTGATCTGACAAACTGGCAGTCTGCTTTGTGTATTTTAGTCTCTTATGGAATGGTTAGAATAAGAGGTCAGCCTCTCTCAGTCTGCTCTACTCTAGGACTCTGACAAAATTCATCAACATAATGCCGCCAGGCAGTGACTCTTAGTTATAATTTTACATCTTCACACTTTCACACCTTCTCTTGAAGACATCCCCTTCACACCATCTCCTGATAAACATCCCCTTTCCTTCCCACAATGCCAATTAAAATATCTGCATTCTGGAATGAATAGAACATTGTTTATCCATTATTGTGAGTTTATTTAATTGTAATTTAAGTCTGATAAGCTTGATCCCTAAGGTTTAGCTTAATTTAAATCCAAATGGATGTTCTACACCTTTTCCTTAAAAACAAGATACAACTGATCCACCACATTTAAAACAGGCATTCAGAGCTGATTTTTTTTTTACCAATTAATGTAAAACTTTAAAACCCTGATTTAATCTGATTAAGCAAACTGGAGTTGACAAATGCAGATGCTGTGGTAAAATCTTTAATTTGAAAGACAATGTATTCTTAAAGAAGCTATCTTCAACAATTCCTTTTGCTTTTCTATATTTAAGTATTTTCACAAAGGTATTCCTTAGACGGTCCAGCAAATATAAGTAAAATGACATTTCCTTTATCAAAAGAATCAATCTTTCTAAAATGTATTACACATTCATCCCCAGCTGAGGTAAAGAAAAGAAATTCTGCTGAACATAATTTAATTTTTCTTGATGGATCAAGGATTGTCATCATGAACATTAATTATTGTGCTCTGCTGTGCACTCTGGGATCATGATATATGGAATAGATTATTCCTCCTTTGAATTTTTCACGACAGTGGAGCAGTTTTATTTTTTTCTTTCTCTTTCCAACTTTTTGTCTGCTATTTACTGTCTTTTTTTAAACTCTTCTATTTATGTTTAATTGTATTTTGAGCTTATGTAAGGAAAAGAACATAGTTTGGAGCCAAAATATAAGCCTTTTTATCCCCCTCAGCTTACTTCTGAACCAAACTAATCAGGAAAAGTATAGATAAATGAATAATCAAATATCAGTTTTACTATTGATATCACTGAAATCCATGGATGTGACCCAGTTCTGAAAACTATGGGATTCTTGAAACTAAACCCCACAATATGACAGACTTACCCCCAACACCAGGCTATATTGCAGGTACTGGCCCAGTAAAAGGTATAGCACAGAGAAGCAACTTGAAAGCAGCTTGTTCCCAAAAGGAAAAGAAAGAAAGGAGCTAAAATCTTGCTCCTGAGTTTCCTCCTGCTGGAGGAAATGAGGAATGTGGAGAGGCCAAATATGTAACACCATTGGATAGACTCATATATAGATCAATTAACAATGAGAAGGAAAATTCCATCCCAAAGAAACCAAACATAAAGACTGAAATCTCAACTCCACCACAACTGTGTGAACATGATGTTGGGCAAATTACCAAACTTCACTAACACCCAATTTATCTGTCTTTAAATGAATACAAATAAATGAAAAGAATACTGTGCCTAATTCACTGAGTTATTGCAAACATTAAATTAAATAATAAATGCAAAGTAAAGGCTGTCCATAATTACAGCTACCTTCACTACCACTTCTCTTCCTCCCCCACCTCTTGTCTGTTCCTTGGCTTCACCACCAAGGAGATATGGCATAGGTAATATTTGCAAATTAGTGAAAGTGTACCTTTCTATAAGTTACTTACCAGTTACTCAGTAATCTTAGTTTGGCTTTTCTTAGCTGTTTTCATCATGTCTTGAGCTTAGAGGCTTTTTGTCTGTACATTATTTGGAGGTTTATCAGGTTTACTGTTACTGAGCAGCAGTAGCAAAATTCCTCAGACGTTACTCTTTATATATAACAGCAAATATTAAGTGCCTGAGTTCACAAAGTATAAAACATGATCCCTTCTTTTATAGGAGCTTGAAACCTAATTTTAAAATAACTATCATAATCGTTTCAACCCAAAAATGTCTGTGATAGGCAGTGCAGTTAGGAGAGACAAACTAACTGAATAAAAGCAACAACAGAAGGCTGTTATCCTGCATCTAGAATGGGAGAATGCAAAAGAGTCAAGTCCAATAACGAAGTTCAAAGAGTGTGAGGGGGTATATCAGTACCAAAAAATAATAATAATAACAGAAGTCCACATTTACAGGTTAAAAATGAATAGGGAAACAATACCAACATTTCAGGATGATTGAGTTTCTTAACATCCGGTGAATCATTGGGGGAGGAGCCAAGATGGCAGAACAGTATGGAAGTATTTTTTGTGTCTCTCCTCCATGAAATACAGCCAGATCACCACTAAACCATCCTGCACACCTAGAAAACTGATTTGAGGATTAACATAACAATAAGCACAACCTGAACCAAAAAATTCAGCAGGTACGAGGCATAGAGAAGTGAACTGGGGGGAAAGAAAAGCCAAAAGCCGCGGAGGGCAGGGGCTGTTTTTGCAAAAGGATGGAGAAGGGGGGAAAGGGGAGTGTGGAAAAAGCACTCTCCCCTCACCCTCACCCAAAGCAGATGGAGGAAAGTGGAAAAGTGGGAACAGCCCACAGGGACCAAACAAAAAAGGGAGAAAGGAGAAAGGAGAAGGTTTAAATTCCATTAAGACTCTATAAATAGGGGGAGCACACAGTCTGAGACTCTCCACCTCCATACCTGTTGGTACTCTGGTTGGAAGGGCAAATCCCCAGGAACAGAGAGTGAAATCCGAGGGGTTCATGGGCCACACAGGGAGAGGTGGTTTCCCCCACTGGGTGGACGTTTGGTAGAGGCTGTGTGACCACCCCACAGCCAAAGGTCCCAGCAAACCCTGGAGAACAACCACATCAAGGAACAATGACTTTATGGGGGAAGCCTGGTGCCAGAAGTGTGTTGTGATTTACCATAATCCCTGAAATGGTCCTGAACATGATCCTGTGAACTTTTTCTGGGTCAGGCTGGCACTCAGCTGCAGTCTCTGGGTATTGGCAGCAGAAAAATCCCACGAATGTTCCTGGGTATGGGTGGGCAACTGGGAATTACTCGGTGAGACTCTCCCCCAGATGATCAAAAAAGATCAAAGATGCAATCCCTCATAAGTGAGTGGTTGGGAAACACAGCCACATCTGTATAAAACTCAGGAGGGAGGTGCCGCCTGGCAACTTGACAGCTTGGTCACGGACTGTAAAAGCAAGTAGTGGACAGAAGCTGAAGACAAAGGACAATTGCTGGTCTGGAAGAGCACAGAGTTCTGATACCAGACTGGCTAGCTGGGTGATTCCATTTTCACCCCACACCACATGCCCGTACATGCCTACATGTGGTACAACAATCCATTCCAGTAAGCTAGGCAGCGCCATCTAGTGGAGAATGGAGCCATTACACTAAGCCCCCCTCAACTGGTGTCGCTCTTCAGAGACACCACAAGTCTTTCCCCTCTGCTCAGTTTACAGACTATAATGTGCTTCATAGTTTGACTTCTAGGGAAAAACAATGTAATTTCAATCGTATTTCAATCTGTTTGATGGTCCATATTTTCTTTTATGTGAATACAGAAAAAGTTTATTTTTATTTTCAATTTTTATTAAAAATATTTTTAATTTTTTTCTACTATATTTTTTACTTTGTGTAAATTTTTCAAATTCTATTCTAGTTCCATTATTTTATTTTATTCTATTTCACTGTATTCATTTTTTCAAATTTTCAAATATTTTCCTTTCTTTTTCCTTTTTTTTCTTTTTCTCTATTCTATTAAGCTCTTTTCAACAGCCAAACCAAAACACATCTAGAATCTAATATCATTTATTTGACTTTTTTGTGGGTTGTTTTTAATTTTTTACTTTTATTTTTTTTTACCTTATTAAGTCCTTTTCTTCCTTCAAAATGATGAAACAAAGGACTTCAGCCCAAAAGAAAGAGCAGGAATAAATGACAGGCAGGGACTTAATCAACACAGATACAAGCAAGATGTCTGAACTAGGAAAGATGTCTTTCCTAACCTGGGGAAAGACACAGACATCAAAATCCAGGAAGGACAGAGGACTCCTATTAGATTCAACAAAAACTGACCATCAACAAGGCATATCATAGTCAAATTCACAAAATACTCAGGCAAGCAAAGAATTATGAAAGCATCAAGGGGAAAAAGTCCTTAACCTACAGGGAAGACAGATCAGCTTAGCAGCATACCTAACGGCAGAAACTTGGCAGTCCAGAAAGGAATGGCAGGATATATTCAATGAGCTGAACTGGAAAAATAAGCAGCCAAGAATTCTTCATCCAGCAAGGCTGCCATTCAAAATAGAAGGAGAGATAAAAAGTTTTCCAGACAAACAAAAATTAAAGGAGTTCATGACCACTAAACCAGCCCTGCAAGAAATTTTAAGGGGGACTCTCTGAGGGGAGAAAACACACACAAAAAAGACCAAAAGCAACAAAGACCAGAAAGGACCAGAGAACACCATCAGAAACTTCAACTCTACATGCAATATAAAGCCAATAAATTCATATCTTTCAGTATTCACTCTAAACGTCAATGGACTAAATACTCCAATCAAAAGACCTAGGGTAACAGAATAGATAAGAAAACATGATCCATCTATATGCTATTTACAAGAGACACACTTTAGACCTAAAGACACCTTCAGATTGAAGGTAAGAGGATGGAGAACCATAATAGTCCACAAAAGAAAGATGGAGTGGCCATTCTTATATCAGACAATCTAGACTAAAATAAAAACTGTAATAAGAGGTGAAGAAGGGCATTATATCATAGTTAAGGGGCTTATCCACAAAAGACCTAACAACTGTAAACATTTATGCTTGAAATGTGAGAGCATCCAAATATATAAATCAATTAATCACAAACATAAAGAAACTCATTGATAATAATACCATAACAGTAGGGAACTTCCACATCCCACTTATAGCATTGGAAAGATCATCTAAATGTAAAATCAACAAGGAAACAATGGCTTTGAATGACACACTGGACCAGATGGATTTAACACATGTATTTAGAACATTTCCTCCTAGAGCAATGGAACACATTCTTCTCCAGTGCACATGGAATGTTCTCCAGAATAGACCATATACTGGGACACAAATCAGCCCTCAACAAGCACAAAAAGATCGAGATCATACCATGAATATTTTCAGACCACAATGTTATGAAACTCAAAATCAACCACAAGAAAAAAATGTGGAAAGATAACAAATACTTGGAGACTAAAGACCATCCTACTAAAGAATGAATGGCTAATTAAAAAGTACATGGAAGCCAATAAAAAATAATAACACCACATCCCAAAACCTCTGGGATGCAGCAAAGGCAATTGTAAGAGGGAAGTATATAGCAAGCCACGCCTTCCTAAGAAGCAAGAAAGGTCTCAGATACACAACATAACTTTACACCTTAAAGAGCTGGGAAAAAACAGCAAATAAAACCCCAAAACAGCAGAAGACAGGAAATAATAAAGATTAGAAGAGAAATCAATGCTATCAAAAACAAAAAATCAGTAGAACAGATCAATGAAACCAGAAGCCAGTTCTTTGAAATAATTAACAAAATTGATAAATCCCTAGCCAGTTTGATCAAAAAGAAAAAGGAAAAGACCCAAATAAATAAAATCAAGAATGAAATAGGAGAGATCACAACCAACACAGCAGAAATACAAACAATAATAAAAGAATATTATGAGAAATGATATGTCAATAAAATGGGAAATCTGGAAGAAATAAACGAATTCCTAGAAACACAAAACCACCAAAACTGAAACAGGAAGAAGGAAATTTGAATAGACCTATAATCTGTAAACAAATCAAATTAGTAATAAAAGATCTCCCAAAAAAACAAGAGTCCAGGGCCAAATGGCTTTCAAGGGGAATTCTACCAAACATTTAAGGAAGAGTTAACACCTATTCTCTTGAAGCTGTTCCAAAAAATAGAAATGGAAGAAAAACTTCCAAACTTTTTCTATGAAGCCAGCACTTCCTTGATTCCAAAACCAAAGACCCCACTAAAAAGGAGAACTATACACCAATTTCCCTGATGAACATAGATGCAAAAATCCTTAACAAGATATTAGCAGATCCAACAGTACATTAAAAGAATCCAACCAGATCCACCAATACATTAAAAGAATGATTCATCATGACTAAATGGGATTTATACCTGGGAAGCAGGGCTGGTTCAATATCCACAAAACAATCAATGTGATTCATCACATCAATAAAAGAAAGAACAAGAACCACATGATCCTCTCAATAGATGGAGATAAAGTATTTGACAAAATACAGCATCCTCTCTTGATAAAAACCCTCAAGAAAGTAGGGATAGAAGGATCATACCTCAAGATCATAAAAGCCATATATGAAAGACCCATCACTAATATCATCCTCAATGGGGAAAAACTAAGAGCTTTCCCCCTAAGGTCATGAACAAGACAGGGATGTCCACTCTCGCCATTGTTATTCAACATAGTATTGGAAGCCTTAGCCTCAGCAATCAGACAACAAAAAGAAATAAAAAACATCAAAATCAGCCAGGAGGAGGTCAAACTTTCACTCTTCGCAGATGACATGAAACTCTATCTGGAAAACCCAAAAGATCCCACCAAAAAATTGCTATAACCGATCCATGAATTCAGCAAAATCTCAGGATATAAAATTAATGCACAGAAATCAGTTGCATTCCTATCCACCAATAACGAAGCAAGAGAAAGAGAAATCAAGGAATTGATCCCATTTACAATTGTACCAAAAACCATAAAATACCTAGGAATAAATCTAACCAAAGAGGTGAAAAACTTATACACTGAAAACTATAGAAAACTTATGAAAGAAATTGAAGAAGACACACAGAAAAAAGGAAAAATATTCCATGCTCCTGGATAGGAAGAACAAATATTGTTAAAATGTCAATACTACCCAAAGCAATCTTACACATTCAATGCAGTATCTATCAAAATAATGAACATTATTAAAAAGTGAATTTATTTAATGTTATTCATTTTTGAAAGAGAGAGAGAGAGAGAGTACAAGTAGGGGAGGGGCAGAGAGAGGGACACAGAGAATCTGAAGCAGGCTCCAGGCTCCACGCTGTCAGCACAGAGCTCCAAGTGAGGCTAGAACTAATGAACTGTGAGATCATGACCTGAGCCGAAGTCAGACGCTCAACTGACTAAGCCACTCAGGCACCCCAGTTTATTCTTTGAATTGTTTCTCAAATAGGTCAGAATTCTTGAAGGAACAATATACTAAATGTGTAATAAATGTTCCAAACACTGTGCTGGGCACGGAATATGTGGTTTATCAACTCCATTTTTCTGCAAGTAATTATAATCCTGAGTATGAGCTGCTTTCTGAAAGGTCTGAAATTTGAAGTAGTAAAGAAACTAGCATTCCATAATGAAGAAGGAGTGAGCCAAAAGCAATATCTCCTTTAGTTTCACCGAGTTCATTATGCAAATGGGAATTCATCAGTAAGATTTACTGGGGAAACAAGAGAACACTTACTCCTAAATTCACCTCTCCTTGAAATTAGTGGATTCGAAGATTAGAAGAGCTTCTGTCTCCATTCATGTAAATCTGTATCCATTAATTTTACTTCGGATATTCTTAATAATGGCTACCATATTAAATGTGAACCTCAAGAGTAAATGAAATACCCTAATTCTCTAGGATCTCAGTCCCTCCCTTGTTCTTTATGGAGTAACCCAAATTGCCCACAATCACTTGAGACTCTTCTATAAATAGAATTCTCTTTTTCTATAAAGAATGTTACTAAATGGCTTGCCAACAGCCCTAGATATTTACAAATTCTCTAGCTCAGAAAATGTTTCCCTTTGAGACTAATAAGAGAACATTCTAGCTTCTCTTGTTATGCTTTGTCTCATGCAACCAGACCATCATCATAGCTTCTCAGTCTATTCCAATTCAGGAACCCCACAGGCTTCCAACTCCAAGACAAGCTGTATAACTTTCTCTAGGTCTGATGTAAGCCCTTCCTGATCAAAAGGTTCCCCCTTATTAACTAGAAATTAAAAGAAATAATCCCCAGGGTCACCAAGTGAATTTCATATTGATTCCAAATTGGCTTGTGTGGCACAGTGGAAAAAACCCAGAGCTTTAAACTTAGATGGGTTTGAATCCAAATAATAGCTCCCTACTTGTGATAGGTATAGCCATTTGATGCACATTTTTTCTACATTCCTTTCCATTTGATTTCTTGATCTAAAAGTCACTTCTCCCAGGTGCCCTTAAAACTAAGGTTCAGGATGTGTTCTAGGTTCCACCAATATGAAGCACTCATAGGAGACTGAGAATACAGAAATCTCCAGAAGGCACTTTTGCAGCTCCTGCTAGCATGCAGATATATAGGGATCATAGGAATATGAAGTAGCTAGCTTAATGAATGTTGAAAGACAGGAAGCAGGTTATAAATTTTGCTAGTATAGGTGCTGAAGGCTCAGCGTGGCTCTAGAGCCGCTAGTTCTGATACCAGATGTAAACCCCAGATCATAGCTAAGACACTGTGGTATTGAAGCAGCAATGGGCATGAAGCTTCATGATTCCCAGCTGGGCGTTGTTCCAAGAGGCCCAGGTTAGGGACTGATGCTTCAGCTCTTTCCATAACTTTGTAAACATCTACATTTCTGAAGTTAAATCTCTTTTCATTTAAAATAGCTAGAATGATGGTGCCTGGGTGGTTCAGTCAGTTAAGTGTCCCACTCTTGATTTTGACTCAGGTCATGATCTCACTGTTCATGAGTTCGAGTTCCCAGTGTAGGGCTCTGCACTCTCAGTATGGAGACTGCTTAGAATTCTCTCACCCCTCGAGCACCTGGGTGGCTCAGTTGGTTAAGCATCCAGCTTCAGCTCAGGTCATGATCTCATGGTTGGTGGGTTTGAGTCCCATGTCAGGCTCTGTGTGGACAGCTCAAAGCCTGGAGACTGCTTTGGATTCTATGTCTTCCTCTCTCTCTGCCCCTTCCCCACCCATGCTTTGTCTGTCTGCCTGTCTCTCTCTCAAAAAAAAAAAAGAAAGAAAGAAAGAAAGAAAGAATTCTCTCACTCCTCTCTCTCTGCCCCTACTCTACTCACTCTCTCTGTCCCTCAAAATAAGTAAGTGAACATTTAAGAAAATAGCTAGAATGATTTCTAGTGACTCCTTCTTCCGCAGGTAGCTGACACCATGAAAGATTTCACTCCTCTAATGAGAACAGCTCCTTCTACCACCTCAGTCACCACAATATCATAACTTAGTACAATAAACACAATAGTATAACAATAGTTATAAACATACAGTATCAGGAGGCCATTTCCCTCCAGAGCATTACTCAAAGATTGAGCTGAGCCTGACACATACTAGGTATTGGATAAATATATTTGAATAAATAAGTGCTTGAACACATGCATGAATTAGCCAACTACATCAAAAATTCTTTTGCATCTTTACATTATTTTTTTCTATCATGTTTTAGCAGAAATCTCAGTAAAAATTTCCCAGTTGACAGAAAAATGTAATCAGTTCTATATTATACATTAAAATTAAAGCTATATTCTTTCTCTTTCTTTCTTTCAGATATTTTCTTCTTTCAATAAAAATGCGATGCTTTATCTTAGTCATAGTATCCTGAATATAGGAAAGTTTTAGTGTTTATAGTGCTGGTTCAGCTCATTCATGGTTCCTCAAAGCCATAAAGAGACATTTTAAAGGAGTTCCTGAGTTAGGTGCCGTAATCAATTGCCCTATATCATAATCCAGAAAACTCTATTAACCTGCCTTGTATAATGCATTGTTCAGAAGTTCTAAATTCCCTATTCTCCCCATCTTGTGAAGAAAAGGCAATAAAAGGAATGCTTCTGGGAAAAGAATTTGTTATTTCTAGGTTATGAGTGTAGCTATGCTTGAGAACCAGTGCTATGAATTTAAAATCACTAGTCCGAAGTAAAAATCCAAACCAATATCCTATAAAAATATATCTCATAGGGGCATGGGTGGGTCAGTTTGTTAAGTGCCTGGTTCTTAGTTTTAGCTCAGGTCATGATCTCAAGGCTGTGGGATTAAGCTCAGCATCAGGGGACTCTGACAGCACGGAGCCTGCTTAGGATTCTCTCTCTCCCTCTCTCTCTGCCCCCATCAGTTGCTCACGAGTTCTCTGTCTCTCTCTCTCTCTCTTTCTCTCTGTGTCTCTCTCTCTGTCTCCCTGTCTCGAGAAAAAAATATCTATCTATTTATCTATCTATCTATCTATCTATCTATCTATCTATCTATCTATTTATCTCATAGTACCACATTACAATGAAATTACCACACAAACCTGTTATGTGCATAGCGCAAGGTAGGACCTTGATAGAAATTAGACTTTAAGGCATTTTACAAATCAAGTCTTTATGTGATATTTGGTTTCAATGATCCTAAAACATTTCTGTTTAATATGTGATTTAAAGAATATACTGTTATTTAATTTCTTGAAAGTAGGTATTGTAGATGAAAAAAAATGTTATAAAACAGGAATATTTAATGTTTGTTATATATATTATTTAAGTATATAGAAAACAACCAGGGGACTGATTACATGCTAAAGAGGTAGTAATTGTTATCTTTGGATAATAGGATTGCAGAATTTTTTTCCTTTTTTCTGTGTGATTATTGGGTGCCTTCTAAGTGTTCTAAAATGAGAATGTTTTCTTATAAGAATAGGCCATTTAAAATATATATATATATATATATATATGATGAGTGTGCTTCATTCTTCTTTTTTCCCTTTCCCACTCACGCCGTCCACACTGCAAGGACTGCTTGCCTATAATGAACACCAACACTAATTACCTGTGGGTAAATTTTGAAACTTCAGGTCACCCTAAAGACATATCACACAAAACATGAGCACCTTTTTTGGCATGTTCTTGAGCTTATTAGAATCTCTTCTGGGCCCCATAAACTAAAACATTCTCAACCTAAAACTGCATCTATAACAAGTTAATATGTTTCAACTTTTCAGTGATAAGGCTGAAAAATATACATTGATACCTGAGGCAAATTGAGGGCCTGGTTCATTACCTACAAAACCAAGGGATCTTCTGCATATATGAGAACAAACTCAGTGAGGGTAAATATAAGCAACTTTACCAGTTTCCCATGATAAGGCAAAAGTCAGCATCTAAATAATAAGAGCAAAACTATTCCCATATTTAGACTCATACTTCTGGCTTTTCTGGAGACACTTGATTTACAGTATAATTTCCTTGTATAAAATGGCTATTATTTATTTAATTGAAATCTTTAAGGGCAAACATAAATAGGGTATTATATTGTTATAGTAACCTCTTTTCCTTTACGTTGTTTTATTCTCTTATAAATATTCATATTAACTGATCAAAAAATGCAGGTTCATGAATTCAGATCATGATCTTCTGTTTTCTGTCATTTGTCAGCCACCCACAACTTAGTGAGTAGTCACTTCACCTTGGCAGCCTGTGTCTTCCATTATACATGACTTAGGTTGTTCCAGGTATCATATTTTCTTCCCATTCCAAATCAGAAATATCCTCAGTTTATCCCTAAGTTCCTTCATTTTACAACTTCTCTTCATTCTAAAACAAACAGGGACACCTGGGTGGCTCAGTTGGTTAAGCACCAACTTCACCTCAGGTCATGATCTCATAGTTCATGGGTTTAAGCCCCGCATCAGGTTCTGTGCTGACAGTTTAGAGCCTGGAGCTTGCTTCAGATTCCGTGTCTCTCTCTCTCTCTGCCCCTCCCTCATTCGTTCTGTCTTTCAAAAATAAATAAATGTTAAAAAATAAAATAAAATAGAACAAACTTTGTAGCTCTCTGTGAACTTCTAAATACATTACCTTACTTGCCCTTCACAACAACTCTGGGAGATAAGACACCTCTGCTACAGAATATCTCAGCAGGTATAACAGATAGAGCCTGGAAGACTAGCCAGGCATTGAGTTAATACTGAGGATCCAAGGACTAGTGAATTGAACTTCCCGATTCATCTGCAAGAAGCCTGCAATCTGGTAGTGAGCTTGGGATTTTTACCTAAACAACACAGACATGATATAGCTTAGCAGTATGAGCTCACCCTGTTTGACCTGGAAAGTTCCTTTAAAATGATCTAGTCCAACTGCCTCACTTCATAGGTGAAAATCCAGAGGTCTAGACACTTTTTCACAACCACAGTTCAAAGCATTGTCTCTTTTCAATTTGAGTCTTCCTTCCTCAATCAGCTGTGCCCTTCTAGAATGAATAATTTTCTCTAGAGGCCAGGGAAATAAATGGAGTAAATTCCACTGAATCTCTCTGCAAATGGTGTATAGTTTATCTGGTTGTCAGGTCTTTTTTTTTAAAGGTCATTCTTCTGTGGTAAAAAAAAAAACTCTCTGATGTTCTTGTTAGAAAAAAACTAAATTGTTTGGGGAATGAGGAAGATGTGATTGTGCATGGATGCTTTTTCTCTGGAGTTTTTCTCTTTTTGATATCCTATACATGTATATACAAATTGATTGTAAAACAAAAATATGATAAGTATGATAAAATAAATACAACCTACAACAAATTACAAATAATATGTTATTCATCAATACTTTCATGTTTAGAATATGTTTGTCCAATGAATAACCTTGTATTTTCTTATCTAACAAAGATCATTTCCAATGTTGTTTTTAATACAAATATCTAGACTCTCATCCTTACTATGATCTTTCTTTTGCTCATCACAAACAGCAAAGGGTCTTCTTACTCTGGAAAAAAAAAAAAAACTTGAACAGAAGAGTCCAATCCTGTAGAACAAGCCCCAGTCCATGGAGAATGGGCAGATAATGGTAATAACTAAAATCTATTAGGCACTTACTTAATCCCAAGCCACTGTATTTAGGAGTTTACCCTCACAACAGCCACTGAGCTAGGTATTACTTCAGAGGTTATGGAGTGAACCCTAGTAAGAAAAAAGCATAGGACATTGGAAAATATGCCACTGGACATAGATATAAGAGACAAGCTCTAGATGAGATAGTCAGAAGGTGACACTACACAGTGGGAGCAAGAAAGCAAGGCAGAAAAGAGGCAAATGCATCCCCCACATGCTCACATTCCCTATGTATACCAACCAAGGACACAGTGGAATTCATAGTTAATGCCAATAAAATTGAGTTGAATGAGAAACAGTGTAATGACAAAGGCCCATTAACGAACCATTGGTCAGAAAAACTAAGGTTAGATATAACTTTCAAGGTCACTTAAAAGTCATCACCTATGCCCCTGCTCTGTGTTGTCCTATCTATGCTTAAATGTTTTTAGAAACTGAGGGCACCTGTGGGCTCAGTCAGTTAAGCTTCTGACTTTGGCTCAGGTCATAATCTCATGGTTTGTCTGTTTGAATCCTGCTTCTGGTGAACTCCAGCCCCACTTGAGGGGAGGCCCACTTCTCTCTCTCTCCTTTTCTCTTTTTCTCTCCTTCTCTGACCCTCATGGGATTCTCTTTCTCTCCCCCTCTCTCTCTGTCACTCACTTGTACCCTCTCTCTCTCAAAAGAAAAATTTTTCTAGAAACTGAAAAAAAGAAAGAAATGTACACAAAGCACCTACCATGAGTTACTTTCAAATTCCATCCCCATAATAACCTAGTGAGGTAACCATTATTGTTCTTGTTTTATAGAAGAGGACACTGAGATATGAAAAGATTAAATAACTTAGCCCATGTAAATTCACAGTTAGTTGATAGAGCCATTTGGATTCAAACCCAAATATTCCAACCTTAATATTAGCACCCTTTCCATTAAACCAAACTTTGCTCTTACCATCGAGAGAGATTACCTAATCAGATTAATTGACTAAGGGTTCAGTGAAAGTGGTCAAAATTTCATTATGTTTATCTTAAACAATTTCAAGTACAAAATATAAATTTATGAACAAAATAATAATTTGATATGTAAAAATGTAAAGTACTACATCTGAATACTTTTCATAACTCAATTCTCATTATTTAAAGTATCTGGATTTAATCTACTTAACAATAAATATATTCTTATAAGATATAGACTATAATCACAGTCTATTTTCTGCCTCTCATCTTAAAGACTTTACTACTAAAATAAAATAGAATAGCAAAATCCATACAAGTATAAAGCCAACTTGGCCCAAATGATACTTCCTAGATTCAGGTTCCCCTCCCCCAATGAATAGCATACTTCCCTTTAATATATCCTCATGACTATCATTTTAATAAAAAAATGTAAATATCAGCAAAAGACATTAAACATAGTTCACACTTTTTCCATTGCCATACCTTTAGCATTTCCAGACTGCTGTTGTAAGGAACTATAACCTACCAAAGGGTAGTTATACAGACGGGCATTAAAAAAAAAACACCTCTTATTGTGTTTCCAACATTGACAGAAAGGGAAATTGATGATAGAAAGCAATGCAGAAAAAGTAGTAATTAAAAATGAATAATCCATTATTTGCAATAAATAAACTTATCTTTCATTTTCATATTTAAAAGATGACACAACTAATACAGTGTGCTTTTCCCACTGTATGCCCTGACTGTCACTAGTATAACTTGCTCAGCCTCTGCTATTGGGTGTATTTAAATCTTAAAAGTAAACAAAAGAGGAGGTGAGAATATATCACAATAGGTAAGACAAAGGCCAAGAGGAAATAAAGTAAAAGTCTCCATGGCCTCACAACAGATATAAACCAACATGGTGCCCTGGGCCCAATATAGATGAATATCAATATAGATGAATATCAAGGGTCTAATATGAGAAGAACATAGATCTGAGCAACAGGAGACCATATAATGCCTAGAGGCTGGTTATAAGGGGCAAATTCTGGATAAAAGGTAATGTGCCCAGAATAAAGCAAGATGTCAGCCAGTGGCTAAACTCTGGACCAAGAAGTGTCTGTCAAGGGGAGGTTGCTAGGGCCACAAAGAGAATTTAAGTTCTATTTCAGTTATACAGCATAGATATAACTTAGTGGTTTTGAGGATATTAGAGGGGTGGAGGCTGGATCTTCTCAAGGAGTTCAACCTGCAGACATTTGACTAATCACTCATCTCTCCTCCTAGAGGAGGTAAGGTGCTAAACGCCCTTACAGATTTGGTTAGTATTGACAAAGACTGAATGTAGTCACTTTTTCCAACTGAAATTCTTCAGGGCTTAATGCTGTGATGAGCTGAGGGAAGCTGAGATTGACATACTCTCTGTGTAAGTGTGACAGCAAAGACAGATATGTGGCCTCAGCTTGCCTTTGGGTTTGCAGATACAACTGATATTTACAGAGCTTCTTGCTGTCTGCCATTTAGGTTATGTCTAGACAGAAAAATATGTCTGAAGAACAGTCAATCCAAAACAACATTTGGAGAACAGAATTGAATCAACTCCAATAAGATAGATATACGACGTCTAAACCAATCCTAAAATGATCCTCCCCTACTAAAATAAAAAAATAAAATAAAATAAAATAAAATAAAATAAATGATTCTGAAAAAGGTCATTCTATTGCATTGGGTGATTAAGGTCTGAAATATTTGTTTCTTAAAATCTCTACTCCAAAGAATAATTTACAGTCATAGTCACTAGGAAAACATGCCTCTTACTGTTTCTTCTACATGAGTCAGAACCATTATGCTATGGTAACAGTGTAGCCCACAACAGGTTGTCCCATGATTTCTAGCAAATTTACCAAACTGTCCTCTTTAGCCCTTCAGTCTATCAGGAAAGCTACATCTATGTTGTCGCTTTATCAGTGGGAAAAGTACATCCTTTCTTTTGTCTTAAATCCACTCCCTTAATTTCAAGTAGATTTTTACAAATGCTCCCCTTACAACCATAACCCTGATTAATTCCTATGTGCTGTGTTAATAATGTCCTTGTCTGGGCACATGATATCCTATTCTGATCTTTACAACTGTCCCCACTTCAGAAGTTTCCACTTTTCTTATTAATTCTTCATTGTTTCTAAAATCCATTTCTTTAAAAGTTTCAAGTTTATTCAAAAGTTTTCTGCCTTCAAATTGCTCCGACTCTTCACTCATCATCACTTCTAGGAATCAATTCTAAGAGAGCAATCACAGAGAAACAAAGAAACTTGGCTTCAAATATATTTGGTACAGGTTTATTTTAAGAATGAAAATGACCTACATGTCCAGGTATAGAGTTTGGCTAAATAAACTATTGTATATCCATATTCCAGAATCTATAAAACCTATAAGAATAATGTGGGATAATATGCAATAGCCTGAATCTTATTCAGAGTATACTGGTAAGTAAAATAAATCTGGTAACAAAACAGCATGTATACCTTTGTTTTTAAAAATTATATATATATATATATAAAATCACTTTTGGTACAACCTATTTTATATATATATACAGTAAAACTTTGGATTGTGAGTAATTTGTTCTACAAGTGTTCCACGAGATAGGTGAACATTTCTAATAAATTTTAACTTGATAAATGAACAATGTCTTGCAATACGAGTGGTACATAATGCCACATATTACATCTTCACAATGGAGCCAATGCTTCTTCTCTCTTTCTCTCTCTCCCTGCGGAACTGTGGTTAATCATCTCCCATGCTCAGATGCTCAGTCTCAGGCCACAGTGTTTGGCAGAAATCAGTGATTTTTCAGAACAACGGAAGGTGCCCACAACTGGCACTAATGTATTTTTTTGTCACTTCAAAGCACCTATGGACAGTCCTTTGCTTTTCCATATAAGAGTAAGCTAAGGAGTGCTTTGATTCATTCTAGGTCAGGCTGCCTACAGATATAGACCCTTTCTTTTGCTGCTTTATTGCCAGTTATATTAAATACAGTATACGACAAGAGTTTAGTACTGTACTGTAGTCAACATCCATATGTGCATATTCAATAGCCTGCATGCAGAATAAGTTTGAAAAGAAAGGCATTAAGAAGAAGGAGATGTTTACAGTGGAATTTAAGAGGGAAATCATTGGGAAGTACGAATGAGCTCTGCGAATGGCCAAAATTGCTAGATTTTATAAGAAGTCTGTGTCTGCATCTTGTCTTCAGAGGAGGAGGACGAAAAGACAGAGGAATTCCTCACTTCAAATGAGATTACAGAGATGTGTAAAATGTGGGAAACTGCAAAATTTTGTAGAAAACACCACCTGAATACAGCTCTAGCTATGTGAGCAATGAATCTGGTTAATGACAACGTAATGTCACATTTCCAAGAAATCCTCAAAAGGAAGCAAAAGCAAGTGTCATTGGATAGGTTCCTTGTTAAACTTGCACAAAAAGAAAAAGATTCCAGTGAGCCAACAGATAGCAGTGAGTGATTCTGTTAGTGATAGTGAGTTGTCCTACACAATAACCCTCCTCTCTCTTGTCTCCCTCACACCAGCCACAAAGTTTTTCAAAGATAAGTGCAGGTTAATTTGTTTATTTTTCTTTATATGTTGTATTTTCTTTATTATTTTGTATTATATTACAGTACTGTAATAATATTTATATGTATATTTTTCAGTTGTGGAACGTACCATCTGAGTTTCCATTATTTCTTATGGTGAAATTTGCTTTGAAATACAATTGCTTTGGATTATAAGCATGTTTCTGGAATGAATTATGCTCACAAACCAAGGTTTTACTATATAAGTCACTTATTGTATAAAATACATAATAACACTTCCATACTGGCTTCACAATGTTTTCATGATAGAGTTTATAAGTACCTTTAACTTAAAAATATAAAGTAACATGAGTATTATGTAATGAATTACAACTTATTCAAAACTATGGTTTGATAGCTGTGCCAGTCAAAATGACAAGGCTAATCTGTGTATTCTTTATCAACCATTAAAATAATCAAGGACTCCCCAGCTCTAGCAGTGTCCTGTTTGACTGATGCAAATAAAATTTGCACCAGTAAGCCATCCTCTAACACAATATACATGGAAAGAGTTTATTACATTTCTCATAGCAAAAATAACATTGTAGATCATTCATCCACCTTTTTTGAAACTCTTTCTAAAAACGTTTTCCTTCATTTGTCTCTTCCATGCCTTTTGCTGTTCGATGGCAGGCCAGGACATTCAATGCCTTCTTATTCAGTAGGGAATAGTAGAGATGGGAGCTGACTCAAGCCTCTGATACCTCCTGCCAGGTTTTTGCTAGCCCTTCTAACTCTCAACACAGTAAGTCTTTAAACTCAGCAGGGTGTGAGAGGGATAGAGTTCCACATAACATATTCATTAAAGTAAGTATCTGTACACTCAGTATGTAAACATGATATATAGTTCCCAGTGCTGAGGCACGTTGTGATATACATGTATATTCACCTACAGCCAGCTTTATGAACTGTATTCCTTGGAGATAACACAAGATGAAATAACTAAGTACACAGTCAATAATTACTTTCATCTTTCTCCTTTTATTTACTCTTTAAGAGATTCATTAAGATGAAGAATGACAGCATTGCTTTGCTAAGCCATTTTGATTACTTTCCTAATTCATCCATCATGACCTTTGGAACTATTCGTTTTGTTTTCACCTTCCAGTCATTCAGAATCTTGTTTTATTAAAACTAGTTTCTGCATTCTCA